>JAECWJ010000378.1:2595000-3195000 GCA_018150375.1 Drosophila sturtevanti
GCAAGACTTTTATCACTTCTCTCTTTCGCACACACACACACACATACACACACATTCATCATACATATGTACATATGGGTATGTAATGTGTAAATGTGTTAGTTTTTACATAAGGAACAACAGCGAATAAAAGTTAAAAAAAAAAAAAAAAAAAAACACATGTCCGCTGAACGGGGACGTTCCGTTAAAAAAAAAAAAACCCGCACCCAAATGTCCCGTTTACCCCGCTTCACGTTTCCGTTCAACCATCTGACAGCAGGTGCTCTGTTGCACGCACACACACTTAGACACTTATGCACATACACATACATATACATATATATATGTGTGTGTCTGTGTGTATATGCTGGAATCAGAACCCATCCATCCCCTTCCCTTCTCTCTTCTCTCTATCTCTCCCTCTCCCATTATCTTGTGCATGCAATAAAAAGAAAATTTTGTGTAAACCTAAGCAAAATCCTTTTCTTCCTTACTCCTTTGGGTAGTCTTCTCTCGTTGGAAAGTTAACCTCTTACACTCAACGGGAAAACCAAAGGAAAATTGCAAAAAAGGCAAAAAAAAAATGAAAAAAAATATGTTAAAACTGAAAAACGTCTTCGATTTAAATTGCTTTGTGCTAATGATATGGATCATGTACAATATATATATATTTATATATATAGGATTTTAATGAACAAAGTGTGAAGGATTGCAGGTTGAATATTTCAAATGTTGAAAAAATTAATTAAAATTAATAATAATAAAATTGAACTCTTACATATGTAAATATATATATAGTATATAGTAAATATATATATATATATAGGAATTTAGTTAGATTTATTTGACTATCACAGTTTAAAGTTATTTAGAATTTAAATGAATTTAGTTTAGTTAGTCGAATATATTTAAGTTAGCATTTAGACTAATCATAGTACAGTCAAGCATCGATATATATAAATATTTGATATAAAAAAGCTCAGTAATTAGGAATAATAAAACAAAAAAGGCAGAAAGAGAAAGAAGAGATATTGGTTAAAAAAAGGCTTGTAATTCACAAATTTTTAACAGTTATAGAGATATATCAATATGTATACATATATACAGATATCTGAACTTGATCTTAAAAAAAGGTAATTAATCCCTATAAGGTAAATTTCGTTAAGCAAATTAATCTCCAAGTTTTAGACCTTTTCCCTACAACTATGTATATATATATAAGTACTATAAAAAGAGTCTAAAATTTATAAATATTTTTTATTATTATAAATTATTATTAATTTTTGATATTTTTATGGGTTTTCTGAATTTTAATCTTCAATTCAAACTATGTGTAGGATTTATTTGGAGAATTATAGAGAAACAAGATCTCTCTGATTCGATAGGGTATACATAGATCGACATTGGATAAATTAATTTGAGTGCCAATCGTTTTCTATTCAAAACCATGTTGCTCCTTTTTTATTTTTCTTCTTCTTCTTCTTCCCCCTCGTCTGGAAGGCAACATAAAATGGCACTAAATTAAATAAAGACCCATATTAGGCATGCCCTTACAACATTACTCGCGATGACTACCCCAACAATACACCCACCCCCCCACCTCCATACCCCTGATTCAGTACCTTACACAACATATACACACACACACACACACAGGTAGATTAGTAGTCTAAATTTGTATGAGTGTGTGTGTGTGTGTTTGTGTGTGTATGGATCAATAATGGGCACAAAAGTTCCTTTTCCAGCAACAGCAACAACAAAATCGAATTGAAAGAGGGTGCTCGAAAGGGTGGCGGCGGGGGGATCGGGGGTTATGTATATGGGAGGATAAAAAAAAAAAAAGAAAGAAATGAAAACGGGCAAATTAACTGAAACGTTTACTCACAAAAGTGGGCGTGACAAGGATTTTCTAATGCATGAAAGTTGTTTGTGCAATACAAAATTGACTTAACAACAACAACAACAACAACAATTGCTACAACAACAACAACAACAAACAAGAGAAAATGGCTATAATGTGAAGTAAATTGTGCATAAACTTTACTTTGGCATTTAACTCGGTTTCGATTTAGTTTCTTTTTTTTTTGCATTCCTTTTTAAGGACATCAAAAGGATTGATAAAATACAATCCTAAGTATATCATTTAAACGAATGATATTTATATATATATATATATATAGAAGTAAATAATTGATTAGTTATTTAAAATTAATTCATATCATTTTCGATTTCATTTGGAATAATATTCATTGTTAGATAACATTTATGAATGATATATATACTATATAGTAATCTCATACTTTATTATAAACAAATCACCCCTCCTTACTTAGAACCCCAAAATTGCAACATAAGCAAATCCCAAAAACAAGAGGATCACATTACATCCTTCCCGTGGGAACAGACCACTCAGCATAATTGCCTTAGACTCCAAAGTGACCAATCAGAATCGATCAGGCCGCCTAAATCAACTGCCAAAAATCACGCCACTATCAGAAAACATCCTATAAATAATCCCTAAATCTTAAACAGGGCAGTTCAATCTCAGTCTCAGTTCAGATTTTTATGAACAATCACCATCTAAAAGTGTAAAGAACTCCGTTTATTTAAATAAAGAATTGATTTTTTTTTTAATTAAATCAAACGTAAAATTTAAAATTATATATGTATATATAATGTATATATATCATCCCAGATGCACTTTATAATCCACAATGTAAAATCTTTTTTTCTTTCTTTCTTTCTTTCGTTGAAAAATATGAAATTTCTAAATTATTACAAGTCTTTTTTTTTTTGATTGACAATTTATTGTTAGATGTTTGCATTGAAATATGAATCGAGTTCATTATCGACCATTAACGAAGCACTCGATCTTGGCGATGCACAACCTTTGGCCCATGCCCCATCTTTTTCCCCTCTCTCTTCTTCCTATACCCTCTTTTAGGGTCATCAATCTCATTTGCACTCTCTCTTTCATCTTTGATTTTTCTCCTTTTTTTAGTTTTTTTTTTTTTTTTTTTGGCTTTCATCCATTGGAAATGCCATGGAAACTGCGATAAGTTTGCTTTGCCCATTGTCTTTCTTTCTTTTTTTTTCATCGTGTGTTGTTCTTCTAGTCCTTTTTTTTTTTAACGTATTTTTTTTCCTTTTTTTTTTTTTTTTTGTTTGTTTTATCGATTTGGCCGTATTTCAAGTGCACAGTTCTCGTTTTCATTCTTTTGTTTTCTTCACTTGATTTCATATATATTTTGTTGTTGTTGTTTTTTTCTCTTTTTTTTTGTTGCTTTTCTGCTTCTTTTTGTTGCATATCGCGAAGCGACATTTGCATAAGCCCGCATAGAGCCGCCATTTTACATGGCACATAGTGTGTGTGTGTGTGTGTGTGTGTGTGTGTATGAGTGTATGTGTATGAGTGTGTGTGTGTTTATGGTTGTTTGTGCACTTATTCATGTATGCATCTATGAGATTCGCCATGGCTTGGCTATACTCCTCATCTTCTTCCCTTCCCTCCCCTCCCTCTCATGCCCACCAACATCACAGCTAGCACTTTATTATTTACTGCATTTCCAATAACATGGCCCCCCCTCCCCACTACCATCACAGTGCGTTGCCATTGTCGTTGTCCTTGCTCATCTTTATGCTCATCCGAATCTCATTCCGAATCTCATCCCCCCATCCCCTCATCCTCATAGTTGTCGCCGTCGCGTCCACTCATGCGCAAAAACAAAATGCATTTAAATTGATTGAAGGCGCGCGCGTTTTCAAAAGATAAAACTAATCCATAAATTATTCAATTATTATGCGAGTTGATAAAACAAAATAAAAAAAATAAAAGAAGAAAAATAAAAAAAAACGAAAGCAAAAATAAGTCGAAATAAATGAAGAAAAAGCAAAGAAGGGAATGACATAGTAGAATGTTTCATAACAATATCCTTGCATTTCCTTTTAGCAATTAAAGAGAGAGAGAGGGAGAGAGAGAGAGAGCAAAGGGCAATTCCCCTTCATGGCAATTTTCTTTTACATAATTTTATTTTTTATTTTTTATTTATTTTTTTTTTTTTTGTTATTATTTTTAGACTTTGTCTTTGCCTCTATCGTAGGCATTTAATAATTGAATTTAATAATTGAAAAGAACTATTTAAATAAAGACTTTGCACTTTCTCTTTCACTTTTTTTTTTTTTTTGCTTGGTAACCCATAATTTAGTTTTCATTTCTTTCGTTTTTCTTTTGTTTGTTTTTTTTTTAGACAGCAAAAAAGCAAAGAAAAAAAAAAGATGAAAATAAAAGAGAATTTAAGTTTAACTTGACAAGTTTTTCCAGAAAGGGGGCGTGGTGGAAGTAGTTGTGGGTTGTGAAAATGATTGCTGGCAACTTAATTGTGGCAATTAAGTTACAAGCGGGCAAGTCAGGAGTCACCTCAAATGTCCTTTACGGTTACCATTGGCCCATTGTTTAGCACTTGACGTCCGCGCGTTGCCATTGCGTTTGTTCTATAAATGTTTTAAACATTTTAATTAGTTTTAATAAACGCTGAAAAACTGCTGTTTGAAGTGCCACCGAACTCTCTCCTCTCCTGGCAATAGAAGGCAGGCGGCCGGTGGTTTCATTCTCTCGGTTTGACAATGAATCCGTGGGAAAGGTCGTCGTCAGCTCAGTTTTTGCCTCTGCGTTTTTCTCTTTTTTTTTTTTTTTTTTTGTTTAATTTTTTTTTCTTTTTTTTTTTTGGTTTATGTTTTTGTGTGTGTGTTTTTTTTTTCATGTTTTTGGTGTGTTTCCCTACATTTTCTTTTGTGAGAGCTTTGGCAGCTGCTGCTCTCATATATATATATATATATATATATATATATATATATATATATATATATATATTTATATATGTGTGTATAAGAGACACGTGAAAGAGGGTCCCAAATAGTCGAGGAGATGGAGAAGTTTTGTGTGCGGCCAACGGGGCGTATGCGTAATGTTTAGTTCGTGGTCGCTGATGGGCATGTTGTTGGTTACTTCCACTCCCTTTCGTTCACTTTTGGTTTTCTTGCCGTTCTGGTCGTTGCGGTTGCCCTTAAGTTTTACCCCCCCTGCCACCCCCTCCCCCCACCATTTCTCTACTCCCCTTCCCATCATCAGGCATACTCTCATGCCACTTGTCGACCGTTTAGATTGCGTGTCAGTGCATTGTTATTATACACTTGCATTATGGTAAGAGAAAGAGAGAAGAGAGAGAGAGAGGGAGAGCGAGAGAGGGAGAGAGAGAAATACATATTTACTTCCCATTTTGTGGTATGTCTTATGGTTTTTCATTTTGGTCAATTATGAATATGTTTTCCTTTTTGCTATGCATACAAATTTATTTATTTTTTGCACACACAATATTTGCAAAAACTTAAAGATCAAATTCATTTTCATTCGCTTACTCATATTTATATATGTATGTATTTCATTCTTGTTTTCTTTTTCTTTTTTTTTCATTGGCTTTTCATATTTTCACAAAAGGCCGTTGATTTCCGCGCTGGGACCCGGAAACTTGAAGATAAGAATGGTTCGGCGTTTTTTTTTTCTTGTCCCCCCACACCCCCGCACATCCTCCTACACCCACTACACTGTGTCTTTCTCTGCATCTTCATCTCCTTTCATTTCTTTCATTCTTTCTTCTTTTTTTTTTTTGGCGCCTCACAAGAAATGCTAAATAAATAAATAAATAATGAAAAATAACGACGATAAAAATATATATATGTATATATATATATATGCTCTCACTACCACTACAGCAACATCCCCCCCCTCCCTCCACCATTCACCAGCATCCCGACATCCCCGCCATTTGCTGTCAACGCGCAGCGGCCGCGACAGGAAGACGATTTGCAGCCATTTGTCATGTTGGGGGGTAGCTTTTCAGGAAGTGGGCTGCCAACGCAACAACAAAAATACAAAAAAAAAAAGAAAGATTATAAAAAAAACACAAATAATTCTCCTGTTCTAGCAAAGGACTCGACTTTTAGTTACCATGCAAGGGAAATTCCTAAAAAAATATAATTAAAAACCACAAAAAAACAGAAAAAAGAACTCAAAATTTTAACAGAGACTGGAAATAATTTAAAGGATAATGCTATAAATTATGTCTTTATAGACGATCGGATATACCATTATTATTATTACAGGGTATTATTTAACACAAGTAAAATTTGAAGAGAAATCGTTTGGTGTTGTTGTTATTACTGTTATTGTTGTTGTTGTTTCATTTCCCAGAATCCACTGAATTGGTGAATTGGGAGAGAGAAACTTAAGCAGAGGAGTGTTCAAATATATAAGCAGTAAATAAGCTGAAAATCTACTAAAGTACAGTGAAAGATCAGTTATAGTAACATAAATTAATTAATTAATTAAAATCTGATCTGAAAGTTTAAAGAAATCATTTAAATTGCAAGGATAAGCTCATTTGAAGGCCATTATTGTTTAATGTCCTTTTGAGATTTCAATCAAATTTTTACATCAAATTTTTTGTTTATATTTCAATTAGTTAAAAAACTTAATAAAAATATAACATAAATGATGGTTAATCTATAGTTAAAACAGAGCTAAAATTATTTTAAGAGAATCGTACAGTTTAACTTAATATATTCCACAATTAGATATATAATTTGTATATATATGAATCTTTGATCAATGTTGATTTAAGTTTATTTAATTTAATAAGCAGCTTCAGAGGTTTGGACAATTTGATTAAAATTCAATTAAAAGATGAGTTGAGTTTCAGTTAAGCTTGGCTTAAACTCCCATTTAAAGTCTTCAATTTTAGTCAAAATATTGAATTATATTTCGAGTTTAAATGATTTTGAATTTAGGTTTTTTTGGCCTATTTAGCTTGGTTTGACTGTAGTGGAGCGGTTGCTGCGGCATCTTGATTCTTCACACATGCGGACCAACATATACCACCACTTACCGAACTCTCTTCCTCTATCATCTCCCCCCTCACCCATCATCACCCATTCTCCATCACCCGCCATTTGGCGAGTCAAACTTTTCATGTTGCCGACTGTAAATTTCATTTTAAAGGCAGAAAACGAAGGGGTGGGATGGATGGGTGTTTGGTGGGTAAAAAAAAACAAAAATGGAAGAGCAAATACACACACACACTTACACACACACCCATACATACATATACAGAACAAAACGCGAAAAGTTTGGCGGCCTCAATAGACTCCCACATCCATTTCCATTCGGTGCCTTTGCCCTCCTCTTGATTTTTATGGCCTGCTCTGTTCATTTGTGTGGGTGTTTGTGAATGTGTGTGTGAGTGTGAGTGTGTGTGAGCTTTGTTTCAACAATTTATTCAAATTGAGTTTTGCCAACTGCCGCTTGGCCATAACTCAAAGCAAGAAGTTTTGGTCCTTTTATTCTTTTTACTCACTCTCCTTTTCTTAACAGTTGCTCTCTCTCTCTCACACTCTCTCTCGCATTCTGCCTTTTACTTTGTGTCGTTTGCACTTCTTTTTGCTTTAGCTACTACTTCTGGTCTTCTCAGGTGTTGATGGCTCCATTTCGATGGGGAAAAGCGGAAGCCGCAAAAGTGCGTGAGTCATAAAAATAAAACAACAACTAAATGCAAAGCAAATCGAAATGAAAAGAAAAATGAGAGTGAAAGCTGCGAATAAGTTTGAATTATGCGCTTTTCGCAGTCAATCAATGTGTGTGTGTGTGTGTGTGTCTGTGCCAGGAGCAGGTATTATTCAAGGGGATTTGTCAGTGTCTAGGTTCTGTCTACTTACTTCCTAAGGCTTCACATTCGAAGTAAAAATGGGAATGGAAATCACAAAGTGGATGCCAACAGGAAGCTAACAAGGACCTTTAAAACAAATCGAAATTAAATTGTAAAGAAGCAGAATCAAGACAATAAACACCAATGAGAGAATAGAGACTAAAGAAACAACAAAACGAAAGGAAAATAAAAGACTAAAGAGATGGAGAGGGAAAATGTGGAATATAGTGCAAAAAGAGAGGTTTTTGTTATCCTTTTTTTAAGTGATGTTCTTTTTTTGCTAGCCTCTGTATCTCTATCTGTCTCTCTCTATCTCTCTCTATCTCTCTCTATCTCTCTCTATCACTCTCTCTTTCTAACTGTCTTTTTTCATTTCTTTTTCTCTCTCTTTTCGTGTCTCACTCTTTTCATTCTTTCTCTTGCTCTTTGTGGTTTTTCTTTTCATTCCATTTCAGCACTTTTCAATTTAAACGAATTTTCAATTGAAATAGCGTTTTCCTCTTTCCCTTGGTCAAGGGAAATTCCACCATTTAAATAGATCTATTTAAGTAATTAATTGAAATTATTTAAAAAGTCTATCAAACTATCTAATTATATATTTAAAGTTAAACTTTAAAATATAAATACTAAAAAAATAGTTAAGCCTTAAATGGAAAATGATTTAAAGGTGCTTTAAAGTTAACATTTTCTTTTTTTTTTTTATTTTAGTTAATTTATGCCGATAATGCTGAATAATTTCAGTTTCTTTTTTTTTTTTTAGATAGGAAATTTGTTTGGAATGGATGTTGTTTTAGACATGTTTTGATATTATCATATATGTATATATATATATGTATGTATATGTTATTTTTACATTATAATCAAAATTTAAATTCATCAACTGTCTCTCTCTTTGTGTGTGTGTGTGTGCGTGTATGTGGGGAGAGAGAGAGGAGAAGAAGGAATTTGGAAATGGCCATTATTGACTTTTGGTCCCCTAGAGCTGGCGTCTCATTTGTCACTCACTCACAGAGATGACTTTGCCTCAAATTGCCCTCCTTCTTTTCTCTTCTTGCCTCTGTTCCCCCCTCCTCCAAAATCTTTTACTCGAATGTGTCATTAAGGCTAAAACTGAAACAGCAAATGGGTACAAGAGAGGGAGAGGGAGAGGGAGAGAGAGAGACCGAGACCGAGAAATGTGAGTGAGGAGAGAATGAGAGCAAAGTTTGTCCCAGCTGATGGCGGGCGAACACGTCTTTGCTTCTTTCTCCTTCGGTTTGCCACATATGGTGGTTGAGTTCGGTTGCAGCTCTCAGATGGGTTCCTGAGCCAAAATGCTTTCACATCACGTGCAGGTCAAATCATGGAGAAGGACTCGGATTCGGTCGGTGCAAGGAGCAACACCAACAACCAGAAGACGATATATACCAGAGCGAACGAGATGTTGGGTAGCGAATTGGCAATAAAACGTGGCTAGGCCATTGGGGTTACCCATTCAGCATTCAGTGAATGGCATACAAAAGCAGCAAAAAAGCCGTACAAAAATTTTGTATCAATGCGATTTATGCAGGCGTCCCCCCCTAACCCTCTCCCCTCCCCCAACCACCTCTACTTTCATCTATATTCCGCCATTCTTCCACCAATCGAGTCAATCCAGCATACCCCATACTTATGCACCATTTTTCTTCTTCTCCATTTGCGACCCCCCCACCCCCTTCAACTTCATACCCACCCTTTCATGCTCCTCTTATACATGCATAAGTTGTGGCTGCCGCGATAAAAAAAAAAAAAAAAAAAAAAAAATAAGAACCAAAAAAAGGAAAATAAAAATAAAAAGAAAAATCTTAAAAATAAATCGAAGTAAGAAAAGCATTGAAGAAAATTCAAAATAAATTGGCAGCTACCTATGGCATTTCGTTTATACCCAACCCTTTCTATATCTCTCTCCCTCTCTCTCTCTCTCCCTCTCTCTCTCTCCTTCTCTCTCTCTCCCTCTCTCTTTTTCTTTCGTTTCCACTTTGGTTTAAATATATATTTTTTTCTTTTTCTTTTTCGTTTTTGTCTCTTTTTTTTTTTTTGTATTGCAGCCTGCCGCCTGCTGCCTGCTGTTGCATATTTCAAGCACACACAAATTCTCCAAGAATTTTGTCTCATTGTCGTACGGATAAAATAAAAATCCAAAAGGAAAGAAAAAAAAAGGACTAAGCAAAAAAAAATTGAAATTCTTGGCTTTTTGCCCTCAGCAACTGCTGCAACTATTGGCCAATTGCCAATGAGCCATTAATCAATTGTAAAAGCAACCGATTGGTTTATTTTTCTTCATGTTGATTTATTGATTTATAAATTATTAGAAATTCTCATCAAACAAATGTCATTTGACATTTTTGTAATTAGTTATGAATTGAATTGAAAAATGGAAATCTACGTTAGATATATTTGTAAGCGGAAACTATATATAAATATTAATAACTATTATTATTATTGAATTATTTTTAATATTTAAAAACTGTAATTAATAAGCGACAATTAAATCAATAAATATATTAATTTAAGTTACCTCTCTTTTTGTTCGACTTTAATATAAATAATAAATAAACTGATTTAGTAAATAAGATAAAAGTTTTTTGAAAAATTAAATGTTACTGAAATCGAATAGTGAAATGTGAAAATTAAATTAACTGTTATTTGTAAATTAAATTAAATATATAATATATATATAGTTATAATAACTTTCAAGTTTCTTAGTCGTTTTTTTATTTCATTTTTATAATTTATTATTATTTTATGTTTTTATTGAATTTATTTGAATTAATTCCTAGCACTCCCAGTTGATAACTGTTGAGCAATTAAATCTGAAACTCTTTAATCTTCAATTGCGATCAGAAATTTTTAAATCTTTAATTTTCAAAGGGCAAAACGAGCTTTATCTCAATTTTGCCTTTTCAACTGATGAATGAATATAAATTGGTATTTTTATTCTATTCAAAAATGACAACAAAATGAGATCATTCATTGATATGGTAACTTTATCCTTTAACTTTAATTATAAATATCTAGTTTGACTATGTTTCATTTCATTTTGTTTCATTTGTACAATTTACCCAAATAAGTATGCTATAATAAAATATGCTGAAATCTGTTTCTGGCAACTGCAACTGACATTTTTGTTGCTTTGTTGCTTTGATTTCGTTGTGAAGCAACAAGCAGAAAATTTTTCACCGCAGGGCCAAAATTAATTTGGTTATTTCTTGTATAATTATTTTTGTTTCTTCGTCATTTTCCTCTCTTTTTATGTTACTTGTTTCTTGTTTATTTTGTTTATTTCGTTTCACATCTCTGTCTCTCACTCTGACATTACGCTGACAAACTAATTAAGTTGATGTTGTTTAATCAACACAAAGGGGAAACGAAAACAAAAACGAAATAACCGAAGAAATTTCATAAGTATTTGAATTTTGGCTAAATCTCTTTATGAATTTTTGATGGCAAAAACAGTATAGAGAGAGAGAGAGAGAGAGAGAGAGAGAGCGTATGAGAGAAAGCCATGATATGAAATGTCTGGCAATGGCTGTCAGTATGTTTATTTGTTTGTTTGTATATTGCTTTTGCTCTCTCTCACTCTCTCTCTCTCTCTCTTTCTGTCTGTTCTGTTGGCAATCAATTTCGATTTAGTTGAATTCTGAATTCTGTTGTATTTTTTCATGTATTTGACTTCGATTATAATCAGCTGCCACGCCCACTTAATTAAATGCCTTCTGGCTAATTCGCACTTAACCTTGAGTTGGGAGGAGAGTGTATTTGTATTGGCATGTATATGTGGGTGTAAATCTGTCTGTACATGTGTGTGTGTGTGTGTGTGTCTGTGTGGCAGCTTTGACCTGATTGAGCTAGATTTTCAATGCATTTACCCAAAGATAAGGCTCCTTGGCCATATTGACTGGCCTAGCTTTTGCCGCCCATTTAGAAGTACAGTGAACACTGGTCATAAAGAACATGTTTAGAAAATAGAATGCTAAATTGCTTTAAAGAGCATATTAAATGACTTCTCCTAATACCTTATTTATTAACTCATTTTCTCTTTTTAATTATAAAAGATAATTTCATAAATTAATTTATTGAATCATGTAGGAGAAAAAAACTATCTACTGAGATTTTGCTTTGATCGTATAATTAATTAGATATTATCAATATCTATTTGTGCCGATTAACTTTATAATGATATCTAGTTCTAAGGATTCAGTTTATATATGTATGTATATATATATATCAATTTCTGATATATAATATTTTTAAAATTTAGTTTTCTTTTAATAGACAATTTTCACTGCGGTAGACTGTAGTTTTCCATCTATTCCATCTCTTTCTTTTCCCTTTTGTGTTTTTTTCTCCGTCTCTGTCTTGGTTTATGTTGCATTTTTCTCTCTCTACTTTTATTCTTTTGCCTTGGCATTTTGTTTTTTGTTTTTTCTTTTTTTTTCTACTCAATAGCTCGACGGTCGGTGGCAGCTTTTCAACTCCTTTTTCGCCCCATGTCCCCATTTTGGTTTGCTTTGTTTCGTTCTGTGGCGGCTGCTGCCTGTTACCGTTAGCTGCTTCTTCTTATTATTTGCGGTTTGTTGGGCAAAAAAAAAGGACAACTTTTTGCTTTCTCTAAGTTGTATATATAAGTATATGTTGGTGTGTGTGTGTGAGTAATTTTTGCAACTTTCAATTAGGAAGGCATTAAGCCAGAAAGTGCTTCAAATGAAAAGCCGACGCAAAAAAAAGAGAAATACATATATATGTATATATGTATATTTATATTCCTACTTATTTATATATATATTAAACCTTGACAAGGTAAGACACCAGCAAATATAGAGAGCAAAAAAAAAAAAAAAAAAGAGTTGAGAAAAAACCTTTCAATGAAATTGGCATTTTTTGTCCATAAATATTTAATGAAAAAATTAAAAGCCAGAGGAAGAATGAGAGAGAAAATAATATGGCCCTAAAAATAAAGTATTTGTGCCGAACTTTTTTTAAATATGGAAATTTTAAAATTTTCAATAATATATGTATATATACTAGATAACTATAAGTATATACTTTTTCTTTTAAATCATACCGATGCACTAGATCAAACGTTTAATTCGTTCTTTAAAGATTTTTAAGCATTTTTTTTTTTTAGCAATTTTATATTCAAGTTATAAGATCTATAAAGAAACTTATATTTAACTATATATAATAATATATATACAAAATTTCAACATTTTCTAGAAAAATAATTGCATATACAATAAATAATTGATTCAATTTATTGATACCTCAAAGAAATATCCAAGTTCATCGATTTAATTTTATTTCTGCTTTCGTTTAATATTTATTTAGTTCCAGTCAGCAAAAATAAACTCACCTGCAAATAGATTGAAGAGAGAGAGAGAAACAGTGAGTGAGTGAGTGAGAGAGACAAAATATTTTTATTTATAAAATTTAAATTGTATGCGGTTTATTTTCTAGTTTTTCCTTTTTTTTTTTTTAGTTGATACAAAATTTTGCATTAGTTAGTTTGTTGACTCAACAAAAATCGCCACAGAACAAACCGCCACAAAAACCAATAACAAGCGTAAAACTTCAAAATGACTGCCAAAGCAATTGACAGGCGGCATAACTTTTTAGTTGTATTTTTTCTTTTTTTTTTTTTTATACCACCAATTTAACCCCTTCCCCTATCTCCTCGCTCTAGACTCGGGAAAAAAAATAACAAAAGAAAATTCAATCAGACTTTTTTTCAGGCCTTTTTGTGGCATTTTCTTTGATTTCATTTGCATTTTTGTCCAACAACTAAACAAAAAGAAATCAGAGTTTAGGCCAGGTAATGATCAAAGATTGTATACCCTAGATTTTATATTTGTTGGATATATGTATATATATATATATTATATATAAAATTAACCTTAATTTTATAAAAATTTATTACATCAATCAATTGCTTCTAAAAATATTGAACTCTTATCTAAATTTTGTTAAATTCTATAGTTTAATATAATATATAAAATAAAGAATGCATTTTCTGAACAATTGACTATATGGGTGTTATATCATAATTATCAAAATAACAAAATTTTCTTCATTATGGAATTTTTTTTATTAAAATGCAGATATAAATAAATATATATATAGATATAAAGAAGATTGTGTATGTGATTAAGAATATATATGAAATTGCTGTAATTATAATTAAAATGAATATACCCATATTTAGTTAGGATAACAAAAAACAAAAACAAAAACCTATCATAAATGCTTATGACAAATAAAAACGTAGAAGTAAAACACAAAAATTTAGTTGGGCAAAGTGTGAAATGATTTGCACATTTCATTCACCAATTATTTGTGGGTGGTTCAAAACTAGCTATTGACCTAGTTGGGTGTGGGTGGGTGTGTGTGTGTGTGTGTGTGGGTATGTGTATGTAGGAGTCAAGTTAGCGGCAATAAGCGAAAAACTGATTACATTGCCAACGGGCCAGAGCAAAGCAATTGAAATTGATAGGCGGCAAGTTGATGATAGGCACAGACTGAGTAGTCCAGCCAATGGTTGACTCGTTCAACACAGCAGAGAAGGAGATGGCGGGGTAGGTAAGGGGGAGGGGTCAACTAACAAATCAGGGATGTGTGTGTGTGTGTGTGTTAGCTTTATGTTAAAACTGTAGAGTTAGGTAGTTAGGGAGTTAGTTCATGGCTCTTGTGGTTGTGCACAAGATTAAATTGCATTCAATTTTAGGCATTTAAACTGTCCAAATGATTGGATTTCAATTGGTTTGCCATCACGAATGAATGTCAAGTGGATGAATGAATATTTTGTTGCTCGAAAGCCTAAAACAGATAATTAGCCCGACAATAACTTATGTATTATGAATACTTTATGAATGCCAATTGATTATTTGTGAAATTAATAAATATTCAATTACTTGAAAAAAAAAAGAATTTATTCAAATCGTAAAACAAATGAAAAGTCAAAGTAAATTGAAAGGAAAATTCACAAAGGATATCTAATGATGAATACAATCATACACGATTCACAAATGATTCACATTTAAATTGGTGTAAATGTGTAACACATTCACATTTACTTTTTTTTTTTTATAAATTTATTATTTAACTGAAAATGCATAACAAGAGTTTACCGATAAAATGTTTCAAAAAAAAAAGAAATACTGTTGAAATCGCTGTTCCGGATGGTGAAACTTGCATAGTCTGCTTTTAGGCTGGCAAACAGATAGGCACAAAATCCCACACACCCAAGAGTTGATATATGTATGTATGTAAAAAGATACACACATACACATACACATACACACATACATAGTTTTTCCTCATTCCTCATTTAAGCAGGGTCCATGAGTTGCATAAATTTTCATGGCAATTTCAAAAAAAAAAAAAAAAAAAAAGAAATGGAGGAAAAAGACGATGACGATGGAGGAGAAGAAGGATGTAGCATGTGTGTGTGCCTGCCAGCCGTTTGGCCAGCCATGTTGGCTCTATTTGTCAGCTCGTGAAACAATCATAACTTCCTCCGGCATACACACTACATTCTCTCTCATCTCTTTCATACTCTCACGGATTTTGTGTTGGGTGGGTGGGGGGGGTATGGAGGCAAAAACACGTATGTAACAAGCGGCAGGCCAGCTAGCCTCCTGTTGGCCAACCTCACACTCATTCATTTGGCCAGCTCTTTAGCTTATTGCATGCTGCATACATTTGTTAGGCTATTTTGTGCCACGCCCCCGTCTACCAGCTAAAACAAGCTGAGCTGCAATGTGAATAGCTCTGTCTGTGTGTGTATGTGTATGTGTGTGTGTGTGTGTGTGTGTGTGTGTGTTGTGTACTGTGTGTGAAAAATTCATTGAATCATATGACAAGACAGAAACGCATTGCAAAGAGAGGCAAAGGAATGAATTGCCATGGAGGAGGCAACGACAGATACCAACATACCAGCATAATGGCTTACTCTACCTCCCTCCCCCCCCACATACCCCTTCTCTACCACACTCTTTATCTCTGTTGATCTCTTTTCTCCCTTTCTCTCTCTCTCTCTCTCTCTCTCTTTGTCTCCTTCACTCTGTCACTCTTCTCTGACTGTGCCTCTGTGCGTGCCTTGTGCATTACTTTCGGTGTCTGGCTGAAATATTGCGTATACGCAATATCATGAGACAGAATTTCGTTGGCATGAGAGAGAGAGGAGAGACACAGAGGAGGCAGATGCTAAGGCAGGAAAACTAAAGCACGCTTTACGGACACAACATACTCATACTAATACACACACACACACACAGCCGTTCTTGGTATGCCTTATCGTGGTCAACAACAACAACAACAGCAATAACAACAACAAAACGACAAAAATGAAAGAAAAACCCAAAAAAATTTGTGATTTTCATGACTCTAGTGGTAAAGGCAAGCAATGTGAAAACTCTTCATAACTGTTCCTTTCCCTTTCTATCACTACATTTCTCTCTCTGTCTCTCTCTCTTTCTATTCTCAATTATGATTCGGTGAAAAATAAGAGAAACAATTCCCAAAAAAAAAAAAAGAAATATAAAATGTTGGTGGCAGGTAAAAACATAAAAACGAAATATAAATTTAAGTTTGCCATTAAAGATAAATATGTTTATAATTATTCATTATAATGAATAATACATTTTATTCTAATTTTGTTATTGTTTATATGGTCAAACACCTGGTAAATAGTTTATTTTGGTTCATTTTATTTTTATTTCTTTTACGTAAGTTGGCAGAAAATGTTTTTTTTTTTGTAATAAAAAAAAAAAAAATATGTTAAACATTTTTTTAATGTATGCTTCATTGATTGCCAATCGATGTTGGCTATATATTTATTGAACTCAATCGATTGAGTTAGAGTTTACATTGAATTTTATTCCATATGCAGAGTGAAAAGTATTAAGGGTAATATAACATATAAATAGGATCAAGTAAAGATCTTCGACAAACCATTAATCAAAAAGAAAGAAAAATAGATCAGAATTGTGGATTCTGAAGTCATGTTTAGAAACGAATCAATATATAAGAATCATATATCAACTGAGAAAAAAATCTTTTCTGTTCAATTACAAAAAAATTTTGTATTTTATACCCTAAAAAAGGGTATATACTAAGAGTGGGAAAGGAAGCAAAAATTGAAAGGATAAAGTAGTAAAAGAACTTCTTGAAACAAATAAAAACACATTTAATAAATATAACAAAAATAAAAAGAATTAATTGAGAAATGCAAATAATTTACTAAAAGTTAAGTACAAATCGAAAAACTATATTAAATAAGTTATAAAAGAAATAACCATTAAAGAAATAGTCAACATATTTATATATATATATATATAGGAAAGAGTATCTAATGATTTCATTGTAACTAAATAAACCTTTTCGGTTATTGTTGTTTGCCCTCTGAAAATATTAATTTCCACTTAAATGAAAAATTATGCTCACATTTCAGCAAATTTATGACATTGAGCAAATAAATTTTAGCACATAAATTTTTCGTGTTTGGAGGGGCCAAGCGCTAATAATAATAACAATAATAATCATCAGCATTAGGGTGGGAAAAATGGCCAAAGGCAACAAACATTTATGAATGCAGTCACGCCCACACTTATACACGCACACCGACATCATCACATACAGTCAAAGTGAGTTGTAGAGCATGTGTATGTGTGTGTGTGTGTGTGTGTGTGGGATAGGGGCAAGTGGAAGAGGAGGTGTAACCTAATGGCTTGGGCTATCGTTGGGCGATTAAAATTTTGTTATTAATTAGATGCGTGTAGTGTAATATTTCACAGCTACGTGTGAGAGTGTGTGTATGTGTATGTCTGTGTGTGTGTGTGTATATGTGTAAGCTGTTAATGTGCGGGGCATTAGTGAAAGTTCGAAATTCAATATGATTCATTTAACTGAAAGCAATTAAAGTCAAATTTAAATTGCTTCAAAATTAATAACTAAAATTTAATGAATAGAAATTATATTATGAATATAGGAATAGTTTACTAGATTCACAAATAAAACCATATATGTATATACAAATATATATCAATAAATGTAATATGAATGAATATATGCGAAATGAATGTATAAAAGTGTGAATAGGTAATTGCAAGTAAAGTAGTTGAAAAATAATTGAATATGGAATGAATATCAAAATATATGATCAACAAAATGTTTGTTTTCATTCATCTAAAAACGAATCAAACGTAAATGATATGATGATATATATGATTGGTGTATGAATGAATCAGTTTTAATTCAATTGAGTTGAGAGTTTCCCTTTTATAGGGTTAAAGCTTAAAAGGAAATTCCCCAAAGGAATTAATTAAGAAACAATTATTTATGTGAGGAAAAAAAAAAATTATGTATCAATAAAAATTATGAATTTTTCTGCCATTATGAATAAAAGCTAAAATCCTTGCAATAACATTCAAATTTGTAGCATACTTTAGAGGGCTCTTCGATTAAATATCTGAATACAATTCGATTTCTGTGTGTGTGTGTGTTTGTTTTTATTTTTTGTTGTTGTGGCAAATTCTTAATGGTTAAATCAAACAATTAAATTAAGTTTAATTTTGCCAATTCTTAATTGAATCTTAAAACAATAAAAGAAAAACATAAAAGCAAAGTGCCCGCATAAAGGAAAAGTTTTCTTCTGTATGCTTAAAACCAACTAAGCCGACTAAACCGACTAACTAAAACCCAAGTCAACAAAACTAACACCCACACACACACACACACGCACACAGAGAGAAAGAGAGGAGGAGAGGGAGAGAGAGATACGCAAACCAGCGTATTCGTGGTCCAAAAAGGAAAATATATATTTAGTACGAATGTAAAAGTAAAGTAAGAAATTAAATATGCTAAAAATAACTAAACAGCTGTAAATACTTTGAAGTTTTTTAATTGCCCAGGCTAAAAGGAAACCGCAAAAAGCAAAAGATAGCAAAAAACGAATTTCATATACCCTTCTCACTCACAGATATATGAATAATGTTAATTTAGATCGCTTTTAATTCTATTCAAATCCATAATAAGATGAAATTTAGTTTAAACTTTATTTAATATTATTAAAATTAATTATATATAAGAGATAGTCGATTTATTATTAATTATGATTGCTATATAGTCTATAAAGTAATGCAGACCATTCACAATCGTAGAGTATAGGATAGAATGAAATATAAAACTCTTTGTTAAAGCTTTAAAGACGCCTCAAAGTATGCAACACTTTTGTTCATTCACTGAGCCTGGGCAATTGTTGCGCCCACAGCACACACAACAAAGAAGGCGTAAAAAAGAAACTTCAGGGAATTGGGAATGGGAAAAAAGAAAAAAAAAAAAAAAAACAAAAAACAAACAAAAAAAAAATGGCAAAAATAAAGGAAAAAAGAAAAAAAAGCAAGAGGAGGAAAAAATTGCGCTCGCATTTTAAAATTTTAATGCGACAACGACGAAGCTGCCAATGGCAACGACGACGTCACGCTGACTAAGCACAGTGCGTCAATAATACGACGCATGGCGACCCTGTTACGCCAAAAAGAAGAAGCAAAAGTAAAAAAAAAAAAAAAAAAAAGAATACAAAAAAAAAAAAAAACAATACCGAAAAAAACGCGACATGGTACGCTGATAAAAATGACAATTGATGGGCGTACGTGGGCCTCTCTTACATTCTGTTCTTTTTTTTTACTTTACTTTTATTTCATTTTTTTCGGGGGCATGGGCAATTGCTGAGTTATGTTTTATGACAAATGGTGGGCCAAGAATATCTAAGAAGGCGTTACCAACAATATACTTATGGGAGTGCAACAGTAGTAGAGATCGATGGGAATGGCATATACAGATATTCTATCAAGTTTGTCCACAAATCGTTGAGCAAACATCTAGAAGAACTTGAGGAATTATAACAAAAATGAATTATTTTAATTCTGGGATAATGATAAACTAATTTTGTTATACTATTATAGGGCAGCATTAACATTATCATATTAATATTTGAATCATTTTAATTCTATGAAAATTTTTATCACAAATCGCTGAACAACAATTGAATAAAAAGAGGCGTAGAATACAACTAGATAACTAATAGAAATTCTATGAAAAATATACATATATATATATATCCATATAAAGTTACATAATTAAAGCTGTATAACAGCAAAGGTTAAATTGTTCGAAATGATAAACAAATGCAAATTGTATACATAGAGAAAGTTGTAGCAAATCTTTAAAAATCGATCAGTATAACTGTTCTAAGACGAAACTGTTATAAGTGGAACTAGTTAATAGTACTTTTGTTGTATGACACTTGCATTATAGAGTTATGTATAACAGTTTTAATACTATCGCAGGCATTAGAGCTATGTACGGGCTGCCATCAACGGTCGCTTAAACTAGCAGGTAGATAGATTAGTACAAAAGTCGTATAACAGTTGTATAGCAGTCGTATAACAGTTATATAACAATTTTTTCTTTATCATTTGAAAAGAATTTTTGCCAAATAAAAAGAGCATTCAACTGTTTGCCTTATTTATGTAAATTCTTTCTCTTTGATTTTCTACATTCATATTCAATTCTTCTTTGTGTTGGCTGTTGCTGTTGTTGTTGTTGTTGTTGGTCGCCTTTTGCTGTGGCATGCATTACGTGTGTTGCTTAACTAATCAGCACAAAATCAGCACAGAATCAGCATCAGCGACAGGACGTCAGGACAGGCGACAACAAGAGAGAGCGAGAGAGAGAGAGAAAAGAGAGTGAGAAAATTTCAAGTGGAGGATAAGCGAAAATTTTGTTATTGTTGCATTTGATGACAAGCGACGAGTGTACAATAAACGATTCGACATTTTCCTTGTGTATGTATGAGTGTGTATGTGTGTGTGTGTGTGTGTGTGTGTGTGTGTGTGTGTGTGTGCGTGTCCGTATGTGTGTTCAATTGTGTCAATCACATGCAATTTAAATAAATTGAGTGTTTTATTGGGTTTTCAATTTGATGGTCCCTTTTGTCCCCTCGCTTTTTTTGGCCACCAATTTGTTATACGCAACCAAAAGAAAAAAAGGAAAAAAAAAAGGAGTGAAAACTTTGTGCATATTATTAATTATCATGAGTTAAATACGCGTTATTCATGAACACAGTATGGCCAAAATGTCATTTCAAAAATACATACATATGTATGTACAATATATATATATATATATATCTATGACTATGCAATTCAAATTCAATTTACCGAAAATTAAATCAAAAACAATTCACATATATATATATATATATATAGAAACAAGGACAGAGTTTGAGAGTAAAAGCAGAGTAGAGATTAGGAGACAATTTTATCGTGCTCATTGAGAGAAAGTAAAACTTTTTAAGCTTAGAAACTAACTAACTAACAAACTAACTAACTATTTAGAACAAATTTGTTTTAAGTTTTGATTAAAATTATAACGAGATGGCAAAGAGACTTAACCTTTTACCTACTTAACTCTTTGTAATAGTTTTTTTTTTCCCTTTTCTTTTCCCTTTTTTTTTTTCTTCTTGCTTTTACTTCACATTTGGTTTTTTGGTTAAAACTGCCTCAAGAGTCAGTTAAAAAATCTGGTTTCCACCTTACCGCCACTCAAAAGAAAATGGTAAAAACAGACACACACCCACACACACACACACACACATAGATAGACAGAGAGACAGACGAAGAGACATAGAAGTCCAATCACTTACTCAAACTGAAAACTCAACTCAACTCAACTCAACTCATTCATTCATTCATTCATTCATTCATTCAGGCCGGACTCTTGGGTCCAGGCCGAGTCTCTGCATTTAAATCAATTTAAGCGTTTTACAGTCAGTTGAACCTTTTGTAGTCTGTGTCATGTGCACACACTCACACACACACACACACACACACACTTACACACACACAAAGGGATGGAGGAAGAAAAAGAGATGAAGATAGAATGAGATAGAGTCTCAGTTAAAGCCCACAGGCATAGAATGGCAAAGAAAATATAAAAAAAAGAATAAAAATAAATATATAAGAAATCAAGTAAAATGCAGGCTATAGGAACAGAAGTCCTGCCTTAAAATCTCGCTATGAAAAATTATAATGTATTAATACATTAGCATACCTTATAATATATATTTCACTTACTTCAAGTAACTAAAACGGTAATTAAAAAAATGTTCAGATAATTCATTTCCTTCAGTAAAGAGTTTGATAATTTTGTTTAAGAATTTCAATTGATTAAGTAAATTAACAAAAAATAGATTCTAATATATATACATATATATATTTCATAAATTCATATATCTACATATGTGTATGTGTATGTGTGTACATATGTAAGAGGAAACCATTAAATGATGTGAAAGTTTATCTAGATAAAGACTTAATATTAGTTCATTTCGTGTTCTATCAAATAGAAAAAATTCTTTAATCGATTATCTTATGTTATTTAAATATCTAATCAAACATTTTAAAGATAATCAAATATTGGAATCGGTGGTCTCCTCATTCAATATACAATTTTTGATTATAATGCAAATAGAAGAAGAAGAAGAAAAAAATAAATAAAAAGAAAGGGGGGAAAATGTAAATTATTGTTATCCGTTTTTCGGTTATTTTTTTTCTTCGTTTTTTATTTTGACCTGGCCTAGCTGACTTGCGTTCATCCCTAGTGTTGGGCATACACACACACATACATTCATTTCTATCCACACACATAACCACACACACCAGCACACACTCACCCACATGCACACACACACATATACATTCCATATGCCTGACCTTTTTGCAACTGGAAAGCCAAAAGCAAATTATGCAGACACTTAAATATGCCATAAAATTATTTGAATTCTGCAGCCAATTCTTGGCATTTATTTGGTTTTTGAGTTCAAACTTTTGACTCCGTTTCTTTTGCTTTTGTTTCCCGCAATTTTTTTTCTTCTTTTTATATATTTCTATCTCTTTACTTGTGTAAGTAAGGTACATATATGCCATACCTACACATATATATATATATATATATATGACTCTATTTGCTTTTTATTTCAAATGTTTATACAAAAATTCATAATCATATTCAGAATGATAATTATATTCATATTATAATTATTCATTGTTTTTTTTTTTTATGATCATGTGTTTAAAGTAGTTGAGCCTAATAACTACTTCGTATATGTATATATATATATATATATATATTCATCAACTGATTACTTAAATGTCGCCTTTCCCAATGACATATAAAGTTGATATGGGACATTTGGTTGTTTTTTTTTTCTTTTTATTATTTTAAACTTTACACGATATAAACAGATTTAAAACTATAATATTTTTCATCTTTTTAACTTTTGTGTTAAAACCAACGTGTGAAAATTGCAGCCGTTGTTCCTGAGCATACAGGATACAGACACACATGCACGCACACACACACACACACACACACACACACACACATATACACAAATGGAAATGGTTGCAATGTGCAACAAAAAGCTTACTGGACAATGAGTTGGCTCGTACACAACAATTGTCACAATTGTTAAATATTTATAATAATAGAGAATTTTTATTGCTGTAAAATATTAAGCGAGTGCTTTAGAGACAGCCACGCAACGCAACGAAGCATAGGGGGTATGGAAGTTGGTATAACAGGGGGGAGGGGGTTTAGGGAGTATAGCATCCACTTCCTGTAGTTGCTTATTAACAACAGCTGCTGACAACCGCAGAAAAAATAGTACAAAAAAAAAAAGAATAACATTTATTTACCTTAAAGTTTACAAAAATAAAAAATTATATATGAAATTTGTTTTTCATGGCAATTTTTTTTTGCTTGGTCTGTTTACCTATGCAAATAAGATGAACGCGTGGTTTTTTTTGTGTGTGTGTGTGTGTGTGTGTCTGTATGTACTATATATACATAAAGGGAAATCAATTTGTTAACTCACTTTTTTGATTACTTTTAATCCAAATGAATTAAAACTAAGTTCAGGTTGATGAAATTGGATATAGAACAGACAATACAGGATTGGCTCTGATATATATATATATAATGGAATCATAAGATTTTTTGGATTTAAAATTTATATGATCTAGTAAATTGATTGAGTAAATCTTTTACTGAAATAATTAGTATAAAAAGTTATTAAGATTGAAATGGAATAACCAAGAATAATCAAGAGAAATGTTTGTAATTCAAAGTGGTTATATATAAACATATATATATAAACAGAAAAATATACCTTTATACTATACATATATGTATATATATATATTTATGTATATATATATATGTATATATATATATTTATATATATTTATATACATATGTATGTATCATCAAACATTTTTTAGATAAATTATTTTTAGCTATAAAATTAGATTTACTTTTCATTAATTTCAAAATGTTTCTTTAAAATCAATAATTGAATAATAAAGTAGATATAGTAATCGCTAACTGAATAAATCAATTGCAATATTGATTATCCTTCTTCACACTTAAAAAATGTTCCTTAAATTAAGCGCTCTTTTAGTTAAGAATTGTTTCAAAAATACATTTCCATATGATAATTTAAGGCTCACATGCACACACACACACACACACACATATGCGTATTTGGAATATTTTGTTGATTTTTACAACTTTGATTTGGTAGTCGAAACTAAATTGAATTTATGTTAAATTTTCGTCTCAACGAATTCTTCTCTTTTTCTGATATCTTTTTTTTTTTTTTTTTTTTTTTTGTTTTACATTTTATTTGCCATAATGTGAACAAAATAAAACATGAGACAGCCCAAAGAATAAAACACAAAAGCTAAAGAAGAAACAAAGAAAAATAAAACAAAATAAGACGAAGAAGAAGAAGAAAAAAAAAAATAAAATAAAAATGAAAACGAAAACGGAAAACTGAAGAAGGGAAAATAAAAAATAAAATGCCTTTGCCTTTGCCATTGCCATTTGCCTTTTGCCCTGCTGATGGTACATCAAACGAATGTGTGTCTGTGCGAGTGTGTGTGTGTCTGTGTGTGCGTATGCGTGTATGCTTGTGTCTTGCATGAAATTTGTCTGTATGTTTGTATGTTTCATTCCTTCTCTCTTTCACTCACTGACAGACTGTGTTTTTGTGTTTTTGGCGCGTTTATTTGTATTAGACATGACCGCAAGCTTCATCAAAACTAACCAAATGCCGGCCAAAACGCATAGTAGTTCGTTCTCTGAGTGGGTGAGTGGGTGAATGGAAGATTGGGTGAGTAGAACCACTGGCTCATAGGGGAAAGAGGAGGAGGGGGCGGGGGCGGGGGCGTTTCTCTGGTTCTGGGCCAAAGCCAAAGCAAATAAACGCTTTCGGGGGCAACATAAAAATTTTATATGCAAATGAAGGCAAACAACAGCGAACGGAATGGGAATGGCGAATAAGTAAAGGCAAAGGGGGAACGTTAAGGGGACAGTGGCGATGACAGGGGCAGGGTGAAACGGAACAGAAAACATAAAAGCCAACGAAAATTTTGTTTGCTTCTGGTTTTTTTCTATCTCTATCTCTCTCTCTCTCTCTCTTTTTTTTTTTTGCTGTTTTCGTTTTTTTTTCTTCTTCTTCGCCTGGCCAGGCGGCATTTTTACAGGTAGACAAAGTGAATGGACATAGCGAGGGCTTTCGTTTTGACTAGTACTCTTCTTTTACTTCTTGCAGTTTCCCGGTCAGGATAATAAGTAAATGGGAGAGTGAGTGAGTGAGTGAGTGAGAAGAAGAGGAAGAGGAAGAAGATGAGGGGATGGTAGGAAAAAAAGAGTAGTTGTGGAATGAAAGGCAAAAGAAAAGTCTCATCTTCATTTGTATTCGTGACCTGCGATTGTGACTTGGGCCTATGAATTGAATTATTAAGCAGTGGAATGTGTCTATATATATGTGATATACCTCACTCTCTGTGTGTGTGTGTGTGTGTGTGTGTGTGTGTGTATATGGGTACATGAGTAGGTCATTCGAATGCAAGAGAGCAGTGTCCAAAATATAAGAATAAGAATCAAAATAATAATATTATTATTAAAAATATTAATAAAAAAGTAAACAAGAAATCGCTTCCTCTTAAATTATGTTAAATTTCTTTCCATTTTCTTTGATTGTAAAGAAAATCTTAAAGATGAAAAACAGAACTATATATAGAGTACAGCGATTAAAATTTCAAACTCAATTTGAATTTGACAAATTATAAAAACGAAAAAAAAAAACCCGGGCGACTTTTAACATATGCGATTAAAGCCGCATGCGACTTTAAACGCATTGCGATCAAAGAAAACTGTTAATTCAGTTAATTACATATATAACCTATATATAAAATTATACATATAAACGTATATATAATATAATTTCTATTTTTCCCCATTTTCTATATAATTAAAAAAAAAGAAAATAAAATCTGAGAAATGAATTTTTACCTGAAAATTAATTTTAATTTAAAACAATAATTTTCGTTGCCAAACAAAAAAAAAAAAAAAAACAAAACAGATTTGATTGAATATGTCTTCAATATTGCAACAAAATTAATCAAGAGAATTTAATTTCCGCTCTTTTTCTCCATCTCCTTCTCCTTTTTCTCCTCCAATCTTTTCGTCATCTTTTTGACTAAAAACTTTGTCATATAGTTCAGGGGTGGCGGTGGCCAACGAGAGAGAGAGAGGGGAGGAGGGGGGGGGGCACTTTAGGTGATTCTTGCAAGCGTAAAAGGCAAATTCTGGCATAGGCATAAATGGAAAAGTTTTCTAATCTCAGAAATAATAAAGTGAAAAAAAAGAAATGTTAAAAGAAAAGGAAAAATCAGCAAAAAAAAAAAAAAAAACAGAAAACAGAAAAGGAGAATAAAGGTTTTGCAAGTGTGTAAAAGGCCAAGTGCAAAATAAAATTATGCCATTAAATTTTCATGTCAATTACAAATATACAACAAACGGGAAAATAATCATAATAAATGATTGCTTGCTCTCTTTCTGCTTACTGCTTGCTGCTTACTGCCAGCTAATGCAAAGCAACAACAACAAAGCAACAAAACAAAAATGTGGAGAGTTAGAAAAAAAATCGTAGCATACTTTTTTGGGCCGGATATGGAAAAAGATACGAAAAAGCATAACCAAAATCAAAATAAATGTACCTTTTCATTTGGACTTGATTTTACCATTTGGACTAATGTCAAGACCCTGTTTTTGGGTCGTTTGTTAACTTTCATTGTTATGGCCCTTTCTCATTCTTACACTTTGACAAAAGTTTTTTGCGCTAGTTTTTCGTTTGCAACGCCAACACTAACAGCAGCAGCAGCAGCAGCAGCAGCAGCCCGCGTTGGCGGGCGGGGCAGGTTACGGTAGCAACGGCAGCAAAAGTGGCAAAAATGTAGGATATAAAGTAGGTAAAAACTTTTTCTCGTCTTCTTCTACTTGTTGTATATATTTTCTTGTTTTTTTTTTCTCGCTTTTTTCGCATTGCCGTTTATTTCTATTTTATGTTTTGTTATTTTTATTTTGTTGGCCAATTTCCGGTAATTCAGTTTTATGCAGCAAACTTTACTTTAGCTGTTTATAAATACGTTTACAGGGAAAAGTGTGTAAAAGTGCCAAGGTCAAATATTTGATCAACATTTGTTCCAGATTCGTATAGCTACAGCTACCTATATATAAATGAGTATATATACATATATATATATAGATGCTTTATGCGCATTTCAAATATATATCTAGGTGTATATATATATATATATATATATATATATATATATTGTTCAATTAAAGTCAAAGAGTTTGACTCTTGATTGAAACTTATATTTACGTATTTATAATATATATTTCTGTCTGCTTTCATCTTGATTTCTCTTTTGTTTGAGTTGAGTTTGAAATTTCATTTCATTAAATTGCAATATTTCTTATTCTACTTTTCAAACAGCAAAATGGCTAAAGAAGTTTCCAAAATTATAATTAAAATAATCTTAAAGACTTTAACGTACTTTAATTTGATTCCTTTGTAAGAGATATGTATATTCTTACAATTTAAATTCAGTTGCATTGGCAAGATTAAAAAACTAATGGAAAATTGCATACCAAAGATTTTCTCAAAATTTAAGCAAATGTCACAAATCGATGAAAAGTGAATAAATAAATTTTTTCTTCACATTTATACTGCAGCTAATTTAATGTAATGATTTGCCATGCATAAAGATAAAGTCAATTATTTTCTAACAAATTTCATTTAATCTTATGTAAAATTGAGGAAAAGCGTTTTAGAGATTATGCAAAACAATATTTTAATGTTTTTTATTTTCAATTCATTGAAAATGTATCAATTTTAAGCTTTTGTTTATTTTATGTTTGAAATTGAATATAAGAATTGAAATAAATTTTGAGAAAAATAATTGAAATAAAAGAATAAATCTTTTATTTAATGATTTTTCCTTTTTTGCCGCCAAATTGTGTTATGTCAAACTTAAATGTACATATTTAAATTAAGGGGAAAAATGTGATATATTTATTATTATTCATGAAATTGTTTTGGCATCCTCTATGAATTCAATTCTATTTTGTATGCTCTTTATTTTAGAGAGAATTCGAGTGCAAACATTTTGTCGCAAAACTAATTAGTAGAGGAAACTTCATACATAGTTGCAATCTTTTCATGATTGACAGAGATTTGTGTGTCAAATGTTGTTTTTCTGACTACAAGCACACACACTAAATGCCTGGTAAACACTTGCAAACACTCACACACACACACACACACACACACACACACACACGTACACTCACCCACAGGCATACACATGGCAGAAGCAAACAAAATACAAAAAGAAAAAAAATCATAGCATACTTTGCCGCAGCGACAAAAGATGAGAAGTAGAGAAATTGTTGTTTAGTTTGTCAAACAAAATAAATAACTTACCATAAAGAAAATTGTCCACATAGAAAACCAAAAGGGAAAAGCGAAAGAACGGTCCAAGGCAAGGCAAAGGCAAAACAAAAAAAAAAAAAAAAAACAAGATATAACAAAAAAAAAAAAAAAAATGGCCTTGTAACTGATGAAGACGACGGTGATGGAATTGAAGTAGGAGCACCAGCACCAGCAGCAGGAGGTGTACCAGGAGGCTGTGTTTTGTTTGCGGCACTTGAGCTACCGAAAACGGGTTTCTCTTTCTCTTCACTTGGGTCTTCCTCTTGAGACAAGATGCTTAACTTTGTTTCGTTGTTGTTGTTGTTTTTGTTGTTGTTGTTGATGTTGATTTGCAGGTGCTTAAAGACCGGTTGCACAGGAAGCTCTCTGCATACACACGCACAGTTTAAATAAAATTAACACAAAAAAAATTATAATTACAATAATAATAATATGTGTACATATACATATACATATACATATATATATATATATTCACAATATATATAGAGTTAGCACTTTTTCACTCAATCATCAACTGATTTTTTTTTTTTTTGAAATTTTCGTTTTGAACCTAGGACAACATTTTTGAATTGCCTTTTTTTTTTGAAGGGGTGGGGGGAGGGAGGCGGGCTTTGCTTTCTCTAGCACCACTTGGACACTTGCAAAAAAATTTCTTACAAAATTCTGACAAATATAAATTTTGAAATATTTGAATTAAATTAAGTTTTTTGATTTTTGTTAATTTAATTAATTTTTTTTTGTTTGGGTCTTTTTTACTTTTTTTTTTTTTGTTTTTAATTTTCGGTTTTGTTGATGTTGCTGTTGTTGTTATTGTAGTTGTTGTTGTTGTTGTTGTTGTGATTGTGTGTTAGGCCAAACGGAAA
Organism: Drosophila sturtevanti; assembly: GCA_018150375.1. Classification (NCBI taxonomy): domain Eukaryota; kingdom Metazoa; phylum Arthropoda; class Insecta; order Diptera; family Drosophilidae; genus Drosophila; species Drosophila sturtevanti. Next base: position 2,624,526 of record JAECWJ010000378.1, read on the forward strand.
AAAAGTGTTTAAGTGTTGTGCCTTAGTTAGTTGGGCCTGGGCAGCGACAACGACGACGGCAACAACGACTATGACTGTTTGCTAACACGGCGGAACACGTACTAAAAACTTGTTTCAATACGGGAAATCACCGACGACGATGATGACGACGACGACGACGATGACGACGGCGACGCCAAACGATGCCAATGCGACGCCAAGTGACGCCAAGCTACGACGACAACAGTTGGCTGATGGCAGCGCAGTTGGCGTTAACAGTATCCGATAGAGATGGCAATAAAAATAGAAAGAATAAAAGAGAGAGAGCGAACAAGCAAGAGAGAGAGAGAGCGATTGCATTTGAATGTACTAAACTGTTCCCAAGTGCAATATATGTATAAATATATACATACATATATAATATATACATACCTACATACATATATGTATATATCGGTACGTCGCGTGCCTTTATGCTAAAAATAACGAAGTGCACACACTTCGTCGCCGCCGTCACATGAAGATGGACTAAAAACCAATGGGCCGAATAAGGCAACATCTCTCGCTCGCTCTTGATGGGTCTTCTGACGGTTCTCTCTCTCTTTGTCTGTCTCGTAAACAGAAATCAGGTCGTTGGTCGTTTGCTCGTTTCCCCGTTGTTGTAGTTGTAGTTGTCGTTGTCGTGTTGTCGTGTTGTCGTTTGCCTGCTCTGTTAACGCAGGATAACAGACAGCCGAAAACAAAATAAAAAACACAACAACAACAACAGCAACAACAACGAAAAATGAAGAAAATTAACAACAACAAAAACAACAGCAAGAAGAAAAGTACAAGAATGAAACTTAACAGACTGTGAGTCGGTCGACCCCTCCACAGGCAGTTTATAAATATCCATGGGCAGCTTAAGTGATATTATATCTTCCACTTCTATATATATACATATATATCTATATATACATATACATATATTTAGTTTTTCCTTTTTTTCGGGAGTATAAATTAGCCATCACATTAAATACCAAAACACACTCACACATCCACGCACACTCATTGATTGGTGGCCAACAGATGCAGATTGGGCAAGACAAAAAAAAAAAAGGAAGCCGAAGAAAGCAACCAGCCGGAAGTGACAGCAACATCTACGCTTGGCCTACATATATGTATATATATATATATGCAGATATATGTCTATTTGCATATAAGTATATGTACATATATAGTCATGTTCCCCTTTCGGCATCTCGATCACACGTTGTTGGGAATGAGTCGTCGTCGTTGTCGTCTTCGATTGCGGTAAATGAGATGAGCAAAAAAAAAAAAAATAACGAAGAAAAAATTGCATACAAATTAATACAAAAATTGGCACAAACAACATTATTGTTTGTCAGAAATGATTAGGTACTTAATTACCCATTCTATTCCCTTTACCTATTCCATTGGCAACAGATTACTATTTTAGTACAAACTTATTTAAGTCATTCTTCTAGTTAATTAATTACTTTTGAGAAGGGTTTAAAAAAATATTTTTCTTTTATAAACTTTTAAGTACTTGAAAATTCGGGATAAAATTTCTGAATGGTTTCTGGAAATAAAGATTATTTTTAATTGATATTAATAATTATAAATTGAATTACACTTTGTTAAGATGAAAACCAAAAGCTATGCTCATATTCTTGAGATTAAAAAATTATTTTTAAAATTCAATTATTTAACTAAATACTTAAAGGTTCCAGTCATATAATTTCTGCAAGTTTTTTACTTTAATAATTAAAATTATATATTAAAGCAAGTCCTCGCGTAATTAATAAATATTAATAATTAATAATAAAAATGCAATTATTATTATTAGTGATCGCATCTTGGCACGACATTTCACAAAGATGAAGATAATGATCATTTTGATCATAATGATGCTTCGGATGCGCTTTCCAACTTCAAAAAAAAAAACAAAAGAACTTTTATTGACAATGCAATAAAAATAAAAGAGCAAAGAAAAGCAACAACAACAACAACAATTCTTGAGTAGGTTCTTGTTGTTGTTTCTGTTGTTGTTGTTATTATTGTTGACGATGATATTGCTTGATTGGGAATGAGGTTAAAAAATTTAAATAAAATGCGCATGCAAAAACAGAAAACAAGCAAAAAGAATGTTGAAGAGAAAACAGAGACAAGCGAAAGAAAGAACCATAATTAACGGCAAACAACAATAACATAACAAAGGCCCGTCTCATAATTAAAACGAGCAAACCCCGAGTATGCCCTAGAATGCAATGCTAACCATCTTCACCCCCCCTCCGACCATCGTACCACACACAAAAAAAAAAAAAAAATACCCCTGGCTTAGTGCAAATTGTTTGCATACCAACACAAACCAAAAACAAAAAAAAAAAAAAACAAAAAAAAAAAAAAACAAAAAAAAAAAAAAAAACAAAAACAAAAAGCATAAAAAAATTTACGTGCAACGCCTCCTAAAACGAAATGGAACAACAAACCGACGCCCCCTTCCAAAAAACCAAAAAAGAAAAAGATTCTTAGATTTCACTATTTTGTTGGTTCAATGTGTTCGATTTGCATATATACATATATGTATATATATATTTATATAGTGTACGATTTATGTTTCTGGTTAAAGATTTACTTATCTATATATATATATGTATGTATGTATTTTTTTTTATTTTATATTTTGCTTTGGTAATAAGTAGTTTCATTTAGTTTGCAATGAGTACAGGGTAACTTATAGTCTATATACACTATTTCAAATGGTTGGCTATGTTATTGGATTGTGACAGACAAATGTCAATGGAGTGGGGGGAGGGGGAGGGGGGAGGGGGGTGGGGGTTGGTGTCGGCAAACGGCAATCTCATCTCATCTCATTCCATCTCATCTGACTGCTTCATCGTCTTCTGGCCATCAACAACACAAATCAATGGACGACGACACATGTTGGACATGCTGGGAAAACTCAGAGAGAGAGAGAGAGAGAGAGAGAGAGGGAGGGAGGAAGGGAGAGGAAGGCTATATAGGTAGAGGACCAATTGTACTAGGAGAAATACAAGGAGGAGTAGGAGGTAAGGAAGAAAAAAATGCAATGCTTTGAAATAGGAAACGTTGTAAGAGCGAGAGAGAGAGAGAGAGCAATAGAGAGAGAGATGGAGATGGAGAAGATAAAGATGGAAAGAGGGAGCTAGAGCAACAATGAAAGCATTTAAGCATTTGGAAGCAATTACCACAGCAATGAAGCGTTGAATGAATGAGAATGCCTTGAGTTGGATAGGGTAGGGTAGGGTAGGGTAGGGTATAGAAGACAGACGAGTGTGTGTGTGTGTGTGTGTGTGTGTGTTGAGGACACGTGTCTGTGGATCACCTAAAAAGCAACAGCAATAACGGGAAGCAAAACGAATTTATGTGCATTTTTCCTAGTATAGGGGATTACTTACTTAGGGCCTGAAATGGAGTTAGTGATGAAGATGGAAACGGAGACGGAGACGGAGACGGAAACACGAGACGCTTCAAATGCCAATGAGCCAAAACGATGAGCCAGATGAAGTGTGCTTCTCCTTCTGTATGTGTGTGTGTGTGCGTGTGTGTGAGTGTGTGTTTGTCTCAATGCCCAAATGTAGGCGAAGCTGCTTAAAAATATTAATTGAAAATCTAGCCACAAATTCTGCCTTAAAGTACACATACATACATACATACATACATATGTATGTATATAAATTATATAAAAAATATAGACTGGAAAGTTAGTCAGCTAATTCCTACATTAACTAAATATATATAAACATATATGATTCTTATAAATTCCACTTATTCCTATCTATATCCTATATAGATCTTTGATATTAATCAATATCCATAATGAATATGTTTTGTCAACATAATTTCAAGGATAACTTTAATGTTTTTCCTATCAAACCACCTTAACGACTATTTACTGTACTTCCCAAGTGTTGAAGTTATTTCCGCAAAAACGAGGAGATCACAAAGACGGAAACGATTTTTATATTTTTGTGAGTATCTTTCAAGGAAATGTCTGTGCCGATGCCACCACATCGCTGGTGGGCAAGCGAGATAGCCAGATGAGGAAGAAATGAGATGGAAAGCGAGAGAGAGAGCGAGTGAAGGAGAGGGAGAAAGTAATGATCTATAAAACGAGACAAAAAGATATACACATACATACATACATATTTATGTACATATGTTTGTACCTCCTAACTGAGGATCATAAGACAATGTTGTATCAAAAAGGGATATCCCTAGAGATATTAATATGTTGTACATATAATCGATTAATTTGTCTTAATATAATTCAGTTTTGAAATTTTATCTACATTCTTTCTATTCAATGAGAAATTTTGTTATAAAAATATAGTTACAATATTAAGTAATTTATATAAATATTTTTCAACTCATTGGTTTTAAAATTTTGTCCAACTTTGATTTATATACACATCTATGTACAATAATTTTAATTATAAAATATAAATTAAAAAATTAAATTATGATTCAAAAATTCCAGAAATTCATACAATATTATTCACATACATAAGTATATATAAACAATATAGTCACGCAAATAGAAGTGAGTGAATGAAGAGAAATTTAATAAAAAATTTTCTTAACCCCAATGCCCCCCTCTCTGACATCTCAAGAAGTTGTGATCCACGCCCATGCTTACCATGGGATGCTTTGGTGCAGATGAAAGATGGTGGTAAGGGGATGGGAGGGGGGTGGATCGGTTGACAGCTTGCTCTAATTGCTGCACTTCACTTTAAAAATTTTGTGAACATTTTTCGAGTTTGCATTTTCTTCTTCTCCTTCTGCTTCTTCTTCATCTATTTGGTTTGATTTCAGGGAGAATTGACTGGGGGAGGGGGAAGAGGAGAACCAGGGACAGGGGGAATGATTTTTACGAGTTTTGTTGTTGCTTTTGTTTATGTTCTGCCTCTTTAGTGTTGTTATGATTGCAGTTGTTGCTGTTGCTGTTGTTGCTGTTGTTGCTATTGTTGTTGTTGTTATTGTTGTTGATGATGATGATGGTGGCGGCTGAACGCGTCGTTGACAGCTGACTTAGGCAGTGGGTGGAGGATAGCGCCGCTTGCCATCGCCTCTCTGCACAGTGAAGCAAATGCAGTGTGAAAAAGTTAATGAAAAATTCTATGACAAAACAAATTAAGTAAAAGGAGAAAAAAAAAATACTACAAAAATATAGAAAAAAATTCTTTGTTTTTTGATAGATTATTTTTAAGTTTTTAGCTCTAAGGGAAAATTGAAAAAGTTATCTAATGTTTATTTAATAAGTACATGTCATTAATTTGGTTATTTATAATAGTTTTAATACGTTAAAGTTTTTCATTATATATATTTATTATCTGTATTCTAAGTGAAACTATTCGTATGTAAGAACTATATGAAGATTGCTGAAAATTTGAATGATTTAATATTTAATTCTTTAACTAATTTAATTGTTTATATGAAGAAATTAATTGAAAAATTGTATCCAACATTTGGAGTTAGTTATAAATAAATAAATCGATTTAAATAGATATTAAATTAAATATCAATATATTTGTTTTCAATTCATAAATCGATTTAAATAGAAATTCAATTGAAAGTTAATAATATTTGTATTCGACTTTAAATAGATAATAAATTAAAAGTAATTTATTTGGTTTCCATCCCACTGTATGGGCTGCTGCATTTTGACAATCATTGGCTAAATTTTTTAACAATAATGTAAATCCGTTGGGCCTGAGTTTCGGCCTGGTACATACTTCCGTTATCCCTCCCCCCCCTAACCACTATTTCCATTTTTCCTATTCAACTTTTATCCACTCGCTCTTTCTAATTCCAATTTTTTACTTTTTTTTTTTGGTTTTCATTCTCTTTTTTACAATGACTTTTTGTTTTTCTTACGTTTTTTTTCCCTCTTCTTTTTTTTTTTTTTGATTTGGTGTTGTTGTTGTTATTTCAAATAGAAGATTTTAAATATTAAACTTGTGTTTAGCGCCTGTTTTATTTCTTTTTTTGTTGGTTGTTGGTTTTCGACTCTTTGTTTGTGTTATTGTTTGAAAATTGAGTTTTGACGTTGATACTTTTATAGAGAGTGTGTGAATGTGTGTGTGTGTGTGTGTATGTGTGGAATGGTGTGTGGTAGCTGCGGGGTCGGGGGTCATCATGATGAGCGCTTCCGTTTCCGTTCTGGCAGCGAGCAAGGCCAATTACTGAATATATATATATATATATATATATGTATGTACATATATACACATATTACTTATTTGTTCTGTTCAAACCGTTCGTTCAAGCGAAAACTAAAATTAAAAGAAAAAGCTCAACGTGAGGGATGAGCGATCTATATACTTATCTATGCCGTACACTTTATACCCTAACTTAAAGTTCGATTAAAAAAAAAATAAGAATGCACAAGAGTGTAGAAAATTAAGCTTAGTATTTGTGGTTAAAATAAAATCTACGACAGTTTTGATAAACCCTAAACAAATATATATAATTCGAGTATATATAATAATAATAATTCATTAACTATGATAAATTAAGTTAGGAGTTTGAGTCTTTTTCATTATTTAATGATATTATATATCGTTTATAAGTCTCAAAAAATGCGGATACATTTCTTTCTTTCTTTTTGGCATAAATTTAGTACTAAATTTGTTTATAGAAATTGTTTTATTGCATTAAACTGATATATATTTATGATCGACTATTTACCCAATTTATGAGTTTATCAAATACCTTTAATAATCGTATTTTCAACTTTATTGTTAACAACGAGAGAAAAGGAAACTTTGATACAATAAATTCATAAATTCTCATTTCTCCGTTGCAATCAAAAATAATAAGTATAATACCCTCTTATGGAAAGGGTATGTAAATAGCTATATTTTAGAGAAAGAAAAAAAAAACAATAAGTATACTTATAATGCTGCCAGTTGCAACAAAATATAGTTATTTCAGAAACAAAGAAACAAAGTCGACTAGGTAAATGACCTATAAATGCAATTTAGAAAATGAAAGTTGTGAAACATTTAATTGAAAGGGAAGTTAAATTATTTAATCAATTTTAAGTTATTGAAAATCAATTGGTTAAAATATTGAAGAGTCACCATAATGGGGAAGTAATAAAAATATACTGAACATAAGGAAATACTTATGAGATTAGGTATTTATACTCATAATTTCCGTCATTCATTGGTAATTTTTGAAAAAGTTTTAGAAAACTGTCCAACTGGGAAACCTAAATCAAATTGAAAGACATAAGGTACAAATTGAGAAGTTAATTTTAATAATGACTATGAAAATGTTTCACTAATTTATCTACTTATTTCTAAGAATCATTTATTATATAAGTAAATGCTTAGTCTTTAATGCCTAAATGTGATAAATATGGAAATCAATAATCAATAATAACATTCTCCACATAAATGTTTCACATTATCACAAATTTAGAAAACTGGCAAATCGAGAAAAAAACAAATAAATAGATATATATATATACATAGAATCAGTCAATTTAATATTCCCCTTTAAAAACTAAATTTAAAATATTTTTTTTTGATTTTTAAATTTTGCTTAAAACACTTTCTAAGAGAAAATGGTAAACATTTTCCTATGCTTGAAATTTCTATATTATTTCATAAAAGTTAATTAAAAATTAATTAAAATTTAAGTAAAAGAATATACAGACACACATACATATACATATACATATATATACACACTTAGTTGCCATTTTTAATCCCCTCTAGTTTATAGTATAATAGAAGCTAATGGTAAAAAAAAGGGTAGAAACTCTGTTAGAACTTTGGCCAACGCTTCGGGGTGTTGTCAACCCTTGTTAGATGGGATGTCTGCATTGGTAAATGAATTGCTTGGCTTTTACAGGGTATCAAATAACAATTGCTGTAAAATGAAACAACAAACAGACAAGAAAACCATATCAATAGAAACAAAGAGTGGAAGCCCTCATGATGTCTACCTCCTGTACCATACCAAACCGACAAAAAAAAACAAAAAACAAAATAAAATAAAATAAAATAAAATAAAACTTACCAAACACTATTCCCCCCCTTTTGTTGGGGGGTTGAGGAAGGTAGAAGGGTATGGGCCATACGTCAATAACTGCGCTTAAAAAGGGAGAAGTCACAAGACGAAGGCAACCAAGCGTCGCTCCAGACGAGAAGAAGTACAAGAGAAAGAAGTTGATGGAGGTGTAGGAGAAGGCGAAAGAGGAGAAGAAGAAGGAGTAGGAGGAGAGAGGAGGGAGAGAAGAGAGGAAGACGATAAGTTAAAGGCAATGAAGTGGGAGAAGAAGTCCAATGAGATAGTCGCCTTACACAATCCACTCTCTTCATCTTTGTTTCGGTCTTCGTCTCTTCGACTCGCCCTCGCCCTCGCCCACTCCCTCTTCCTTTTCCTCTTCCTCTCTTTTGCTCTCTCTATCTATATATATATATCCCTTATTCCTTGGTTCCTCTCTTCTTATTCTTTTGCCATTTAATGTGAAAATCATGCAATGAACCAAATTCAAACGGAAATGATTCACACTCCAGCTGAAATACAATTCAAGTGATACACAATTGGTAGAGGGTTAGAGGGTAAAAATGGGAGTCAAGAGGTCTCCCGGACCAATACCACCCCCACCTCCTTCACTCCCCTACCCCCCCCACACATCCTTTCTGCTTCCCTTGTTGAAATTGCGTTTTCAACAATTGTTACAACTACAACTACAACAACTACAACAACAACAACAACAACAATAATAACAATAACAATGATTTCAATATGCTCCCATGGAAAGAAGAAACGTTGTGCTGCTCGTCACCTTCTTGAATACAACAATCCATTCGCGTGCCTTCGCGTGATGAAAGCAGATGAAACGCTCTTGTTCAAGTAGAAAACACATGTAGTAGAAAACACATTGGCGTCGGCAATGTCAACGCAAATATTTCACTTCCTGTCTTCGATTTCGCTTTGAATGGGAGAACTCATCGTATTCGACTAAGGGGAATACACTCTTTAACACACTCACTCTCTCACTCCCTCACTCCCTCACTGACTCACTCACTGACTCACTCACTCACTCACTCTTTTATGGACAGATTGTGAAAGAATGAAATAGGGGAAAATAACGATGTTCCGCTAACGAATCGTAGTTGAAGCAGAGGCAGTTCAAAGGTCAAGGCTTTTTACGTTTAATTAGACTTTGCAGAAGATGAGCTAACAATTGTAGGCGTTTGCACCACCAGTTGTAGGCGTGTCTCAGCTTACACACAACGCCGTCCCATTCCCTCTCATTGCCATACCCCATCCAAAATCCCCCATCGCCCAACGTATCCATCGTACCCATTGAAATTCCAATTAGCTGAGAAAAAGCGCGTTGAAGCTTTAAATGATAGGTAAGTATAAAAGAAATTGCCGTAAAATGTTTGCACTCCAATTTCAATTATTTAAATTAGTGAAATTCCTTCTTATTTTCTTTTTTCCTTCTTCCTTTTTTTTTTGTTGGTTTTTTTTTTCTTCTGTTTTCCTGGTCTTTTGTGTTTAGAGAAATGACAGGACACTAATTCGATTCCCCATTTATGCTAAATGCTATGACAACACTGATGAGTATTCATTTGCCTCTTTAAGATGTATATATATGTATATATATGGATGTCAACTCAAATATATGTATTTTTATTTTAAAATAAAAGATTCCTTCATTTACGTTTTCTTTAATGATGTGAAAAAAAATTAAAAGTTTTAATTAGAAATTTTCATATTTATAATTAATGAAGAGAGAGGGAGAGAGGGAGATACTAAGCTGATATATGTATATCAAAAAATCACATTAGAATATGGATATCAGAGATTACTTCAGGACTAACGCAAAAAGAGAATCTTTTTACTCTTAAGTTGATAACCGGAAAGTCGATTTCTTTTCCGTGACTATAACTTGGCTGCCATCAATATTCGAGAGATAATTCAATTAAGAAATATAAAACGAATGGAAAATTAAGAAAAAAAAGAAGGAAAAACTAAACACAATATTCACAGAATAAACAATTAACAAGTTAATAAAGTAAATAAAATAATATTTAAATATTAAGAGGAAAAGGCAATGTAAATAAATCCCAAAAATATTTTGGTTTATCTCTTTCATTAATTATGGTAAGGAAATTATATAAAATTGAAAAACTAAAATCAAATTTTCCACCAATTTGTCAACCAACTTATAAAATATCATAAATACTAAATAACTTATATAATACAGTATTTTAATTGCAAATAAATACTTTTCCTTATACATACTTATAAATATGTTGAAAATTTTAAAGCCCGAGTCTTCCCTTTGCCCCGTGTCTTCTACTTTATTTCTTTTGCCAACTGTTCAAATTCATATTAAAGTATGTATATATGTATGTATATATCTATGTATGTAAATAACTATATACTTTTGTATATTGTATATCTTTGACTCGTATTAAAGCCTAATTAAATAATAAAATACTTGAAAGCATTTTACAGTCATTGATGGCCAACATCTTTAACCGCAAATCCAAAAAAATTTTTCCATTTCCTTTTATATTCCTTCTACCACACTCACCGTATCATCTACAAATTTCCTCCTGCCTTTTCCGCTCATCTCTTTGCTACTTGGTTTACTTTTTTTTGTTTCTTTTTTTGGTTGATTTTCCAAGTTGGTTTGGAAAAGCTTTAGCAGTTTTTGTCGCATGAAAAGTGTCTGACTCAAAGGGTTAAAAATGGTAAAAGAAACTGAAAATAGTTTCAAGTAGAAGATTTTCCCATTACCATTACCCTCTATCATATACCACCTCCACTCCACTCTCTCTCTCTCTCTCTCTTTCTCTCTCTCTCTCACTCTATCTCTCTCTTCTTCTTCTGCCCTGACACACTCCTCCTCACCCACTCAAATGAATTAAAATGCAATTGAAATATGGCAAATGGCATGCGTTGAGTGGAGCGCCAAGACAAGAGGCATGCAAGGAAGTCTGCTGAAGTGTGTGGTGGATAGGGGTTTGGGGAAGTGATAAAAGGGGTGATATCAGTGGCAGACGGAGCACATCTTGGTACGCTTTTCCTTTGGTAAACAAAAAAAAAAAAAAAAAAAAAAAAAACAACGACAACAACTACAATACGAAACTAAGAAATAGAATGAAAAACTCTTTTAGCAAATGTGAAAAATGCACTTTTCTTTCATTTAATAAAAATATCAGCAGTGACAACAATATAAAAAGGTAACACAAAACGCAAAGAAAAGTCAAAGGAAAATTCATTGCGATTCTACACATTCGAAGCATTTAATTTATGTTGACGGGATTGTCATCTCATTTTATAAACAAAACAAAAAAAAAAAAAAACAGAAGAAAAAAAAAATCAATGGTAAACGAAACTTAAATGAAAATTTATTGATTTCAAAATAGTTAAGAATAGTTTTCTATTAATGTTTAATTAATAATATTGAAAATGAAATGAAATGAAAAATTCATAAATAAATATGAATATATCCATTGAATGTAAAAGAACAGACTATCCTTTCAATAGCTATTACATATTTGAAAAGTAAAGTTGAAAAGTAGCTAAATGATAGATCAGATATTTCTCAAGTTCAGATTGAAAATGAAATCTGATATATTATGAAATAAATAATAAATCTGTGGGTTAATCTTAGCTATAAAATCCGGTTTTTAAAATACTTTCATTAACTAATTGAGTTGAATTCTGTTGCATTCGTTAAAGTTTCTTGAAAATCAGAATTTGCCGCTCTCTTTTAGACTTGCCGCCCCAACCCCCGTTTGCCAACACTTGCCAATGCCACAGTCAGTGCTTGGTTCTCAGCTCTTTCCTTGAATTTAATTTAAACATTTGCCTCGCCTGAATGACTTGGATCCATTTGGACATTTATTGTTGTCCTTTGGGTTCGGTTTTTTGTTTGCCGCACAATTGCTCCATCTCCATTACTCCTCCATTTCTCAACACTCCTCCGCTCCCGCGTCCGCATCCCTCACACCGACATTCATCACACCATTCCGTAACCATTGGCCATTGACGTTGTTGTTGTTGTTTTTGTTCTGTGGCGCCTTATTGTTTACTCTTACTGGTTGTTGTTTCATGGCTTTTTAATTTTCTTCATCTTTTTTCTTATTTATATACATACATACAGACATACATACATATATATATATATATACATATATATAATTATTTCTTTTTTTTTTTTTTTGCTTTTTCACTCTGATTTGATTTCCATTTCCATTTGCTTGTCCAAGTCAAAAGTCAGAGCAATGCATAAATATTGTTTTGCTTGTTCTTATGCTTCTTGCATTTCGTTCTCTTTCATTTTAATGGTTAAGGAGAAGGGTAAGGAGAAGGGGAATGTGGATAAGGATGAAGGTGGTGTTATGGTTGTGATTGTGTTTGTGTTTGTGGGTGGTGTTGCGGCACATCATAAAAATATTTCTCCCATTTAATTTCATGTCAATTTTCTTTGATCGAAATAAAATAATAATAAAATGGCCAAGCAAATGAAATTAAACGCGCAAATAAAGAACATTTTATGAACTTTCCGAGGAAAATTTAATGGAATGAAATGTGCTGCTCCAACGCTAGATGGAGCCACAATCAAAAAATGAAAACAAATCTGAAGACAAAGGTTTATTTTTGTTGTTGTGTAGGGGAAGGGGAAGGGAGAGAGGGTGTTAAATATTAATACATATATAAAATTTATAAAGGTATCAAGAGTATAATTTCTCAAATAAGGAACTCTTTCATTCTTTATTTTCCGTAATTTACGTTATTTGATGGGTTTGAATACTCAGATTTTGTTTGCTAACTAGAAACTAAGAAATATATATGTATGTATATAGTGTGGAGCAGGTAGTCTTTTGAGTTTATTTGTTTAAGTTATACATATATACTGGTTATAAACCGTTATGATTTTTGCTACTTTCATTTTTAGATTAAATCTTCCATCTCTGTTATCCACCTTATGTTAAATTCTCACACTCTGTTAAAATCTTTGTTCTGTTAAATGCTAGTGTTAGTTAACACGTAAATGGACTTTTCCCCAATGATCGTTAGTGTTTAAATGAATCGATCTTTTCAACACTTTTTCGTAGAAAAATAAACATCCTGATGATTAGTTACAATCATGTATTCAACTTTTGAAGTCCTTTATAGACGGTAATATTTGACTTTTCCAATTATGGTAAATTCAAGATATTATTTAATTTATATTAATGTTAAATATACATATATAAACAGAAAAAATAGTTTAATCTTTAATTATAGATAAAATAAAGAAAAGTTATACCTTAGCCCTCTTAATAAAACAATAAAAAAGGGCTTATTGTTTATGCTAATTCTTAATTTGAAAGTTTTGTTTTTTAATTCTTTAAAATTGAACACGACCAAATAATAATATTTTTAAAACGAATTCTTATTTTCATTATAAATATAAAAAATTTGCAATTATTTCCTCTGTTAATTTGGCCAAAATTGAAAAAAAAAACATTTATATTTATTATTTATCAGTCAGCATATAGTACAGATATATATATATATATATTCATCTATTGTTATCTGATTACTAGAAATTTGTATATGGAATTGTTATTGTTGATAAAAATGCTCTGGTATATCGCTTGAATGATTGTGGAATTTATCGGTCAGATAAGAGAATTTATATCGTAAAATTTGAAGATATATTTGGAAAATATGTTAATGCTGCAAATTGGGATAGTTAAAAATGCATTTAAATGAAATCTATTAAAATTTAATGATTTTTCATGCATTCCCCTTAGTTTAGTCTGCCATCGGTCCCCTTTCCCGTACCAATCTTCCTTGGGTATTGCTTTTCATTTATAAAAAGCTGTTGTTGTCTTGTTGGTCCCTTTATCCATGCACTCGAAATAGATTCTTAGTGTTCCCCCAAACGGAATTGCAATGCGGCATTGCATAAACACTCCATAAGCCTTCACTTTCCCTTTCCCCCTCCCTCTCCCTCTCTCACTCTCACTCTCGCCTTCTCCTTCAATCTCTGCCTCCCTCTCTCTCTCTCTCTCTTTCTCTCCTCCACTGCCATGAATTTCCGGGCATTGCTATCCTGTTGTTTGGGGTTGGCACGCGCCGTTTAGTTCATGTTTTTTTTATTGTTGTTATTTTTTGCTTCGCGTTCATTTTTTTTGTTTTTGTTTTTTTGTTTTTAACAAAAATTAAATTTATTCATATTTTGTCTGAGTGTTGTTTTTGCGTTTATTCGTACCCCTTATCCACAGAGTTCTCTGCTTGCCCAACCGCCAGCCCCCTCCCTCTCCCCTTCCCCTTACCATCACACCACACACACAAACACACACACAAAAGCATAAGGGAATTTTTCAGTTGAAGTGCAGTAGCGTTCGCTCAATTTCCTGGAACGATTTGCACATAGCTCAACGTAAGACATTAAGGGCTCACCATTGTGAGTGGGAGGTATGGTGGAAGGGGGAATGGAGATCCAAGAAAATGAAGTAGAAGAGAGAGAGAGAGAGAGAGAGAGAGAGTGAGAGAGCGAGGATGGGCTGCGGAGGGGGGCTGATGCGTGATGGTTGGGGACAAATATTGACGCATTGGATGGCCACAATTCAAATGGTTGACAAAAAACAAAAAATAAAAAAAAACACAGAAACAAAGGCAAACGCAAAAACTAAAAGCAAATAACATAAAGGTAAAGAAGAAGGATGGATGAGGGGGTGTGAGAACTGGGAGTAAAAGGAAGTAAAAGAAGGAAAGTAGGAAATTATGATATCATCTTTATGACGCCATTATGGCTTATGTGTGTGCGTATGAGTGGTGTCTGTGTGTGTGTGTATGTGTTTATACCTTACCCTTCAGTCAACATGCTATGACTAACTGCCAACTTGCCACCCTTTTCACATTTCTACCCACCGTTTTACCTCCCCCACCTCCCACCCCCTTGTCTGTCATGCCAAACTGTTGTAAATGTCAAAGACCGGAAACCCATACACACACATACACACAACAGATACAGTTGAGCTGAATAAGAAGCAGCATAAAGGAGAAGATGACAAGAAATGCAACAGTTTTGAGGCGGCGCCAGTGTCAACTACTGTCAGTCAGTCATGGGTTAAGCCAAAAGGGGTTAAGAGAAAAGCCAAAGCAATGTTGCATATTTAACTCATCCTTCTTCAGGTCCCTGTGGTTTTCTATTTTTTTTCCCTTTTTTTTTTGGATTGAATTGAATATAGAGATCATCGAAAACTTATGGATTTAGTTTGTGGAACTAAAGTGAAACGTTTAAAATTATAATAATTTACTTAAAATGCAGCTAATACTAAATCTCAACTAATCCAAACTAAGTCTTTAATAAATATCAGTGAAAACTTTTTAATTAATTCAAATATAAAATTGCAATTTTAAATTAAATTAAGTTAGTCCGAGAGTAAGACATACTTAGAATATATACGGATTTTGGTGTAGAGTTAAAATAACAATTTTACTTTTTATTTTTAAGCATATATTATTATATGTAGATTTTGATTATCCAATACTTATTATATTTTTACGGTTGAAAAAAAATAATTTAAAAATTATAATTGAAATTCGGAAATTAAAAAACATTTTAAGATAATTATTATATTTTAATTATCGAAATAAAATTAATAATGATTACAGCTCCTATGTATATTGAAATATATTTTTAGCATTTTTATTAAAGAAAAACAACTCAAACTCCTTATTCTCTCAGTAAATCTCTAGAGAATTCTGCCGTTTTTTTCTTTTAGATTTTTTTTCTGCTTTAACTGAGAAGTATCATAAAAATTTTACTTTTACACCTCATACGTATAAAATAAAAGGGTATATAAAAAGCGATGAAAAGACAAGTATTGACAAATTTACACCTTTATCGGTATATATGTATATATATATATATATATATATCGATTGCATTCCATATTTCCATTAAAATGCCAAGAAATACTTAAAGTGTGGCGAATATCTTTGGTTGGTCTGTTGGCAGGACCAAAGGACTTCCTTTATCAAATGATTATTCAAAATTTTAAAAGATGTCTCCTAATTAGTTTTTAAGAGTCTTTGCTAAGCTTCAAAATCTTTGCTAGTTTGATAATCTCTCCATTTGGTTTTACAACTCTACACTAAATTTAGTTAATCTTCATTGGTCTCCACAATTCTAGATTCTGCAATTCGCTTATATATATATATACATATATATAAATTTCTCCACTAGTCTTCAATTTCGTTTACGTTAACATTTTCAATAGATTACAAAAAAATCAAAAAAAAAAAAAAGGAAAAAAAGAAAAGGAGAAGAAAAATGAAAAAAAATCATAGCATATTTTACAGGATTAGTGAAATATTTTTATAGAATGTTCTGGGCATACGGCAAGGATCTTAAGATGCTTCTTTTAATTTGCCGTTCTAGGGACCTCTCTCTCTCTCTCTCTCTCTTTTTCTTTCACTGTTTCTCCATTTTTTTTTTCTTCTCTTTTTCTCTCTCATTCCGTTGGACTATCAAATGTTGGCTGTTTTTCGAATTATGCCACGGCAAAGTTGCTCATAAATTTAATGATGTTTTTCCTTGCAGCATCGCTCTCTCTATCTCTCTCTCTCTGTCTCTTTTCCACACTCTCGCTCTCCCTGTCTTTTTTGTTAAGAGCCTCTTGTTGTGCTGTTGTTGTTAAGGACGCATGGTGTGGGGGCAGAGGGGCGGCTTTATATGTGTGTGTAGTAGTAGTGGTAGGTAAGCCACTTGGGTGCCTAATGAAGGCGTTGATGAGGCGGCAGCAGCAGCAACAGTAGAGGCTGAACCATGCTGTGTGTGTGTGTGTGTGTGTGTGTGTGTAGGTGTGTGTGTGTGTCTAACGTTCTAGAAATAACATTTGTTGGTAATAAATTCTAAAGATAATACACCCAAACAGGCCAAGCTAGGTTAGACTTGGCTACAGTGAGACAACGAGTGTTAAGGCACATTGCTGGGAGAAGGAGAAGGAGGAGAAGGGACGGGGGGCAGTATAGGGAGAGTGGGACGCAAGCCCATAACTTGACTCTCTTGGCTATTTATTGCAGGTCTCCCTCTTGCCACTAAGCTAAGCACCAAAAATATAAATTTGCAAAAAGCAAAAAAAAAAGAAGAAAAGAAAAACAAAAACAAAAAAAAAACAACACAAGCAGATGGTGATGGTGATGGCTGTAAGGCGTAGTGGGTGTGTTACCAATGGGCGTGGCAATGGCGGTAATGAAACTGAGTGGCAAGTACAATATGAAAACGGAAACTCTACGCACATTGAAATATTGCTTACACCTGCAATTGTCGATGCCTGAGACATATTTCAAGAGCCTTGAGAGCCCATTTCCCCGTTAATGAGTTCTGACTTTTAAAACAGGAACAAAAAATTCTTATTAACTTTTTCCTCTAATTAGAAATCATTTGTTAAGATGATGAAGAAGGCCGGCTTGAAGGTCTTCTCCTCTCTCTCTTTCCCATTTCCTTGCATTCTTTTTTTTTTTTTTTTGCTTATGCTCCAAAAATTATTTGCAAGTAAATTTTAAATATTTACCGAGAAGGAGGAGTCGAGTTGATTTTTTTTTTTTTCATAATTCTTAAACTAATGCCAACCATAATTCTAAATTTAATTTTGAAAACATAAAATTGCTAACTTTTCCTTAACTTTTGGTAAATCTTTCTAATTATTAAATATTTCGTTCGAAAAATATTTGAAAATTATTGCAGAATTTTATGAGAGTAAATAAAGCAATGGAAAAATCAAATTAAAAATTAAAAAACTTATTTATAAAATATATATAAATAATTTTCATAGAGGCCTTAGTTAAGCATGATTTTTCTTGTAAATGAAATTCCTTTTTGTATAATATTTAAAGGATATCTATAGATAAAATGTTTTTTTGTATTCAAAGGTATTCAATTCCTTTTGTTTCCCGATTCACAATCTCTGATTCTTAAAACATTTCAGACTTTAAATGCTACTTTGGGCCAAAACCAAACAGATGTGCACACACACACCCACACTTACTTACTTACACCACCTACACACACACACACACACACTCATAATCATAATAATAATAATAATATTCGTTATTTTTATACATATTCTCTCTACACATATCGAAATTTGCAGAGCGTTTTATAGCGGAAAAAGTTTTTTTTTTCGGTTTTTGTTATTTTTTTTTTTTTTAAAGTAAAGCAAAGTTCTACGTAATTTTTTATAAAAAACCACAAAAACCAAAGAAATGGAAAAATAAATTTGATACTATAGACTTTTGTATATGCTGCGTGATATATAAATTTGATCAGGATTGACTGATGATACATATTCTCGATGAATAATTTTCAATTTTTAGGACAACTTTATCTTGATTATTTCTATAGAAATATATATATATATATATGTATATATAGTATATGAGAGCATAGTCAACTGAATAATAAAGTTTCATGATTCTTTTAAATCTCTTCTGACATTCTTTCTTTATCCAAGGCAAAATGTTAATAAAAAGTAATAGACTTCAATTGCTTAAAGGGTGTGATAACTTCAAGAAAATGAAAACAAAGGCGAGTATAAAAGTTACATATGTATATATGTATTTATACACATGTTCGGTTCTTGTACGTTTCCTTAGATGCCTTCCCCTCCCTTCCCCTCCCCTCCTCCACCACCACCTCTCTCTATCACCCTCACCCCATGAACTTCCGCTGCTACTTTCCATTTTTGCATATTGTGTTTGTTATTCTCTGATTTTAATGCGGCATTTTGTGGTTGCAAAAAGGAGCCACAAAAACAAAACAGGCAAAAAAAAAAAAGAAACGAAAAACCGAAAAAGAAAAAAAACATAAAGGAAGAAAGTAAAGAACAGCAAAATCCAGAACAAGAAACATTTTATGACATAATTTTTATTCCTCTTCCTGTTGTTTGGCAAAATGTTGAAAAAAAGGACTATCTGACACATCGATGACCTGGCAGGTGCTTGGAGCCTGCTGGATGCCATCTAACAGCCCACCCACTATCCTACTGGTGAGGTGAAGGTGAGACAAGGGTCTGGGATTCAGATTCTGGTTTTGCGTTTTGGTTTCGGTCTCGGATTTACATTACCATACTCGTATTATGGCCATAAGCTGTACGCCTCTGTGAATTGTAATTACAAGCATGTAACCTAATGACACCCCCCCCCACATCCTTCCCGCTCTCTATATACTCATAAACCACCCAACGCCTACACCATACTACATACTACTGTATACAATGCGAGCCCCAGCAGTGCCTACTCCCCCTAACTTCTCCCCTTACCTTACTTCTACACCTCTTCCTTGCTACTCCTCTTCCTTTTCAAGTTGACTTGTAAGTGGAAAATGTTGTAAACCCAAAAAAAAGACAACAACAGAAAGAGGAAAAAAAAAATTAAAATTCTTAATAAAATGTTATGCATTCATATTATTATCTTGAATATACAGATACCTTATAATACTTATGCATATAGGTTATATACATACATATGTATGCATATTTCTATATAGTGAATATAAATGTAATATTATATATTAAGTATATATTTCAGATTATGACTACCCAAAAATTAAAATAATTACACAAAAATTATTGAATTTCTTCCTTTCCATAAAAAAAACTGCAACTTTTGTTCTGAAAATTATACTAGTCGAAAACTATAGCTTACAGTATTTCGAGTCGAAAAATTGTATTAATTTTTTTTTTTTTTAAGGATTTTAAGCCTTTCAATGCTCCACTGTGAAACAAAGTCACTTTTTTTTTATGAATCCTTTTAAAAATTGAATGGAAAATTTACGTATAAAAACTACACATAAAAATGTAGCCAAATGTTAAGTTGCGTTTTTTGTTGTTTCCCCTTTTCGCACCCCTTTCTCTTCCCCTGCTCACTCTTTGGTCTTTTTTTTTAAACCAATTTTCAGCCATATGGATAGGTTATTCAAACAGAGCCAACATTTCTCATCACTTCCTGTACTCTGCATCTTTTGCCTCATTATTTTTGTGGTCTCTTTGGTTGGAGCTTGATATGTCTTTTTTCCATCCCTTCCCCGCCCTCGCCCCCATCACACATAAACACCTTTCCATTTTTTACTCTTCATTTTTTTTTACGGGTGTGTGTGTGTGTGTTTTAATACCCTTAGCGAAGAGATGGTATTTTTTTTTTTATCATTTTGTTATAGCTCTGAACGTATATATGTATATAGGAAACACTATCTTTGATAGATCAAATAAATTTCACTGACTTGTTCTTGACTATATATATTCGATAAAAACTGCAGATTTTAGATTTTCCTTTATTTTCTTACAATATTTTAAGCAAATATCGATTTGGAAAAATTATAAAATATTTAAAGCAGATTGAAAATCAAATTAATTGAATTTAAAAAAATCATTTCTAAAGCATTTTCCTTAAAATAAAATAAAATATGTTATATATAGATAAATATGTTGATCAACTAATTAAATTATTTCAATTCAAACAATTTATCTATATCGTATTTTGATGTGAATAAAAGAGTATATCAATTTCGTTTTGTTTAGGCTAGTTTTCAAATGTTTTTTTGTTTCTTGATTGTTTTTACTTTAGTATTTTTTCTTGTTTTATTTTTTGCTTTTTTGAAGTTTCTTTTTAATGTTTCTTTTTTTTTTTTTTTTTTTTGAGTTGAGTTTTTTTTTTTGTTGTTGCTGCTCTTTCATGTGTCACCGTAGACATCCATTAAAACTTCATTCATATTGCGGTTATTTTCAGTGCGAGGACCTCCAATTCTAACCTCTCTCTCTCTCCTCAGCCCCTCCATTCTCTCCATGATAACCAAAACCAGTCTCTGTTGAATCCCCCAAATAAATCTGATTTTGAAAATGGAATACAGAGTGCTGAGTAAAGGGAAAGAGAGGGGGGTTGAGTAGGAGTTGGCATATATTTGTGTGCTAGGGATGGGGATATATGCGTGTGTGTGTGTGTGTGTGTGTGAGTGTGTTGGTAGAACAAATAACAGAAATTAGATGAGCTCTGCTTCCCAGTTTCCAGAGCTAGAGCTAGAGCTACCAAGTCCATCTGTCAAACATCGTACTCGGTGACAGTTTTTGTGGCTTTTTATTGTTGTTGTTGTTGTTGTCGCTATTGTTTTTGTTGCTGCGCTGTTGCTGATGATGTTGTTCTTGCTATTGCTATTGTTGTTGTTGCTGTTGTTGTTGTTATGGGGGTCCTGTTGATGATGTTGTTGGCGTTATTATTATTTTCCTTTTTTTTTTTTGGGTATTTTTTGGTTTTATTTTTTTTTTTTGGTGGTGGGGGCACATGTTAAAATATGAGCACATTTCACTGCGTGTGTGTGTGTGTGTGTGTGTGTGTGTACGTGTACCACATGTGGTAACGTTCCGTTCCGTTCAGTTCCTTTTCATTCCATCTATTCACCCACACACACACACACACACACATACCTACCCACCCATCATACTCACACTCACACCCTCTTGCTACCTCCTCCCTATCCATTCTCCATCCATCCGGTATCATTCTGACTTTTTTTTTTCCCATCTACCTGGGGTCTGCCATATGTGGCCTTTTATTACGATTATGATTACGTGTAAGTGCAGGAGGAGATTGGTAGTAAGAACGCACAGGAGGAATAGGAACAGCTGCCAGAATCAATATACTTACCTTTTGCCCATATACCTACCAATCTCATTTCCGTAACCTACCACTCCCCCCACTCCCCACGCTCCTCTTTTTGTCTCTTTGGCTCATTATGCTAATCATAATCATTAGATGATGGGTGGGGGGGAAGGTAACAAAAAAAAAAACATAAAAGTAAAACAGGCAAAAAAAATGAATAAAGTATGTCGTTCATGCCGACTTTAAGTATACCCTGTAAACAAAAATCAGCCTAGAAGTCTCGTTTAGTTGCATATAAAATTAATCATAAAAATCTCAAAAGGAATGCATGCCATCTCGTTCACTCTTTTTAGCTATTTGCTGTACTATACTTTTATACGTATACCTCCAATAATTATCATATAATTTCTATCAAATTTCATCAGCTGGCGTCTTTAAGCTAGATTTCTAGGTATATCCAATGAGAATATGATGATGGCTTTAATACAGCTCTAGTATTAAATTATGGAGGCGAGTTAGTGGGCGTGGCAAATATGTGAAACATACATAGATACATACATAGATACCAGATGAATGTTCACTTTAAATTTGATAGCTATAGAGCTCTTATAGTCGCAGAGATCTAGATGTTCATACGAACGGATATATCGACTCGCCAGTTGATGCTGATCAAAAATATATATACTTAATTGGATCAAAAATACTTCTTCTTTCTGCATGTTACATACATATTAACGACCTGAGTATCTCCTTTTACCCTATGGTTACAGGGTATAAAAAACAAAAAAAAATAACGATACCCAATCGCAGCTCGCACAATTTGTCACACTGACATGGAACAATGGAACGCCTTTTATCGGCCGCAAAAGATCTTTGAAATCACTAAAAACCAAAAACCAAAAAAAAAACAGAATGAAAAAAAAAACCAAAAAACAGACCCAAAAACGAGACTACAGCGCGATAAAACGAAAATTAAAACAAGTGTGTCTTACGAGTGAAGGGGGGTAGGGCAGGGGAGGGAGGAAAGTAAGATATTGAAAACTTAATGAAGAGCTGAGAATACCCTAAAGATCTAAACTGCATAATGAGTGATCAATCTAAATGATAAAATATATCTAACAATCTTTTTGGATTAAAGCTTTATCAATGAATAATTATTTCGGATAATTTGTTTTCAAAAACTTTTTCTTTTTTTTTAATTCTTAATACCAAGGAAATTAATTTATGTAATTTTGTTGGTTTGGTATATATGTATACATATATATATTGGTATAAATACATATACATATGTATATGTAAATACATTTATTATATACATATATAGAATTATTATATATATTTCATATACAACCTTTGCTTTATTTTTTTGCTGTTGATTGTTTTTGAGAATTTAAGTCAAATTAATTATTAATTAAGGTTTCAATTACTTTTTTAATATATTTTCAGACTCAATTATTAAAGATGTTTATACATATATAGAACTAAGTATTTTTAGTTTAAAATATTTTTACTTCAAACAATGTTCTTTAAATTTATTTCAAAAAAGAAAACTTTATTTATTTATATATATGTAAATAAATTATTTTTCAATTATTATAACTACTTTTTTTAAACTCCAAAAAGGCTTAATTAAAACTCTTTGTTTAAATTTGAAAGAAATTTTTGGGATTTCCTTTTTCTAAGAATTATTAACATCGTGAATTAAATAGTTTTAACATATACATAGATAGTATTTGTATATTTTACTTATGATATTATTATTATTATTTTATTAACAAAAACTTCTTTGTTCTTAGCCAACATTCTGTCAATTTCTGTTAACACTTTGAAAATTGAAGTTAAAGATTAATGCAAAATATGTTCATTGGTGGAGGCCAAAAACCTTGCAATCAAAATCTGTGTATAAAAATTCCAAACTTTTGGACAAAGACAAGTTCTTTTTCGTATTTCGTTTATGTTCGTTGTTGTTTTTTTTTTTATTTTTTCGTTTCAACTTCATTTTAATGTCGGCGTTGGGTGAGATGTGCTCATTGATAATCATAATCAAGCTAATGATGCGGCAGAGAGATAAGCCTGAACCGGCCAGCAACAACTTCCAACTTTTTAGCTACAACTTCAACTTCATCTTGTTCTTTATTTTCTTGAGTAACGAAACATGTTTGAAAATGGTCTTTACGATACGCCAAAGTTCTCCTTCTCTCCTGCCCCCATCTTCTTGCCTCACCATTCATCTTCTCTCTAGTCCAGTTTAAGTTTGAATCAGTTCAGACAAGAACCAATTGATCGCATCTATGAAGTGACGATATCTTTCAATTGGCTCTCTATAAGATTCCTCAATAATTCTGGTCAGCGGGCAACTTAAGCCAAGTCAAGCCAATTACGACTATCTTTTGAAGGTAGAGTAGAGTAGAGTAAGAGGAAGATAGAGAGAGAGAGAGAGAGAGAGAGAGAGAAAGATAGAGAGTGTGTGTGTTGGAGAGGGAGAAGGAAGGAGTAGAGTAAAAGAAATAGTTGGTCGTCGATTGGCTGCTGATGATGCTCCTCATCGAACTGAAGTCGTCTTAGAGTTTTGGCTAATGAGTGCAATTTGCTTCTTGTCTTGGGCTACTAAATGCTCGCATTAGTTTAGATAAATAGCTTAATTAATACGTTTTGTTTGCATGTCTCTCCTCTAACCATCTATACGCTTATATATCTGTTTGTATGTCGGTCTGTCTGTCTGTTTGTCTGTCTGTTAGTCTGTTTGTCTATTTGTTTGCCTGTGTTTCTGTCTATCTGTCTGTCTGTCTGTCTATCTGTCTGTCTGTCTGTCTGTATGTCCCTTTGTCTGTCTATCTGTTTGTATAGACGATTATTTGGTGTTGGGCATTGGTTGGGCAAAGTCGCGCACAGTCTGCCGACACAATTACAAACAATAATGAGGAGCAATTATTAGCCTAATGGCATTGTTTGATTTCCGTACTGCACTCTTGGGTTCCAATTGGACCACACATACCACTACAAAATGGTTACATATGTGTATGTATAACTGTAAATAGGCATCTAGCTATCTATCTATATATATATATATTTATATATGCATATACACATACAACTATATATATTTATATAAAGACAAATACAACCAGCGTAAGCCGCTAAGTGGGCAATATTGGCAGAAGGTCAGTCAAAGTGTTAATGTGTTTGGTTGGTTTTTGATGGGTAAATATTAAAGGATAGATTGTCATCTATTATCACAAGTCTCCACAACATCGAATAGTTCTTCAAGTTCAAATAGATTACAAGACATAAGTCTCAAAAGTCTACAATTAATCTAAGAAATCTTCTTAACCAAGTTAAGAGGTGTAAGCGTGTTTGAAATTAACTAAAGTTAATCTAACTGATTTTCATTGATACCAATTACAACTCTACACGGGTCTCCACAGCAGTAAATAGCTTACCCAGTACTCGCTAATGCCTTGTCTTGAAGATATTCCTTAGAAATTTATCTTTCTATTAATAGTTTTTCCATCTCTACAAAGTCTCCAAAACCAAACACTTCATTAAACAAATATTCTTTAAAATAACTTAACCATAAAAATATTTCTACAAATATCTGAAAATAAATATAATAGAAAAGTCTATACTTCATCTCAAAAAAGTCTCCAAAACCAAGTTATAGGGTATACAAATTTCCTAAATTCATCAAAAATTAATTTATATTATTTTTTCTAGTTTCCCTCAAACTCTACACAATTATTTAAAAAAGTCTCCATTGCAATAGCTTGCCCAGATCCGTAATAACGTAATAATATCATCTACTCTAGTTATCAACAGATCGAATTTTATTTTTATTTCCATCTCTACAAAGTCCCAAAAACTAAAAAAAATCAGTGACTGGCTTTTTTGGTAGCTTTTTCGAAATACGTTGAGATATATATTTAATCAAATATTTATTTTGAAAGTCTCCAAAAATTTATAGATATCACAACTTTATAAAAGTGCCAAAAATATCTAAAATTTTCAATTAATCAAATTGAAATATAATTCCAATAATGCATTAGCTACATAGTACATAATTCTCAGTGCATACATTTATTTTTTAACGATGAGAAAAATATAAAAACTCTCCACATTTCTCCATACTTAATTACCGAACGGTGCATTTTCTCAAACTTGAATTGCAATTCACGTATTACCCATTAAAAACTAATCTCATAACCAATTCAATTCCATACCTTTTTTCGTTATAATTTCACTTTTTGTACCCCCTCCCCCCCCTCCCTCGCCCTTCACCGTTTGAACTCTTTGACGAGTCTTAATGACTGCCCTAGATAGAAAATAAATTTTTTTTTTTTTTGGAAAGAAAAAAACAAAAGCCATGCCGACCGACAGATTGACGGAACGAGCAACCGCCACCGACAACGCCCCCATATTGACCGTGACTAATGCAAAATACCTCTGACCATGCCTCAGTGTGCCTCATAAACACCTCATCAGTGATCATTACCAATGCCTTCTACGAACGAAATTAGATATAAATAAGCCGACGATGGCCCAAACGAAAAACAAGACGGCAGAAGACGACGATGAAAAAAGAAGGAAAATCAACAATAAAGAAGCAAGAAAAAATAAAACAAAATAAAAAAAAAATGTCTCAATAAATCTGAGACCAACAAACGCCGACGCAACGTCCGAACGATCATCATCGTCATCATCATCGTCATCATCATTATAATCATCATAATCAACATCAACGCATTGCAGATCTACGATAAATCTCTTGGACGATCGCAGCTCGTTAAAAAAATTAAATTAATAAAACTTAATTTGCACAGAGACACCGTATAGAAATGATGGCTTAAAACTAAAGTAGTCCAAAAAGACAATGGGTATCTCCGTCGACATTTCAAAGACCTCCTCCTCCTACTTTACCCCCTGGCCCCGTTCCCTTAGGCGTACATATATGGGGCAAATGACCAAATCAGAGCTCCAAATTAGCTGCCCACTAATTTTCAGCAAGATCGTTCCTAGGTTCACATTATTTTTTCATCAATTTTTAACCAGAGCTTCACTTGATACCCATTTTTTGTTGTTGTTTAGCACCAACAGAAGCTAGAAAATTTGCTTAAAAATGAAGAAGAAATGAGTTTAATTGTGATACGAAATAAATAGTATAGGGTACCATTAGTGCGTGGCATTTTCATCTTACTGAAATGCGGAATCTTTTCTTTTTGAGGGCGTTTACGAATTGTGTTGACGGGTCGGTCGAATGGTGCCGCCACCGTCGCATCTGATAACGATCGATTTGGCGCTTTTTATATACATACATATATACCTTTTATATATATATGTATATGTATTTTTTTTTTTGCTGTTGTTTCGTTGTTTTTGTTTCGGTTCTTAATGTGTCAAAAGCAACACCAAAGTCGCCTTCAATGAGATGGCGCGCATTGATTGGGGGGCGCGAGCGTACGTCTCGCCTTTACATCAATTGGAGGGATGATAAATGATGAATGACAAGGCAAGAATGTTGGGATGAAATATCCATGTATACCGCATTTCAAAAGAAACGCAAGTCCTCGACAACTGCTGCGGAAGGTTAATCAGATTTTAAGTTACATACTATACCCAATTCAAGACACGATATTGTCATATTTGTATACGGTATGAGAAATATTTAAAGAATTGACAAATTGTTTTTCATTCTGGTAATCAAAAAAGAAAAATGTTTACAGTTTTTTTTTTCTGTTAAATTTAATTTATGTTTATATGCCATTATTTAAAATGAACATTTTTTACATTATTTCGATTATTGTATTTAAAGATAAATCTAATTTAGAAAAGAGTATTATACTTATATTAATATCTTGCTAACTTTATTATCTAATAAGTAGTCGCAAAAACTTCTTTGGTTTAGTAATATGGAAAATTATTAAGTTGAGAAAATCACAATAATTATTTAATAAAATTTCAACTATCAAACCAATCATTATTTAAATCCCTTTCTATATTCTCTATATATTAAGATTCTGATGTACTTAGAATAATATTGAGAATTTACAAAAAGCAATTGAAATTCACTCCTAAAAAGTTTCCCTCCTTAAAGATTTTCTTAAAAAAATTAACTTATACAAATTTTTAGATGTGAAAGAATTGAAATCAGGTAAATTTGATATATTTATATATAATAGAAAAAAAATAAATGTTAAATTATTTCTCTATTAATCATTGAAAGATTATTAATGAACATTTGTTCCTTAATTCTAATCTAGGATAGATTCCTATTTTAAGTAAGATGAATCCCGTTAGAAAACAGAGAAAGAATTACATAACAGAAACTAACAATTTCCATTAGATGGTAACTATAATTAAGGAAAATTTCTCAATAAATAGTTTCAATTTATTGACATTTGCATTTGTGTGAGTTTGTGTATTTTTGTATATACATATACATATATATATTTTCTAGATATCCTATGGCCTGCAGTTGATTTAATGCTAAGGGAGGGAGGGGAGAAAACAAAAAAAAACTCTTGAAAACCTCTTGAGAAACCCTTAAAATTTCTCTCAACACAAAAATCTCTATGGCATTAAAAACCAAAAAAAATGTCCCTTCTCTGCCAAAAAGGAAATCTCTCTCTCTCTCTCTCTCTCTCTCTCTCTTTCTCTCTCTCTCTGTTAAGTGACGAGATGGACGATGATTAGAGAGTAAAGGAGGTGGTCTAAGCGCACTTCAAATGCCAATTGACAATTATTTTTCCAGAGCCCATAAATTAACCAAGTTTATGGGGGCGTTTCTCAAACATCCAAAACATGAAAATCAAATTTCCTCGTCCAGCAGAGAGGTACAGATAGAGACAGAGTGAGAGGGGATTCCACTTGTCCACTTGTCCACTTGTTATGGACATTTGTCAGATTTGGTATAACCAACTATTTTTGAGTGGAGGAGAAATGCTTTAAAAGAGGAAGAAAAATGGAAAGAAAAAAACTAATGTCTACACTTGAAATCAGTTGCAAATGCGAGTTTTATGTTAAAATCCTGACCATTCGTTTACTCAAGTGATTGCGCCTCCTCTCCATCTGTCGCTCACTGTCTCTCCCTCTCTCGCACTCTCTCGCTCTCTCTCGTTCTGGCTAAGGCTATTGATGTGGAGGAGCTGCACTTATCCTTTGTAGATAAAGTGCACACTGTATGGCCCTTCTTTTGAGTTTTGTATTACATACACACGAACATACAGCCAGGATAATGACAAAGAAAACGTTCCACAGGACTTGCCTACATTTCGTTACATTTCTCAATTCCCCTCCCCTTTTCATTGCTGTGGCATCGATTTCATTGAATGTAATTCGAGTTGCAAGTTCTTCGCTTTCAACATCTTTTCCCTGTTGCACTTGTTAGCGCGTTTATCCTCCTTTCCTTTGAATTTGCGCCGCAACTTTGTTGTTTATTTGTTTTGTCAACATTTGGTCGCCAGTTTCGCGTTTTTTTTTGGTTTTGTTTTTTTTTTTTAGAAGTTGTCTACAGTTACGCACGATTTTCCACTGAAAGTTTCAGATGAGATGCCGCTTCTCTATTTTCTCTCTTTTTTTTTTTTTTTGGTTTTTTGTTGTTTTCTGTTTTGGGAATCGAAGCAAGGAAATGCAACTCAATCAAAGACGCTTAAGAGATGTCCAACAACGCATCTAGCGGGGGTACCACCAACTTGTGTGGCTTTTCTCACACACATTTTTCACTTGAAAACAGAGAGGGGAAAAAACCGCGAGGGTCGCTTTGTTAGTCAGTTGAGTTTAGTTCCGTTTAGAGCCGTTGTGTGTGGTTTTTTTATTTTTCTTTTTTAGGCTGCTGCCCCTCCCCTTCCTCACCACTCTTCTCCGTCAACCCAGTTCTTATTGGCTTAGCCGGTCACCCGCTGGTCGCGACCTTCATTTGTCATGCTTGCCACTCTGCTTTCGTAATGAATTTGTTTTACCAAAAAAAAAAAAAAAAGGAAAACAAAAAATGAAAACTACCGTGTCTCAGTTTTCGTTTTTTTTTTTTTTTTTTTGGTTTTTGGTGGGTTTTTTTTCTCCCGTCTATCTGTATATATTTTTTTTTCTGGTGTGCTGCATGTGGCGTCAGTAACTAACCAACCAACCGACCGCCGCGGTGCTTTTCATTGGATTTTCATTAATTTGAGTCCGTCAGTGTGTATGTATGTGTGTGTGTGTGTGTGTGTTTCTACTCCTCTTTTTTTTTTTTTGTTGAAGAGGGCACGTAATTGATTTGTGGTTGCATGCACACATCCTAAGCAAATAAATTGGATTTGAGCCAGTGAGCAAGTTCAGCAAGTGTTTTTCCTTCTATCTACAAACACACACATACTCCTTTCATATACATATACATACACATACATACATACATACATATATATGTACATATCTTTAGTTTATAGTAGTAGTGGAGACTGATGGAGAGTTTTGCCCCACTGACTTAAGTGACCATTAAGAAGTCACTTTAGTGGCAAAAAAAAAAAAAAAAAATGCATGGAGAATATTGTGAAGAGTTTTTAGTTAGTTGTGGCAAAACTTTTTTGACATTATCAAAAATTTTTTTGTAGAGTTTTTAATTGTTTTCAATGTGTATTAAGATAATTAAATGATACCCCAAATTCAGAATTTTGATTATTTGCATTGTTTGCAAAGTTTTCATTATTTTATATTGAAATCCTTTAGCTACACACTTGCTAAATTTTCAAAATTAACCGAGAATTGTGTCTGTAGAAAAGGGATTTTATATAATATGGCCTAAAAAATTTATTTGACCTTATGGTAAATAATACTTTTAAAAGTCTCTAGAGATTTTATTGATAATTGTCTTTAAAAATCTCTAAATAAAGTGCCTTCTATTCTCCTTTGTTAATTTTAGATTAATATACAAATATGTATATATATACATATATACAGTTTGAATCATAAATATTTTTGCACATTTGTAGTTTATAGTATATACCTCTTTTATTTTATAATTATTAATATTATTTATTTTTTGAAAATATATTAAAACAGAGGTGTCAAATTTAAATTATTTTCTTACAAATGAAGCCAGGTTTTCCTTGCTCTCAACCCCTCAGTTTTTTTTTTCGAGACATTTTCATTATACAAATATTTTCTGCAATTCTTTGAATACAATTCAAACAATTTTTAATAAAAGTTTTTAGTTTTAAGGATTAATTTTTAACAAATATTAAAGAATATTGTACGATATGGAAGACTTTAAATAAAAATTTCTGGCTTGCTGAATGATTGATTTTTTTTTATTAGATATTTTCATTATATATTCATTTTATTCAATCAATCAATTGTATGAACTATGATTCAAGATTTTATGGCAAAATTCTTTGGCCAATTTATTATGATATTCGATTTGCGAAGAGATTCAAAAAAAAAAGAATGAACTTTATTTTCAAGAATAAAGACAAAAGCAAGTTTCAAATAGGTTTAGATTTTTTTGTGTAGACATTCCTGGAACTAAAAAGAAATCGAAACGAATGGATTGAGAGTGTTCCATTTGGTTTGGCTCGTGTCAATTTTCCTTCATGGTATCATGGTTTATTGAGAAAAGATGCAATTAACCAACAAAACCGATGGATAAGATCCCTTTCAGTTTAATTCCCTTTGGTTCTGTTTATTTTCCGCTGATGGGCAAATTCTCAGACCCCCCCTAAAACACATACGCACACACACACAACGAGAGAGAAAGAGCGAGAGAGAGAGAGAGAGAGAGAGAGAAAGAGGGGGGAAGGGAGAGAGAGGTAAACGAATAAGACAAAGATATAGCACATTATGGACTTTGCCCCATTGTCGACTGTGGGCTGCGTCCCGGGCGTCTGGCGTCAGCTGTCTGAATAAGTCTGAATATGTCTGAATATGTCTGAATGTCTGAGACTTTGAAAGTCAAAAAGTCTGCTCACGTTGTTGGCAAGGCGAAAGTTAAAAGAATTTCCAGCCTATGTCAACGCGACGCGACGGGAACAAAGTATCCCATCCACATTGGGGGATAACAGAAATAGACTGAAAGATCTCGCCCCCAGTCGACAGATTCTTCTCTCAATTCTTTTCACGTTTTTCGGTTTTTCCTTTTTCTTTCTTAGTTCTTCTTTTTATATTTATTTTTCTTCTTTTTTTTCGCATTAAACATGTCAAATGTTCGTCTCGTCGACTGCAATTAATAAAAGGTGCCTCACAGAGGGGAGAGAGATAAAGAGAATGACAGAGACAGAGGAATAGAAAGAGAGAGAGAGAGAAAGAGTGAGTGACAAAGAGATAGGAGAGGGGAAGAAAGAAAGTACACCCCATGGCATCCCCACCAAAATTGTCTGGTCAGATCCAAGAATAGATCAATGTTCTCGGTTGTACCCTAAGCTCTTTAGTCTCTAACTCTCTGCCCCTCCAACTGTCTCTCCTCTCCCTGATTTTACCATCTCTCTTCCTGTTGGAATGCTTTACTTTGCGTGTTAATTTGTTTCGCCCCTTGTATGCGCAATGTTTGGTGCTCGTTGAGATTTAAGTGGAGATCCAAAACACTCCCATCTCACCGAGAAATCTCCTCTTCACCGCACACCGCACACCGTACACCTATTGCAGTCATCTCCCAATGACATCTTCCCTCCCTTTGTTTCTAACATTTCTTGTTATTTATTTGTCGCGTCTGTTTGTCATTTTGGGAGAAGTGCAACAACCCCCCACAACTAAACCCACATCTATATCCCCACCACCTATACTCTCCCACTCCCGGCCGTTTCCATCTAAATAGTTTTTTTTTTCCTTTTTTTGATATTGGTCTTGAAACATTTTTCAATGTTTCGAAAACGTTTACCTTTAGCAGAGGGGAAATAAGATTATTGATCTTTAGCCAGATAAAGAGATTGTGATGGAAAGTGAGAGCTAGAGGAGGAATGAGCAAGGCGTAGTGGGTGAAATGAATGTTGCAGCCAAAAGGGGAGGAGGAGTGGGGTATAGGAGGTTAAGACACTATTTCCGTCACTATTTTTGGGTCCACATAAAGTCACCCTCTAAACAAAATTTCAAAGAAATTTTCGGGAGACACTTCCGTTAATGCATTGATATCACGTGTTACATTCAATGACAATTAAACCAAAAAGTCAAAAGAAACATTAAAATCCATGAAGATTAGAAGACAAAAAAAATATATATATATATTTTCAAAATTAGAAATTGAATTTAATATCAGTTATATGCCATATAATACTCGATTTGTTCATTGTGATTTCAGGGAGAGATAGAAAAATTCAAATAGTAATATATTCAAATTGTTTAAATATATATCATTTTGTTATCGAAATAATAATTCAAATAAAGCATAGAGTTTTTGTTTAATCTATGTTTAAATGGCAAAGCTTTTTTTTTACTTTTATCTTTTATTTTTATTAATTTTTAACAAGAATATTTTGTTTGCATTCTATTATAAAGTAAAAATATATATTTAATTTTAACCTTTGAGGGATGTAAAAAAAAATTGTTAAGCAAATTTGAACATTTCGTTTGACGTTCTACAAATAGAGAAAATTTTTTATGTATATTTTATATATATTCCTTTTTGAGTTACTATGCATATATAGGTACTTTTTATAATCTACCTAAACTGATGGTACATAGTAAATTAAAAAAAAAAAAAAAGAATGTTGATATTCTTTTTTATATCTCTTTATCGCAACAATATAAAAGATTCCAAAATGGCATTAATTAAGTAAAAAGAATTATAAACTTTTTCTAATGTTTAAAAGATTGTCAAATCCACATTTTAAATTAATTTGGCTTTAAAAAGCATCAAAAATATGAAATAAAATATATTTTGATTTAGATTAGATTTATTTATTAATAAATAAAATTTTTAATGGCGTGACCTATAAGTATTTAAGTCCCTACAGATTATTTTTGCTATTTTCTATTTTCCTTTTGTATTTTTCATTTTTTTCCTTTTTATTCATTTAACTTAGTTCGGTCTTTTAGCCCCGTTTTTGTGCACATTCCATGCAACTCGCAATCGCAATTCGCCATTAAAATGTCATGGAATTTCACTTAAAAATGTTGTCGAAAATTTTCTTGAAAAAAAAAGGGGAAAACTTTTAGCTTGGCAATTCTATTGCCGAACGCATTTTGCACTTCAATTGCACGTGAAAATGAAACTGAAAATGAAAATGAAGCGTGTGCGTGTGTGTGTGACTGTGTGTGTGTGACTGTGTGTGTGTGACTGTGTGTGCGTGTGCGTGTGCGGTTTACCGCCCAATACCACCCATAACCACCAAGGACCATACAGAATCACCCAGATTCAACCATTCTCTGTTCCTCAATGGTTCTTCCCTCCCCCCTTAACTCCCTCACCATCCACCCACCGACCATCCTCACTTCCTTCACCATCCTTTCTTTTCATCTTCTAGCCGCAGTGAAACTGAGGAAAAAGCCGAAACTGCAAACTGAAAAATTCAAGCCTGTTAATATGCGTAAGTGTAGCAAGGGGTGTAAGGGGTCAAAGAGGGGTGGGTGCAAGGGGTTTCTAGGGGTGATATGGCATGGTCTGTTGTGTAGTGTGGTAAGATGAGGTGAAGTGAAGTGAATGGAAGATTCCAATTGCCTCAGGTTGACACAATCCTGGCATGAAGTGGAGTTGCTTTGCACTTGCCACTTGCTGTGCCTCCGCTCAGTATATATGAGTGTGTATGTGTGTGTGTGTGTGTGTGTGTGTGTGCGTGTGTCTGTCATTGATATGGCGTCTCCTTCCTCTATCTTCATCTCACCAACCATTTTCCACCATTCTGCCTCACAGTTGTCGTTTTGTCGCCTGTTGTTAATTGTCATTGCTTCGCTTTAAGCCGCTCAGCAGCAGCAGCAGCAGCAGGAGCAAAATTTTACTTCTTTTCTTTTCGTTGCCTATATACCCTTTACCCATAAGTGTAAGAAAGGGTACACCCAAGTCGTCAATTGATCTAACTTTTTCTAAACATCAAGTTGTGTACTAAACGAATTTGTTTTTATTATAATCAATTGCAGGTCTGTCTATGGCCTATTAAAATATTATTTGAAATGTTCTTTTTGATGTGGATTGATGGATATTAAAAATATTTGAATTTGAATTAAAAATTTCTTATTCCAGGCAATATTTAAGTTAAATATTTATTCAAAAGTAAAAATGGTTATATAAGCCTTAAATATTATTATGAATATGAAAAATAAACTCAGTAATCTTTCATCTGTTATTTAGACAAACATTTTTTTTTTTGATTTACGAAAGCTTTAATAAACATTCAAATAAATAATCATTTTCCATTTTCAAGCGAAAATAAAAAAAGTATCAAATGTCGAATGTTGAACTTTTAAAAAAGTTTTGTATTTGAAATTATATTGGTATATATTTGTAATCATTTTTCTTTTTTAGTTCTTTATTACACCTTTAATTTTGTGTATGTAGGTTTTTTTTTTAATAAAGAAATAAAAAATTTTTTATAAATTATTTACTTAATTTTTTTCCAAAAATAAAAGCTGTTAAATCATTTCAATTTCAAAACGAATTTCTAGTGACGAAATAGTTTAATAGAATTATTTTTGGTACAAGTTAATTATCATTTAATCCAGGTATGCTACAAATATGATATGTATGTATATGTATATATATATCCAATATCTGTTTCAATATGTATTTCTTGATAAGAATGAAAGAAGCATTTGATTTCATTGGTTATACTCATTTCTGATATCTTAATTTACTTTGTTTTTTTAAGAAATATAATATGTAATAATATATTAGAATATAAGATATAGTCCGGTCACAGTTTTTGCTGATAAATATATAATATATTATCTTAATCAGATAGTCTTAATTATTTGA
The DNA here is from genome assembly GCA_018150375.1 of Drosophila sturtevanti. Taxonomy (NCBI): domain Eukaryota; kingdom Metazoa; phylum Arthropoda; class Insecta; order Diptera; family Drosophilidae; genus Drosophila; species Drosophila sturtevanti. The sequence goes on from JAECWJ010000378.1 coordinate 2,660,050, forward strand.
AATATTCCATAGAATATGGAGAATTTTACACTGATAGCAGTTGGTTCAATGAAATCTGAGTGTTGTCCTTGTAAGGATTTGTTTTCGAGCTTCTTCTGAATATGAATAATGTGAGTTAGTCAGAGATAAATTTATTGAGAAATTTCAATGAATATTCTATTTCATGTTGTACAGGGTATCATCAAATCGTTGTCATCTTCTTTAAATATATGTATGTAGGTACTGAATTTTTGTTGCTGTTGTTGTTGTTGTTGTTGTTGTTGCTGTTTTCACGCGCGGTTAGCGCCTGTAATTGCATTGCCAAGTAAACGACGAACCGCGAATGTGTGAGACATCTGCGTGTATGTGTGCATGTATGTGTGTGTGTGTGTTTGTGTGTGTGTGTGAATAAGTGAAATTTATTTCAACGCCCGCCAGGCAATCGCCAGGCATTTCCACACGAAAACTGTCGTTTGGCCCCAAACTTGGCGAGAGTGAGACAGCTATTGAGGGAAATGGTGACATAGAGAGAGATAGCGTATATGCCGAAATTTGATCAAAACTTTAATTTTGAGCAAACGTTTTAAACACTTTTAGTTAATACAATTAGAAGGAAATCTCTTGCAGAAAATGCCATTTACGACCCCATCAAGTATACGACATGTGTGCCACAATATCACAAGCGACAGAAAAATGTAGACATATATTAATATATGTACATATATATACATAAGTATGTATATGTATGTATAGATATGGTTGTGTTACTTAACACTTATGAAAATATAAATTTAGTATAAGCCGAAGGCCTTAGTTGCCAGTGCTTGTAAAATATAGTTAGGTTGATAGTTTGCAACTATATCCTATACTTTAATATATAAACAAATAAATAAATTTAGTATAGAAACCCTTTCGTTTTTTTTCTATTTTTCATTTGCATTTTTTAAGCCAATTAGAGATCACTTAAAATTATATATAGTATAAGATATTCTATATAAATACATATACATATGTCACCTATGGATCAACATTTGAATCAAAGATAATTAATTATCTTAAGCTTAAATATATAAAGAAATTTACAAAATTAAGGATACTTCCAGTTGAATTTAAACAAATAAGTTTATAATTATTTTCTTTTAAACTTTTCGATTTCAATAGATTTGCGAATAAGTGAAGCCTTATACCAGATACATATGTACATATGTGCATATACATATATGTATTTGGTAATGGAATATCAGAAAAAGATAAACTATCTATCCAATACAATAATTTCTTATCAATTTCAATTGATTGATTGATTGATTGATTTACCTAAACCATAAATCACGGTTCAACTGGCCAAAATCTGTGTCAATTTTTCAAACATTTTTACGATTTGTTTTTCTTCTCTTTTGTTTTCCTGTTTTCTCGTTTTTTTCTTCTTTTTTTTTTTGCATTTCTGAAGCAATTTTTCTTAGTTTTATCAGATGCCTCGAAAAGAAAAGGAAAAAACATAACCAAAACAACAACAACAACAACATGATGGCAGGCAACAATTAAAACAGTAAAACACTTGGCTGCCTCAAGAGCAAGAAACAAAAAACAAAAAACAAAAAAAAAAAATAGCATAGTTAACAAAAAAACAAAAAGACAAAAACAAGAAATGTATAAATTTAGTTTTCTCTATCGTCGCAATTTTTATACACTTGCTGAAGGATTTTTAGTTGGAGTCTAATCTACTTTTAATTATGTAAATTAGAAAATTGATTTACAAAATTAAAATAAAATAAAATAAGATCAGCTAAATACAATTTTTAAATATGTATTTATTTATGTTGATTAATGGACATTATTTTTCTGAAATTTTTCAATTTTTCTAAATTGATAAAACATTTCAATCAAAGTAACTCCAAAAATAAAGGTAAAACTATTGCATTTCAGTAGTATTAGGGTTCTAATCTGTTATGGCAAATAATAGATCAGAAGGATATATCTTCTCTTACATACATATATAAATATATGTAGTTATACATACATACATATGTGTACATATATACATACATACGTATATAGTTACAAATCTTAAAGCAAATGCGTACAAGCCAATTTTCCAAGAGTATGTGAAAGGGCGAAGGGGATAAAGTGTAAAGAATGCGGGTTGAATAACAACAACAATTAGGTCTCTGACCAAGTGGCCGAGTGCCGAAAGAACCAGGCATATAGAAAGTGGAAGACACAGAGAGAGAGAGAGAGAGAGAGAGAGAGGAAGAGGGAGAGAGATGTTGAGCAAGCAAGCGAGAGAGGAAAAATGGGGGGGGGGAGTGAAGTGAAGAGGGATATGAAACCAAAGATTCGCAACAAAAATCTGCTCAATCACTTTTCACTTAACCCAACACACAAGAACTTCAAGTTGAACCAGAATGTGCAGGCACAAAGCGTAACTCGTTGATACAGTCGCAAGGGGGTGGGGGGAGCGGGGCTAGTGGAGGGTATGCAGAAGGTAAAGCAACAGAAGGAGGGGCAAAAAAGTGATGTGTGGGCTTTTGAACACCAAAAATACAACAGAACAAACAACAGCAACAACAACAGCAACAACAACAACAATAAGAACAACAACTACAGCAAGCAAAAAGCAAAAGCAAACTTTACGTGGATGATGATATGCAAAAATACGTTAAAATTCAATTAAAGAGTCGACTTTGAAAATACTCTGTAATTGAAAATTCAAAAGAATTTTTACTCTAAATTAAATGCAGTTTCAATTAATTATATCATTCTCACATAATATATAATATAAATGGTATTTGTGGTAATAATAAATCGCTTATTTATTAAGCATATTTCAATCACTTTCTTTAGCATTTCATATCATTCGATATGCCTCATATCTGGCAATGGTTTATAGGGTATTCAAAGGCAAACCAGAGATGGAGAGAGTAAGACGAAGGCTAGTATTGGAGGTCGGTAGGCACACATGTGTGTATCAGTAGATACAAACATATATTTCTGCGCGTGTGTACGCGTATGTGTGTGTGTGTGTGTGTGTGTGTAGGGCCAAACACATCACTTGATATTTAATTCCTACTCCAAAAATAAAAGCGTTTCTCGGCTACGTCAGCAGCCTCAGAAGCAGCAGCAGCAGCAACAGCATCAAAAGCCTCACTTGACCCAAAAAGAACAAAAAACAACACAAGAAAAAAAAAGAGAGAGAAAGAGGCGGAGAGAGAGGGAGAGAGAGGGAGAGAGAGGGAGAGAGAGAGAGACAGAGAGAGAAAGAAAAAAGAACCATATTGCTTGACCAACAAAAAATTGTTGTACCAGGCAAAAGTAAACATGGAACAGGCCCCAAGCACATTTTTGGTCCATGTCGAAGGGCAAACATCAGAACCAGGTCCAGGTCGAGGATAACGATGAGAACAACAACAACAACAATAACAACAAGAGACAACAACTTACGTGAGTGAAACGATATTTAATTTTCAAGTCTATACCGATTTTTGGGATGAATAATCAAGAGTTATCTCTATTTTGTATACCCTTTAAAAAGCAAATATATATACATATATACATCAATATGATGTGTACATATATAGGTACGGATCAATATTTTCTCTCATTTTTCAATCTGTTACTCATCATCTGGCAGGATCAAATTGTTTGAATTTTTAAATTTTCGTTTTTATTTAATAGAAATAAAATTTTCTTTTACAATTTTTCTTTTGTTTTATTTATTTTAATTTCCACATTATAGGAATTTTCATTCTTTCTCGCTCTTCCTCTCATTCTTCATTCGTTTGCATTTTTCTTTTGTGGAATTTTTGCGATTTGTTTTTTCTCCAAGCCTCAGATCTATGTATGTATGTGTGTATAAACGCTTATTAAAGAGCAACTAAAGAATATTTTGGGAGCATTGCTGAATCGGTGATTTAACAGATTTTATGCTTCTTCTTCTTCTTATTTTTCTCTTTTTTTTCCATCTTTATTCTTCTTCTCTTTCACCTCCTTTACCTTCTTCCATCATGTTAGTCTCAGCTTGATTGCCTTTTTTCGTTGCAATTTGTTGTTGTTGTTGCTGTTGTTGTTGTTGTTGTTGTTGTATGGCTTGCACCACGTTGAGTAGGAGGTTCTCGACTTATTGGCATTTTCCGAATGTGTCAGCAGCAGGTGCCACGCCTACACGCCCACATACCAAAATCTTCATACGCCCACCAATCAGCCTGCTTTTGTTGATGATGAAAGTGCGTCAAATGGTTTTTTGATTTGCTGTTTGCGTAACTGAGATCCAACCCAACAAACTCCTTTTGCCTAGCCTCCCTTTCACCCACCTACCCCACCCACCAATCCCTTTAAGCATTCAACTTCATCACCATCACCATCACCATTACCATCATCCATATCCATACCCCCTACCCACACCAACTTCATCATCGTTGGCATGTGCCTGCGCCTCTCCTAATTGTGTATGCGTGTGCTGTACTACAGACTACGTACTAGTCCTTACTGCTGCTCCTTGCTGCTCCTTCTGCTTCTACAGGATTCTTGCGTAAATTTAACAAGTTCGCACTTGAGGCAAAAACAAAAACTAAGGCCTGAGAAAAGGCTAAGCTGAGTTAAATAACACAAAAAGTGGTTTGGGGGACACAAAATGTGGCATGAAGTATGAAGCATAGGGGAAAGCCAGAAGGGGGTGGGGGTGGTTTGGCATGGAGTGTGGCAATGGGAGCAAGTCTCGTAGGGATTAATTTGATTTAGATGTTGGAAGTGTTTTAGATGATATACCCTAAATGTAAATTGCGGCATGTGGGCGAGGCTAAATCAAAAAAAGTAAGAATAGGTAAAAGAAAGGAAATGAGAAGAATAGGAAAATAAGAAAGAAAAGACTAGCAAGGGAAGACGAAACGAAAGAAGTTAGTAAAGAAGAACGGAACGATGGTAGGAAAGAAGAAACGAAAGAAGGAAAAAATGAAACTGGAAAATGGGAAGGAAGGAAAACAGAAAGGAAAGAAGAAAGGGAAGAAGAAAGAAAAGAAGAAAGGAAAGAAGAAAGGAAAGAAGAAAGGAAACAAGTAAGGAAAGAAAAAAGAAAACAAGTAAGGAAAGAAGAAAGGAAGGAAAGGAATTATTAAATAAGGAAGAAAGGAAAGTTGGAAATAAGGATGGAAAAAAGGATCTTTCCTTAAGGAAAAGATTGAAGAAAATAAGGAAAAAAGGAAGGAAAAAAGTAAGGAAAGAAGGAAGAAAAGAAGGAAGGAACGAAACAAAGAAATATGAAAGGAAGAATGTAAGGCAAGATGGAGGTAATAGGAAAAGGAAGAATGTAAGGAAAGAAGGAAGTATTAAGAAAAGAAAAAAACAATAAAGAAGGGAAAGAGAAAAGAAAAGAACTAAGAAAATAAACAATGAATCAGGAATGGAAAAGAAGGAGAAAGTTAATTAATGCAAAAATATGGATAGATGGAAGGATAAATAAGATGAAAGAACTAGGAAAGAAAACAAAGAAGTAAAAACAGAACAGAAGAAGAAAAAAAGAACGAATGCATAAAAAGAATAAGAAAAATAGATGAGCAACATAAAATTAAAGCATTTATAAGAAGCAGAAAACTTGCGACTCTTTCCCACATAAATCATCTATCTGTTGCTTTCTCATTCGTGCCCTAGTTCCTGTTGCATTGCCATCCTGGTCGGGGAGGGGGGTGAGTGGGGGGTGGTGGTAATTATCACCTTCAAAATTAGGAAAGCGTATCCAATACACGATACTATGCTAACTTGGTCGTATACCCATTCTGTTGACTCATTTTTCTCTGGTTTGGCTTTATTTTTCTTCATGTTTTCTTTTCTCTTTTTTTTTCTCTCTCTTTTTTTTTGGCTGGTCGAAGTAACAAACAAAGTTGCCACGTTGCCGTTGACAGCTCACAAAAACACTTAAAACGCTGATTTACGTCACGTCTTAGACAGGCACAGCGAACCCTTTATTGAATGGTGTGTGAGGGTTGGGATTGATGGAGCGAGGGGGAGGGGGGAAGGGATGGTAGAGGGGATAGGGTGTCGTATTTGATCATTACAACGCACAAAAATTTTGTGTGTTGACGCGCATTTGGCAAATTGACTTTGTACAAAGTGCAATTGAGAGAATGGAATGGAATGCCTGAATACCTTCAATGACGGCGCTACAAATCGATGAGGTGTCGGGCTCGGTCCAAAAACTCTCCCAATCCTTAATAATCCGCCCCCTTCCACTTCTTGCTGGCTGCCTAACTCTTCTAATGGGAACCCTCTTTATTCCGTAATTCTGGCACTTGCGTTCTTCCATCAAGCCGTTGGCCAAACCTTTTATTTCCAGTTGTTGTTTTTTTCGGTGTTTTCTCGTTTTCCTGTTTTTTTTGCCCTTTCCTTTTTTTGCGTTTTCTTTTCTTTGCTTTGTTTTTTTTTGTTTTGTTTTGTTTCATTCCTTGTTCTACTTGTTTGCGCTTTGACAGCTGCAAATTAATTAGATTTAATTATTTGACGTTGGCGCTGCTGTTGCTGCTGCTGCTGCTGCTAGCGTCGTCCCTCCCACCCCACCCCACCGTCCTTCATCCATTGATTGAGCCTAATTAACTGTACTTGAAGTTTGTAAGCGCTTGGCAAAATTTTAATCATCCATCAAAGCCAAAAACAAGGTCACTTAAATGTATGAAGGGTTTAAAGACATTGCCTACCCCGATGCCCCGATCCCCCGCTCCACGCTCCACCCTCTGTTCCCGCTTGCCAAGTAAATCCAAAATTTTGGCAAGGTGAAGTGGTACAGTGTGGTATGCAATGATTGGGGGACGGGGGAGGGAAATTTTGAATGGAGATGAGTATGGGGTAGTTGGCTGAATAATTGCCAACTTGGGTTCAAAATTAGGACAGATATTTTCTTGTACATATCTTGTATCTATTACAATATGTTTGCAATTATGTAAGCACTGACATCAATCAATTAACTTCTTATCAATGGATAATTTCCTAAAGTCTCTAAATTGGTTGCCCTAAGGGAGTGGGGGGAGGGAGGGAGAGGGGGGGACGCTGAGTGATTGGGCATACTAAGCAGATTAAACCTGTTATTGTTAAGGACAACAATATAATAATTGTTGTAAATTGAATTAAATTTAAAACATAATTACATATCCTAAGCAATTAATTGAATAAATCCAATATTGTATTTACACACAAAACTTTTTCATTTCGTTTTGTTTTTGGTGCTCTGAAATTGAAACATATATCGGCCTTTTGATGATTTATCTATACATATATACATATATACATATATGTATGTATGTATATATTTATGTAGATAGATATATCTCGTTTCTTTGTAATTAATTCAAGAAATAAAAATCTCATTTATCAATCAATCCAATCCAATGGTAACACAAGTGTCTCAAGTCACCAAAATCAAAGCATAAAATCAAATTCAACTATAGATATTATCGACATCGGAATACTCTTTAGTTTTTAATTCAAATCTGAAAATTATTATCTTGGACTTTTATGTTAATCAAATTTAAATACTACAACTAGAACTATAATAACTAAAACTTTCTAAAGTTATATAGTTTATTATTATTTATTTTTTTTTTTTTTTTTGTATTTGACAACTAAGAAAATTATCCAGTCAAAAGCTTGAATAGAAAATAAATTAACAATAAATTGACAATATTAATAAATTTTGGTTTAAAGTATTATGGATTTATGTTATAGAATAGTATTCTATATTCCGCCCCTGCCTTCTCCATATAAAATATATTTTAAATATTTAAAATATTTATATAGTTCCAGATTATGTTATCTCAATTCTAAACAGATCTGTTAAAGCGGTAGAAAAAATTTTGTAAAATATTCTATATGGTTATGAGTACATTATGAGTATAAATAGATATGTACATATATATATATTATACAAATATCCCCGATTTTCTTAAGCAAATTATATAGATTATATATATCTTTACACTTTTATATATACATATATATTTTTTAGAGTTTCAAACATTATAAAGATTGTCCAATACTCTCGCTATGTCACGCTATATAGCACATAGAAATACTAAGAAAATACAACAAATAAATATATATATATATATATATATATATACAAATACTGGACAAGTGTGCCAAAAACAAAAATAAAAGTAACTACAACAACAAAAACAACAAGGACAAAAAAAAACGTACCAAGTCACACATTCACGTCAAGGTCGCTGCTCCCCACCCACCCCCCTCCCCTCATACCCCTAAGTTTCCACTTCAAAACAACAGTTGAAACCGAAAATTGGCTTACAATTGGCTTGTAAAGCGACGACTAAGTAAATCAAACGTCAAGTGGCTGAAAAAAACAAAAAAAACAACAACAAACGAAACGAAAAAAAAACGAAGAAATAAATAAAAAGCGATAAAAAAAAGAACAGCAACAACAAACACGTCACGGCAATTAAAAGCCAAGTATGGGTACTAGTAAGACATGGGAAGAAAAAGAGGAGGAGGAGAAGAAGGAGGAGAAGAAGAAGGAGGAGGAGGAGAAGAAGAAGGAGGAGAAGAAGAAGGAGGAGGAGAAGAAGGAGGAGGAGAATGAGATTTAGGATGGTAGAAAACGTTTAGTTAGTTAGAGGCTAGTGAGGAAGGGGAGGGGGAGGATTGAATAAAAAACCAAAATACTGAAACGCTGGAAATTGACCATTTCAAATGCGCATTCTAAATAACGGTAAAGAACGTAGCCAAGCAGTAAGAAACGTTCAAACATTTTTGCTTTTTTTTTACCATTTTTTTTATTTTTGCTTTGACACTTTTTGCTTTTCGATGGATGTCGATAATGGAGATAATGAAGATGGAGATGATGATGATAATGATGATGACGATGATTGAGATGGATATAATGATATTGGAGAGAGACAAACTAAACGATAGTCTTACGATATATCGTAAGTTTGAGAATTGGGTAAATATTTGAAGAATTTACAATTTCATATAAATTTATAATCTTTTTTGATATTCTTTTATCATATATATTAAATATGTTATTCATATTTCAATTTTAATAATCTTTTTTTTTTTTTGACTTAATTGGATTTATAGTTAAAATAAAAATATATTTAGTAGCCATTTTGAAAAAATTTAATTAGCCTTTAGATATAAGATAAGAATTGCACTTGGTAGATATATATATATATTTTTTTTATCATATCGAAACATCGATTGTTCGATTTATATTGACACATACATACATACACATCACTAATGTGATGTAGGGCAAATGGTTGTACCCTTTTCTAGCATTTATCAGCTCATCGCTAACATTTAACCATTCCATATTCCATTTAAGAGTTAAGTCTACAATTATGCTTTAGCCTGACCACAGACATAGATACTCTGCATGCCAAATGTCTGAATAGTGGATAGAATGGATGGTTATAGAAAGGGAGGGGATGGAGATGGGGGTGGTGGTGGGTGGTTGGGTGCTAAAGTGGACGCTTGCTAACTGTGTTGAGCTAGCTAAGGTGAGGTGAGGTAAGGCAAGGTATGAGGTAAAGGAAAAACTTTTCCACTTTGCAACTATTTCAAAAGTAAAACGAAACTTGTGCCCCACTTGGCCTTTACTTAGCTGCCCAACTACAACAACAACAACAACAACAACAAGCACAACAACAACAACTACTACTACTACCATAACTGCTTCTGATCCTGCTCCTTGCTCCTGGTTCGTTTGTGTTCTATGTCAACGCTTTTAAATCCCCCCCTCCGCCACCCTTTTTGCCGCCTAACGTCTGTCGTCGGTGTCGTTTGCCATTGCCGTTCTCTTCGTCGATTTCCAATGCGGTTCGTGTCTTTGCCTGCTGCATGATTTATGATTTTTTGCCCAAAATAAAAAAAAAATAGAAAAGAGAGAAAAAAAAACTAAAACTAAAAAAAAAAGAACCATTTGCGGCCTGGCCTCGAGCCAGTCAGAGAGCCCAGAGTGCCTAGAAGCGTTCAAAGTTGTCGACTCAAATCATTTTAATTGAAAATTACACATGAGCGAAGCCAAAAAGTATAACAAAAATCTATGGAAAATGGCAAAGCATTGACAAATTCATAACGAATAAACAATTACCCTATAAATAGATAATATTTATAATATGAATAGTTTTAAAGCATTTTCAAGCCATTTAAATGTGAACTAACTTAGTTTAAGATTTTGTATAAGTGTTCAAATTATCAAATCGATCAATTCTTTTAAAAATTTTGAAAATATTTAGTTTTTAGTTTCGAAACGTTTACCAGTTTTAGCTTAGGGAATTCTTTTTTTTTTGTATTAGTTCTATATATACAAGATCATTAACTGTTGAATCAATATATATGTACATATATATATATATTTAGATATATATTTATGGCTTCTATAAACATTCGTAATTCATATTCTTTTTGAGTGTAATTTATATTCAATTCTGGACAGAATGTTACCAATTTGGTATTCAATGTTTGTCGATGTAAGGGCATTGAAATGTATCCAACATGTATTTAGACAGGGGATCAGTGAACACATATAAAGAGTGAGGAAGATAGAGACAGAGAGAGAGAGAGAGAGAGGTATAAGTACAAGCGGTGAAGGGTGGAGGGGGTGAGGGGTAGGGGGGGGGTGTAAACACATGCCCTTGGGTTTGGCCCCAAGGTTTCGCGATGACGACGATGAAAACGTCGAACTGACTGCTGTCCGGATTCGAGTCCGGCCCCAGGCACAGGCTTGGCCCTAGCTTTGGTTGGATTTGGTTTGGTTTGGTTGGGTTTGGTTGGGTTTGGGTTTGGGTTTGGTCTGCACTGAACTGGACTGAACAATTGGGTGGGTCCTTGGTTTGCCGTGTGCCGTGTGCACATGGCACGTTTTGTACGTACCGGAAATGTCCATTCACTTGCATATTAACAAAGTTCCGCACAGGCCAGCAGCAAATAGCAAAGCGACCTCTTCGTCTCACTCTCGTTCTCCCTCTCTCTCTCTCCCTCTCTCTCTCTCTCTCTCTCCCTCTCTCTCTATTTGTCTCTCTGCATATACTTTGGCAGTACTTAATAAACTCCCGAGACTTGGACGGACAAACACACACACACACACACATATATATGTATGTGTATATATACATATGGGAAGAGCAGCATGAGAGCAAAAGAAGAAGAAGAAGTGAAAAAGGAAGGGAAGAAGGCCAACTAAGTTGCTCGTACATCATAGCATACAGCTGTGCGAATACCGCCTGCTGTGGTTCAACTTAACTTGAGTCAAATAGCTGATGAGGATGAGGATGAGGATGAGGATGACGATGAGAATGAGGAGTAGGAGTAGGAGTAGTAGTAGTAGTAGCAGTAGCAGGTAGTATTGGGTTGTGGGTTGTTAGAGTGTGGTAATGGTGGCTGTTGGACGAACAGGAAAGTATTTCGAAGGCACCGGAAACAGGAAGCAAGCAATAATTCAAATGAATTTCAAATCAAATCATTACAAAACATTTACAAAGTATGCGCAGAGCGTTGCACAAAACCGCAGGAGAGAGATTCAATTCGAGTTGCGTTCCCTTTGCCGATTTGGCCCCCTCACATTGGCCACCAACTTTGACTTTTGCCAGTTAAGGCAGGTGGCAAGTGGCAAGTGGCAAGTCGCAAGTCGCAAATGGCAAGTGGCAAGTGGCAAGTGCCAAGTAGCTAGTGGCAAATGGTGGACAACAAATGGGACGAGGTATCGACTTGCTTTGACTGCAGTGATTAATTTCTATTATTATGACACTGATTACGGCCACTTACAGGCTCATTACAGTCATGAGCACATAATGCACAAAACCCGGACACACACTGAACACGTGACAACGGCAACAGAAAGGGGAAAGGGGAACGGAGACCGGTGACCGGGGACCGGCAACCGGGAAACCGGAGCGGTAACTGGAACAAGAACGGGTTATGGCTTGTGGGTGCTGTGTGTGTGTGTGTGTGTGTCCATCTGTGAATATCAGTTAAGATGGTTGCCGTGAATCTAACCAACAGTTGGCAATGCACAAGGAACAAAACGGTGAGAACATTTATCAAGACATTGACCGTCGGCCGCATGCAGCGACAAAGATCGTTTGTCTTGCACTCGAACAGAGTACAGAGTAGGCCAGAGACCAGAGACGAGAGACAGACCCAGACAGACATGCCATTGGTTAGTCCAGTTTACACTAAAGTCCAGGTTACATGACCCATTAAATTGACTGCCACAACTCCTCTGATGGTGTAAATTTATGCATTCTTTCAGTGACTTGGTTTGGTATTCGTGTTTGCACATTTCCCTTTTAACAAGCAATTTCACTTGCACAATACAATAAAGAAGAAGAAAAAAAAAAGAAAACCCCCCCCAAAAAAAAATGCCTCTTGATGAAATTATCTTTATATAATTGGGATATTTACAGTTCAGCCATATATATATATGTTACATAAATCAGGCATGCAAACTATCTGTTGATAATTTTTTTTGGTTTTTGGCAAAGAAAGAAAAACTTAATTGTGTATTTTTTTTTGTTATAGTTGTCAGATTCTACTGATTCGCAAAACATGATCTATCTACAGTTGCATTCAGCTTATATATATCGAATTTTATTCACATAGCTTTAAAAATTATTTGCCCAAAAAAATGCGAAGAAATAGACAGATATAGCTACATTTGATTTGTTCTTTGCCTTAAAAAAATTTTATTAAATTTATCCCTAAAATTCCTACATAGATTTAAGGCAAGAATATCTAGTAAATCGATTCTACATCAGCTATATAATAAAGTCAACCGATTATGATGAGGCGATGATGAAAGTACTTATACACATATATTCCAACTGATCAACTTAACTTTCAAATGACCATTCCTATAGGAGCAATATGATATAATCGGAATGATCAGGAAGATTCCTAAATGTACAATTCCTGTAGATCTGATCGGGGAAATTATATAGGTATATAATTCCAGCTCTAAGTTACAAAAAATTGAATTCAAAATAAATGCCAAATTTTGTGGTTGGTTTTAGACAATTTTAATAGATGCCTTTTGGGGCTTAACTTTGCATTTTTTTAAACATCAATAATAAATAAATAAATTATTAAATTTAATAATACAAAAAAAAAAAATAAATAAATAAATAAATAAATAAATTATTTATGTATGATTTGGAGTTGGAGAAAAAAAAAAATTAAATGAATTTTGCCATTGCTTAACTAAATTGGTTTTTATCTCTTAACCGCGATTGGGACGGACTACCATTACCTGGGCCTGGCCCTTCTTTTTGCCACGTTTGTTCTTATTGCCGCGACGGCGACGATTGGCATTGACATTGCCTCGACGCTTGTTCACACGACGGCGACGATTTGGTTGGACGCGGCGACGATTGATGCCACCAGCAGCTGGACGACGACGCTGGAGGGCACCTTCGGCAACAATTTGTGGCAACAGATTGGCAATTGGTGAAGAACCATAAATGGCCTGATTGATGGCCGAATTTGTAGCCGACGACGATGATGATGATGATGAGGATGATGATGAGGAGCCGCCATTTAGATTAACATAGATGGCACCATTTGAGGTAGTTGTAACTACACCAGTTCCCGTTGTTGATGTTGGTGATGTTGTTCCTGTGACACTACCAGTTCCTGTGCTAGTTATACCTGTACCCGTACCTGTTACAGGCCTTAACTGTTCAAGCATATCCTGTTTATTGGTAATATATTGATTCAATGCCGAATTAATGCCCGAATTGGATGTACTGCTACTAGTACTACTTGTACTGCTGCTACTGCCAATCAAACCGGAGCCCAAAAATCTCAACTGTCCATTGGCATTTCCATCTTTGACATAAATGCCAGCCAAATGGCTTTCACTTGGCACAGAAGAGACACCATCAGCTAATAATCCCTGAGCAGGAGCAGATATAACTGATGGCGATATAACTAGCCATAGGGCGACGGTAGCCAATATGTTAATGTTGTACCACATTATATCTATTTTTATCCTTATTATTATTTGATATTATTTTTTGATCAAAGTCTCAAGACTGAGAAGTGAAGACTGTGACCTGTCGACTGACAGTTGGGCATTTTTATAGCTCATGGCCGAGTGTCATGAGTTGGTAAAAAAAACTAACATATATATACACACACACATATATATATATATATATATTATCACGCTTTCTTCTCCATAGAATTCAGCATTTTCTTTATCTTTTTTTTTTTTTTTCTTTTTGCACATATCATTTACTATTCATTCTTCATTATGAATAAATAAAGAAGGCCTCAAGCCATTCGCAGCTTTCTAAGTACGAAGCATGTCAAGTACCTTTATCTTTTGTTTGCTTTGAAATCAACGATTGCTGATGCTGATTCCATCGATTCCATTGATTCCAATAATTCTGCTGATCTTGCTGGCCTTCTATAGTAATCAACCTCACTTACATATCAAATCGATGGGGGAAATTTTTAATTAGACAACAATTTCGTATGCACCTTGACGAAGGAATATAAAAATCGCCCTCAAGTAGGCGCCGCATTTGCTTTTAACAAGATGAAAAGTAATCGAAAATGTTTGCGAAAGATTGATGGAGTTTTGAAATATTTGAAAGTTTTAAGCAAAAAAAAAAATTCAGTTAATTTGAATGCCGCCATCTACTTGAACCGAATGGCACATTAATAAGAAATCGAAAGTCTTTCACAATCAATAAGATAAACAAAAATTGTGAATTAAAAAAAAAAAAAAACTAGAATAAAATAATTAAATAAACTAGACAAAAAATTAATAAAAATAAAAAAAAACCATAAATTACAAATTAAGCATTATTTAATATTCGAACAAGAAAAGAAGGAACTTTAAAAATTAAAACTATCTATAAGAATAGGAATTTTCAAAAAACGAAATCAATTCAAAATCTGTTTAATTTCTCTATTATATTTATTATATAGAATTAATATAGTTATTCCTTATATAAAAAGATATCCATAAGAATTGAATTTCTAGTTTTTGTTATAAAAATTTTGAAACTGATATAAAGTATTTATACAGAAGAATCTGTTATGACTTTCATACATTAAATTTAGAAGAAGAAGAAGAACATAATTTCTATTTCATAACAAAATTATTGAAAAAGTTTTCCCTTTCTTTCATTATTTCCATTTCCATTTCCATTTCTATTTTATTTTCCAATTTATTATTTCAAAACACTTCAAAATGAACTTCATAATACTTTGAGCTGAACTGATTTGCCTTTTCGTTTCACTATCTTCCATTTCCTTTACATTTTGTCGCTTATTTATCATTTGCACTTCCGCTTTTCATATTTGCCTTTTCCAATCTTTTTTCTTTTTATCCCCTTTTTTTTTTTTTTTTTTTTTTTGGGGGGAAACTAAAACTGAATAACGCACAAAATGAAAGTTGGGTAAAAAGGGAAAAGCAAACGCAAAGGCAACGAATGCCGCCAGTGTGAATTATGTGAGCAAGCTCTGGGCAATATTTTATAGTCCTAGCCCCATGCCGCATGCTCTACATGCTCCATGTTTTCATGTCCATCCACCACCACCACCACCCTCCCCCCCCTTTTGCCACATGCCGCATGCCCATGTGTGCATCATAATTTACAACACATTTTGCAGAAAGAAGAAGCTGATTAGATTACGTCTCGCCTACAAATTGGATGAGATTCTTCTGCTCGTTGCAACATTTTCTTTAAACAAAATTGCCGCCGTTGCCTTAATTTCCGAGTTCCTGTCAGTTAGGATACCTTTTTCCTCGAAAAAAAAAAAAAAAAAAAAAAAAAAGAAAAGACAAAGACAGTAATAAAACAGATATCGAGTTATGTATATCCAACCTTGGGATATCGAGCGATATTAAATGTGCATGTTGAATAAAGGTTGAACACAAATTTTTTCTTTTTGATTTTTTTTCTTTTTTTTTGGTGTTCCTTTGGTTTTTGTTGTTGGTTTCTCTCCTCTTTTATTTTATAAGTTTTTTGAGTTTTTATTTTTTTCTTTGGTGGAGAAGAGGGGAAAATTATAGAGCACGAGCTGAAGAAACCGCTAATTAAAAATGCATTCATCTTACGATAAACTCCGAGTCTGGCTCCTGGTATAAATTGTGTTGTAGCCAAAGCATAAATCTTTATTATCGTGGAAAAAAAAAATGAACGAAAAGAGAAAAGTATGGGGGAAGGGGGGGGCAGGAAAAGGGGAAAAAATAACGAAACGACAATACGACAGTAAACCCAATATACCAGGAAAAACGCAACAAAACGAAGATAAATATGAGAAGTCATGGAATTAAGAAATAAATATACAAAACCAATAAGCATAAGACATTAAGTAAGCAGCGGCAGCAGCAGCAGCAGCAGCAGCGGCAGCAGCAACATCGACAGCAACAGCAGCAGCAACATCGCCAGCAGCAACAGCAACGGAACTCAAAATGGAACTTAATTAGTTCAGGCGGACAGTTGCACAGTGGTTCAAAATTAACATTCTTTTTAGAAAATGAATGTTCATAACAATATCGAAAGCTTTTATAGAGATTTTGATATATATATATATATATACAAATATTTTCAAAGATATCGTTTAGAGATCATAATTTTGATACTTATATCTTAACAGAATCCCAATAAAACGGCAGTTGGATTTAACTCCATATATGTTGCCTAGAGGGGAATATATTGAGGAAAAACTTAAATAAATATAATAAATAATATTTGAACAAAACAATTATTTTTTTTATATTTATTAAATTGCCAAAGTTTATAAAAATATATAATATATACTATAGTAAAAGATTATCTTTTAATCGAGATATATTTTAATATAATGTTCAAGCCATTTGATTGTATCTAAGAAGCAAATATAGGATATTAATTTTAAACAAATTATTTAAAATAAGATTTGAAAATTATTAATTTTTATATTACCTATTAATTAATAAATGATTATTTTATTTTGTAATAAATTTTATATTTCCAAAATTATATGTCGAATAAGAATTAATCATCAACGATAGATAAATTGATTATTGACATGGTTAGTTTCTGTTTAATCGTTTTGATTAATTCTAATGTTTAGATATTAGTTTAGTTATTTTCGATTTTGGCTAATTCCACTGTGTCTATCGCATTGCATTTTAGTCGCGTCTGTTGGCTCCTTGATTGGCGTCTGAATCTGGTTTGGTCTTCATTTATGAGGGTTGAGTTGGTTGAGTCTTTGGCATCAATATACCTACTTAATGAAGTACTCACATTGACTCTCACACACACACACACACACACTCATAACACTCATAGTTGGATTCACTTGCTCCTTTCATTAGCATTCACACTACTAATTGTCCTCTCAGGCCCGAAACATTTTCCTTTCTTTTTGTTTTGCTTTTGCTGATTTGATTGGGAATTGAAAACAATCGGAATCAGAATCACAATTCCAATTGAAATTGGAGAAATCAGCAAAAGCGGCAGCAGCAACGGCAACGGCAGCGGCAGCAGCAGCAGCTGCTAATGAAGTCAAAACTCATCAATGCATACAAAATGCGCTGCGTGGCTATTTCCGCATTGATTTATGCCTTTTTCTAGTCAACGACGATTGCCTAAGGGAGAGAAGCCTCGAAAAGTCAGAAAGCAATAGCAACAATCGGAAACAGAAATCGTCAAATGTGCCAGGCAAAAATGATTAAATGATGGAAATAACTGAACTAGATTGAATGTTAGAGGGTTGGGGAAGGGGGGAGGGGGGAGGAGAGTGGGATAGCAATGGAGGGCCACCAGGTGCTGATTGTGACGAAAAGCTGCTAATTTGATTGATATTGATGATTGTGAGAACAAAAAAAGAGCAAACAATTATTGAGCATCACAACGTTGACTGATGCATGATGTGTGCGGTTGTGACCAAAAAACAAAAAAAAATAGCTAGAGAATCACCAGCATATCAGTATGGGATGGAAGGGAGAGGAGGGGTGGACTATATAGCGTTAGTTTTCAACTTGAAGAAAAAATATGAAAAAATATTTAAAAGTTAATTAACTCGTTTCAAGAGTTATTTATACTTGTTAAACTAGTTTAACACATAACCGTAATTAACCTATATCCTTTTACTCATGATCCTGGAACTGTTTAACTATTATATATACATAGTTAGTTGTATATGTATATGCAAATATAATTTTGTTCTGGCTCGATCGATGTTCCTTCAGTTGAGTTAAGAAATTTTTATAAATTTGATCATTTAAATATAAAAATCCTTAATCCTACTTATAAACGACATAAACATGAACTTTATTTTTTCAATGTAAACAAAAATCCTTTTAATTAATATTCATAGATTTATTGATCAAATCAAGACTTGGAAATTATTATATCTACAAATAGATATATTTTTTATATTTTTAAAATTTTAATTTTTAAAAATAACTCAATTATATCGGTACTTCAATTGGAAAAATCAAATCTAAAATTAATTGAAATAATTATTATTATTAAATTAAAATTGTATATATTATTTCATCAGAGAAAAACCAGTTATAGAATATAGTATTGACAACTCTAACAGAAAAGTAAAGTAAATTATTATTATACATTATAATACATATGTATATATATATATCTTCATTCATATATATCAAATTTTAACAGGTCCAAAAAAAAATTTTGTATTTATGTATTACCTAAAGGAAGCTCATCAAAATCGGCGATTAAATATATATATTTATGCATATTTATTATATGCAACTGTCAAATTATTAATTTCCGATTTAAAATGAATTTGGCTTATGACACAGACAATTGTTGTAAGGGTATACAAGTTTCCACCTGGCTGAATGAAGTTTTTCCTTTCAGTTTTTGTTTTTCTTTTTTGATGACCGAGTAAGTTGATTAAGTTAGAGCTCATATCTTGGCTTAGTACTGGCCTCCTTTTATGTATAGCTAACAATAAGTATATATATGCATATATACATACATATTTACTGTTGATAATTCAGTTATAAATTTCATTTTTATTTGCTTTGAATTTTGCAGTTTTGTAGACCTTGAATTGTTAGCGAACGAATGAAATGTTCCAGTTGCCAGTTGGCCAGTTATATTTGTTGCTATATATACATATATACATATGTATGTATATACATATATATATATATAAATTTGTTTGTTTGTATGTAGTTGTTGCAATTGTCTGCATTGCAGCAGGCCGTAAATTTATGGCAAATAAATTTATTGCATTTTGTTATAGTTGTTGTCCTGCTCATCTGTTGACTGCCTGGTTGACTGTCTGCCTGCCTGCCTGCCTGTCCGCCTGTCCGCCTCCCCCTATCCCCACCGACAAACGGACATTTGCCATAGAATTGCCAAACTGCCTTATGCTGTTGTCCGAAGGCTAAGAAAAGGCAGGCAAAACATTTAGCAAAAATTGCTAAAAATTGAAATCAACTGGACAAATGTTGCCAGAGACAATTGTCACAAAACGGACAGATGCAGATAGTAGGACGATAGAAGCTGCCATGAATGCATAAAAAGGGGGTATGTTGAGAAGTGGGTGGGGGGGTGTGGCACTTGAAGGAGAAATGGGTACCTTTTGTTGGCCAAGCACATTAAGTTGTTCCTTGTTGTTTGCCTCGTTGAGAGCTTATCTGCATGCACCACAATTATTTCAGCTTGTCACACGTTTTTGGCACACAACTTTCATAGGCAAACTGAGCGAGAAGCGGGAAGAGGGAAGAGGAAAGCGGGGCACTGCATGGGGGGTGGGGGGGTATGACAGATTGGGGAATGGAGTAGACATTGCTAGCGGGTGTTGGGAGATGAAAGACAACTGGTTGGGACAACTTGTGAACTTTACAAATTGAAATTAATTACTTTGCATCTGGCAAAAAAAATATAAAAAATAAAAATGAAATAAAATATAAATTAGCCGCTTCTGAAATGAATGAAAACCAAACGGGATTTCAAATAAAATAATCCATATATAAATGTACTCTTAGCTTCGATTAACTGAAGCCGATTGTTTGGGAAAAAAATGGGGATCAAGTGAAGATAAGATATTTTCTAATTAAATCTATTTCGTTCTCTGCTTTATCACTTTCTCTTTTAAAATATATATTCATTTTTTAATTTGAAAGCTACATTTTTATTTAAAAAGTTCTTACCTTCTATATAGACTTTTAAAAATTTTGCTTAGAGTGTAAAAAAAATTGCAGACGTTATATAAATCATCAACATCCGAGTAGATCTCGAAAAAAATAGATCTATATATACCTGTGTGTTTCTATGCCAGTTTAGGATATTATTTGCTGAGCTATGTGGATAAAACTCAGTATATAAGTTTTTTGATCAGCTACCTAGGCCAAGTACTTAAATTGGACCGATCGGGCTACTACAATATGATAATATATCATTTGATTTTCAAGCTAACGCAATCAAATTCGACGTCAGAAGTTTTATTTCAGCCTGCAATTTTGCAACACTCATTCTGGTTCAGATCAGGCCACTATAACATACACATAGCTTAAGGAAAAAGATGTAAACAAGGTTTTATTTACCGTATTTTAAATGAAAATACGGCTTATACTTATGATTGATTTGTTTGTCTGAGTTTATATTACTGATATGGTACTATATATACATATATATATTTATTATATATAATATTTGTATGACATTCTCATTCCATGAGTTTAGGTTATCGCTTAATCAGGCTTATACCAAATTGTTTTTAAGTCAAAACTTATTCAAACAATAAATCCATTAAATTAGTTCAACCAACTTGGAGTTGAAAGTAACAAGTGATTCTATACTATAACCGTTATACATTGACAAATTGGACTGCACTCTTATATACATGTGCATACATATATGAATGTACATTTACTTTTTTCTGTTTTTTTTCTGTTGTTTTTGTTGTTCTGCACGGTTAACCGTTTTCAACAATTTGCATTATCATATAAAGTTTTGCCATTTGGACGATGGTGTGTGGTAGATCCAAAGTTTTTACCACTAGAAAATAACTACATGGACCATTTCCCTGTCAGGTTTGGTTTGCCTCTTCAGTCCTTTCATACTTCCGCTTATCCTTGCCGCATATCCTTTATGCTGTTTTCATATTTCCATCCGTTCTCTCTCGACATTTGTAAGTTTCGTTTTTCTGCATGTTTCTTGTCTAACATCAGTTTTGTGACCGCTTTGCCACGCCCTTCTCCCCCATACCCTCCTCCCCACCATCCCCCCCTCCAAAGACCAAACGCCCATATTTTTAGAATGTTTTGTTAGGTTTGTTGCTTTATTTCGCTTGGCAATTTTTGTATTTGTTTTGTTTTCTTTTTTCTTATGTTTTTTGTTTGCTGCAAATTGTGCCAATTTTTTCCTCCATGTTTTTTTTTTTCGTTTTTATTTTTTCTATTTTTTGTTGTTATTTTTATTTTTGTTGTTTTTTTGATGTCAGTTTTTCATTGCCGCTTGTTAGTTTGCTGTATTCTCTGGCAAAGTTCTTTGTCATGTTTGTTGTTTGGCCATTTCCCCCCTCCCCCGCCACCGCCTCTTTTGCTGTCGTTGTTCGCTGTCGCCTAAAACGAAAAGCGAAATGTTTTCATTTGCCAAGACTCAAATTGACATTGACAACAAAAGCAAGAGAACACACGAATGGCAAAGAAAAGACAAGAATAAATGGACAAAAAAATTTTTACAAATTACTTAAAAAAAGAAATTCTAAAAAATATATATCTATATACTTATATATATATATATATATATATATATATATATAAGGAATATCTACACATGGCTATCAATAAAAACTAACTGTAAGGATATCTATACTGTGTGGGTGACTTTTTTGCGATTCTCACACGGATTTCGTCTAGGAAATTTTAAGCATAATTCTGTAAGTTCTAAAAGAATTTTTCAAAAAATTTTTCTGTAAATGATTTCTTAAAAATAAAGAAAATCTTCCTAAGGATATCTCTGGCTATTCTGCAAATACTTCACCAAATATTCTCAATGAACTCTGAAATTTTTTTCTAAATTCTAAAAAAAAGTGTTAAACTAATTTTTCAAATATTTACTAAGAGATCCATTAGGACATCTAAAAAGGATTAACAAAGAATTTGAGAGGGCTGATCTAACTGCTCACGGTATTTCGAGAAGACTACAACAAGGATTCCTCAACCCGTAGTTAAAAGATTTCACAGAGAACTTAGCAAAAAAGTCCCAAAAGATTACCCAAAACCTTTAAAATTATATACAAGATATTCTCAGGGATTATATTACAAAATTTCAAAAGGATCTCTTTAAGGATTACTTAAGGAATTGCTGGTATCTTTTTTTATATATATCTTGATCATCTAAATGTAACTTATGTATATAAAATTTACAAGTAACTTTGCATAAATTTTTACTAATTTGTTGTACATTTTGTAAAATTTTGTTAAATTAAAAGAGAAATATGTATATATAAAGCAGTATATATATATATATATATACTTTATACATATACTATATAAATGTGTATTTATGTATATACAAATCGTTTTTCATATCTCTATAAATCCGGCAAAAGTACCAGCTCTAAGCAAAAATCGCCCTCCGTGAACTTGGCTTGGTCGAGAAATATATGGCATAGAGTTGAATGTATGGGTGGGTGTGTGTGTGTGTGTGTGTGTGGTTGTGGGTGTGTCTGTGTCTGTGTGTAGAAGGCATTGTTTACAACGTGGCACAATTCCAGCTGCTGGTGCTCCTGTTCTCCTACGCACATAAATTGTTGTAGTTGTAGCTAAACATAAGTTATGTGTGCGAAAGGCCAAAGCGAGTAGATGGGCGAAATGGCATCATGAATATGAACATGAATATCATCATCTGCATAGGAGAAAAAGAGATAGGTAGAACCAGACAGAGAGAGAGAGAAAGCATAAAAACAGCAGAGCTTAGGCGGGGGCAGTTGGTACCAACTGTAACCAACTGTTGCATGTCTGCAACTGAAATAAAGCGCATAATTGCCGCATACATTTCCCATACCCTGTAAAATCGATAAGGAACATTTTTAGGGTATATAAAAATGAAAAACCGAAACTAAAAAATTAATTACTTATTTCCAAAAAGCAATTTCAATTCAAATCAAAATAAATAAAAAAAACCAATAAATTGGTATAAAGATTTATCATTAAAATAAATTTTTAGAAAAGAAATTTTAAAAATTTTGAATAAACAAAAAAAAAATAGAATACATATTTACTTTATTTTACATTCTTCTTTTTTTTTTTTTGATTCAAGCCAAGTTAAAATCAAATTTGATTAATATTAGTATCTTACATTTGAATTTCCCTTTAGCATTACATACAAAATTTTTTAGCTAGGGTATTTAATTGGCCGACTCTTTGATCGAATAGGAATAACTGCAACTAGCATTTGTTGGCATGTTTTACAACACTTTTTCTAGTCAGTTAGTCAGTCAGTCAATCTACCATCTGGCATCGATGACACAATTCTCAAAAGTCTTGACTTGGCTTTGTCGACACAGTTTTAGCAATTTTCACATCCACAAGCTGACTTTCTTTTATAGTCGAAGATATCGTTTAGTTCCCCCCCCTCCCCACTCATCCTCCCAACAAACATCTGTCCAATAAGTCACATTAAATGGGGCGGGGGGGGAGGGAGGATAAAATGGTGGCAGCATTTTGATTGCCATTTAGTAAGCCAAGTCTTGCATAATTTATGTAACAAAAAAAAAGACAAAAATTAAAAAAAAACCGAAATTGCAGTTGCTAACCAAAATGCAAATTGAAATAATTATTAATTATAGTTTTAGCACAGTCAGTCAGATTAGATCAGTCAGATAAGTCAGTTGCCGTACCGTCCTAGACCCCAAAATCTGATTAACTAAGGTAAAAACAAAATAAAATGAAACAGAGACAACAAAAAAAACGAAGAAAAAAATAAAAATAATAGAAATCGAAATAAAATAGACAGAGAGACAGACAGGCAGTCAAAGACAAAAGCCAACATTTTCCACTCTCAGAGTACATGGCACAGGCACAGGCACAGCTTGATGCTGGGAATAAGATCGCACAGTATGCAATTTAAGAGCGACTTAAGTAGGTAAGCCTCCGTCCCATAATGAATGACTTCTAACCGGCAATGAGAAAATTGCGTAAGACAAGTCCAACCGACACGACACACAAAGTGGAATTCAACTTGAATGAATGAGCAGCTAAAGCAAAAACAAAACTGAAACTGAAAAAAAAATAGAAAAATACCCAAACCGAAATCGTTGGTTGACAACTCACAATTTTCCAACAATTATAACTATGTGTGCCTGCCTTAAGAGATATAAGTTTTTCATATGATATATATATACTTATATATAGAATAGTAAAACATAAGATCATATTAAATTTACTATTACTTTTAGTGGAAGGATAAAATCCTTAATCTTTTAAATGATATGAAATAAAATTGGCATAAAATTGAAACTGAAATAATAATAATAATAATTGAAATTAAATTATTTCAATTTAGCATAATTACGATTTTAATCAGATATGCATATGTATATATTTATCTCAGTGTAATGTGTAGAATTTTTCACATATAAAAACCTTAAATTGCCACTATAAAATTAAGAAACAAAAATTAAAACTACCTGCCAGCATCAGTACCAAGTACCAGCACCTGTCCAAACTCTCAAGATCCTTGCCTTTGGGTCTTCTTTAGGGACCCCCTCCCTCTCCTCTTCCTCCCCCCTCCACCAATCTATAGTTTTTTCTTCTTGATTTTGTAGCTGGCCTCTGGTTACCTGGACATGTTAATTTTCAATTGGAATTGGGCAGCCAGCAACTTTTGTGCCTCTGGGTCGTCCGTCTTTATCGCCAACGTTGTCTTTAAGATGGTTGAGGGTTGGGTTTGGCCAGAATGAGGATGAGAATGGGCTGTTTGGTGGGTTACACTCCAAATTACTGAACAACAAAAAGATCTTGGGGACTCACTCATGGTATACATATACATACATACATACAGTAGCTGGTAGCTGGTAATTTTCGCACCGATGATATTTACCCCATTAGAGATGGTTGCGTGATAAATAGTACATTAATTGATTAAAGTTTCATATAGTTACATATAACATAAAATCCACCATAAATTCCCCCCTCCACTACACTCCCAACTTTAACTGTACCGATATAAACAAATTCCTTAAAAATAACCTATTCCAAAAACTTAAAAACAACACAAATCGCTGCAACACATGGTACCAGCATTTAAACAGCAATCGAACACACACAGGACACTATCTCAAAAACACTAAGCAAAAAGACATAACACGGATGGACCAAATAAAAATTCTAAGACTTAGATTAGGACACACAAGATTCACTCAAGAACACTACATCAACACAAAGGACATAACACCCTGTCCAAACTGCAACTCAACATCCGACCAAAACATAGAACACATACTAAAGAACTGCCCTGCAACCTCCCACATTAGGGAAGAAATCTTCGAAAAACTATGTCCCCTAACAATCCTTGCAAATCCTACTCCAACAAACCTCCCCATAATAATAAACTACCTCAAAAAAACAAACTACTACCACATCCTATAGTTTTAAATTTAAATTTAGATAATACAGTCATAAATGTAATTGTAAATATGTAAATTATGTAAATATGTAAATACACACAAGTCAAGCCGAAAGCCCAAGCAGTCAGCGCTCTCATTAGAATTTAGTTCCGACTAATTTTAATTAGTCCTAACTCTAAGATAAATAAATAAATAAATAATTTTGTCTATTAAAATTTTGTTTTTCCACTCACGATGTCATCACTAGCACAAATGGAATGCACTGCTGGCGGTTTGCTGCGTCTGAGCAATTTCATTATAATGATGATGACGCCTCCGAATGACGATCAGTCAGTCAGTACTCTCAACAGCAATATTAACTCCAACTTGAACTAAACAATTTGAATTATAATGTACAAAAACAACAACAACAACAACAGCCATTCGAATTTAAACTATAAACTTTGCACACAATTTTTATACCCTATAGATATATATATATATATATAAAAAAAAAAAAGAATAAACTTTAGTTTTAGACATTCCAATGAGCAAGTCATTTAAATTGAAGTATAAAATTTTATAGTTTATACATATGTATTTATCAAGTTATAGCCTCTTTATTTGGTAATGGGTATGTCAAAGTCGTTTACTATTACTTTTTGTTTTCTTCTCTTATTTTCTTCTTTTGTTTTACATTTTTGTTTTGTTTTGTTTTGTTTTGGTTGTGTTTTTTTTTTTGATGCTTATCCGTTTTTAGAATATCAATTATAAGTCATTTACTTGTGGGCCACGTTCATCGGTTGCTCTGTCGTTCACCTAGTTACAGTTACATAAAATCTGGATGGTTACCCTGCTATCCCCCCCTCCACTCCTTGACATAGTGTGTGTGCGTGTGTCTGTATGTGTGTGTGTGTGTCTACCTTCACGACAAGTGTGAAACTGTAAAAGTGCTTTTTAATTTAAGCTCATTTTAATTGTGAGAACTTTATTCTATTTGCTTTTGCTTTGCTTTGCGCTTTGATTTTGTTTTACCCTTTTTCTTTTTCCACGCAAATCACATAAACATTTTGTTTACCTTGATTTCAAGTTGGGTTTCTATTTTTCCTTCTTTTTTTTTGTTGTGGCCAAAGAGTCGCAATTAACTTTGCTGGTCATTTAGATGGAATTACATTTTATGAGTATTTTTACTTAAAATTTTCACCAATTAGTTAGGTTTTCCCTTTCCAAAGAGAGAGAGGGCTGCGGGGGACAGAGAGATGGAATTTTCATGATTAAAACATTACATAAAATGAGAACTAACTAAACACAACACATTATAAGTACATACAGACATATATATACATGTATAGTCTCCTCATAACATTCATTTTAAATGTTGAAAGTGATATATATGTACATATATAGTATAAAACTGTGACTATGTGATTTATGTACATATATACTTAATTTAAAGAAAATTTGTTCACTTCTTGGGTGGTATTTTTATTATGATGCAAACACTATTAACTGAACTTGATAAAATGCAGAGTAAACATCCATTTAAATTTATTCATCTATCTCTTTATAAAATAATCCAAAAAAATAACAACTATTAAAAGTTAAGATGTTAAATTGAAAAGTAATTTGAATGGGAGTAAAAATTGATAAGTTAAATTTTTATTGAATACAAGTCCGAAATAACAGTTAACATATATAAAAAGTACTTAAAATGGGAATTTAAAAATAAGCCTAAAAAATTGTAGAAGCAAAAGGAATTAGAATAGATAAGAGAAATAGAAATTAGTTGTTTGAATTATCTTAGAAATTGTAGTCTAAATACTAAATTGATAATAGTATACCTAGTCATGTGTAGAATATTTATAATATATTTATATATAAGATAATAGTAGGTATATAGATAATAGTCAGTAGTCCAGAGTAGAATATTAATAAAAATTATAGTATATATGTATAAGTAGAAGAATAAAAAGTAATCTATAAACATTATTTTTAATAGCAGTCAGAAGACGAGTCTCTTAGTGTCATTTAAAATAGTAGTAGCAACTAAACTAGTAGTATTTAGTATGTATAGCTTGATTAATACTTAGATTTGCTACATGGAGAATTTATATATCATTGATCTCTAATTGCATATTAAATATGTATTTATTGGATAAATATATAGCCAATAAAGTTCTATAATAGATAACTTTGGGTCGAATCCCGCCTAAATCTTGATCAACACATGAATAAATATAGTTTATTGTGGCAGATGTTGTGCCTTCTGTGAATATAATCTGATCGATATATGACCATATGCAACATTTATCTCTCTTCCTCTCTCTCTCTTTCTCTCTCTCTCTGTCTTCTTCTCCTCTTCATCCTGCTAAAAGGCTGAAAGAAATTGCAAGTTTCTCTTGAAGCCAAGTTCTGTCATCGTGGGGAAGTGTCCCGTAAAATATTCACAATTGATGGAGCTCAGGAAGAGGAACAATGACCGACACGATCATAATAAATATCTCCTCTGGCAAACACCTTCTTCTTCTTCTTTTTTTCTTTTAATATTTTTTTTGTTATTTTTGTTGTTGGACCACGCCCAGGCCCTACCCGCTACACGATATCCTACCCATTTGTTGTTGTGGTTTTTTTTATTTTTTTTAGTTTTTGGGGGGCCCTCCATAAAAGAAATTTGTATCCGTTTTATATTTGCCGATATCTGCCGCCAATATAAACCAGCTGTGAGCTGTAAGCAAAAAAAAAACAAAAAAAATGTTTATTCGCTACTATCTGTTTGCCTTTGTGATCATTAATTGAGTTTTTATCGGTCCAATGGATTATATTGGTATGCTTCTTACCCTTTTGCGATCATCAGGCCAATGTTTCCTTGTTTTATCCCAGGGGACTTTAAACAAAAAAAAAAAAAAACAGAAAAGCAAAGACGCCAGAAAACATTTAATTGATGCACCAGTTAATTAATTGTAGCAAGTTCATGTTGCAACAACAACAACAACAGGAACAACAACAAAAGTGAAGGCACAAGTGTAATGCACTTATGACTGCTGCCGCCACAAATCGAAGTCATAAGCAGAGGCAGCTACATTAACTGCCTACTTGGTTTTGGATCCAACTTCTTGGCCACAAGCAAATGGAAAAGCAAAACAACTCAAAAAAAAAAAACAGTCATAAAAACAAAATCGATGAGGAGCGTTCGTAACTGGGGTTGGGCTTGGGCATGAGTGTGGTCATACCAAAGGGAAAGGGGTATGATACGTGGCATGAGACAGGGGGTGGGGGGTGGGGGTCCCCAGACCCAGTCTGTGGTTACACAAAACGGCGTGTTGATGCGAACTGAATGGGGCAAATGGACAAACATACATACATAAAGATAGAGGTAGGGGGAAAGGTAAAAGAGGAAACAAATATAAAACAAGGTGCAAAAGATGCACTTATATTTTATTATATACCACCGACTTTTCAATGCTCTTCTATGCAAGTGAATATACATATATATAATAAATATCTTAAAATAGTAGGGGAATTATAATTATAAAGTTAGATCCAGTTAATAACAAAGTGTACAGTACTTGTACTATACATATATATATATATATATATATATATGATACGATTGATTTGTACCTTAAATCCATATATACAATAAATTATAAGAATATTGTTAACAATTATTGATTTCATCTCTCTACTTATATTTCTATTTAATTGCCTTAGTTAATATCATCTTATTTCTCATTCCTTTTAAGCTAAAAAAATTTTTCCTAATTCCGAGAATATCCAAAACTATTTGTCAAATTTTTCAGTTTTTTTTTATTGTTGTGTAATTGTCACCTAGCTATGAAACTTTTTCAATTCAGCCGTTGATCATATTCAAATGAATTAAAAAAAAAAAAATTTATAAAAAAATATATAAATATAAATTAAAATTAATAAATGTTTTTTTTCTTTTGAGACTTAAGTTTTCATAATTTTTTTATGCAATGTTTTATGCAAAAGTTCTATTTAGAATTTCCCTCACAGAATTAATGGATTTAAAAAAATTTAACAGGAATATAGACTGATATATATTTTTTGACTAAACTATATTTATTATATCTTTATTTCGATTTCAGTTAAAGCCTGTTACATATCTAAGGCTATATCGTCTATAACCGATTGTAAAAACTTACTCTTTGGCAAGGCCATTAAAAAAAGAAAAAGAGCAAAAGACAGAGAAAGAAAGAGAGAAAGAGAGAGAGAGGGAGAGAGGGAGATAGAAAGAGGGAGAGATAGATGAAAGAACGACAAAACAAAGACAGAGATAGGGTAATAGTGATTGAGAGAGAGTGAGAGAGACAGAGAGAAGTAGAAACGAACATAAAACGAAAGACTTAAGACACAAACCTCAGCAGAACTGGCATTGGCATGGGCATTGGCATGGGCATAATCATGGATAGAGTCTTTGGTGTGCTTGAATCTAGCATTTTGGGCCCGGTTTATAAGTTGAACTAGCTCGTTCGCTGGGACCCGGCCAGACATTCCGATGCAGCAGGTGTTTAGCATAAGTAATTGATATTCCACACACACACGCACACAAACTGAATAAACGCAGCACAACAAACAACGTAGCATAAAAATCACTGAGACAAAAAAGAACAAAAAATTGATAGAGAGAGAGAGAGAGAGGGAGAGAGACGGAGGGAGAGAATGAGAAGCAGATACAAAATGTCTTTTTACTGCTTTCGAATTTCAACAAATCCTCAATTATCTCAAGATTCAATGTTTTCTCAATTCTTCTTCAAAGCAATAAAAAAAGTGCATTTAATCTAATTAAAAATAAATAAAGAAAAATAAAAAAATTCACTATATTCACTATATATTTACGAAATGATATCGATTTCAAATTCAGAATCTATTTCAAAAGAACTAAAAAACAAATGAAATAATAGAATAATAATACAGACACATATTATTTAATATTATATATATATATATATATACATAGGTATATATCTATCCAATTATAAATATCATTAAAGTTCATATTATATATATTAGGTAAATTCCAGTTTCGATAATTTTCATAAATTTCTACCAACACGAATTGAAATTGATAAAGAATTCAAATGAGTCCGTGAATGAATATGTCAGTTAAATAAACTTTATATATATATCGATATACTCGATCGAATATTCATTCAATGTAATGGGTGGATGTGGAATAATATGTGTATAGACGAAACCAATTTTGGAAAGCCATAGCTTTTGTTCTCATTATTTATGCTTATGCATATTACAAAACTTCACACAAATCAGAAGCTTATTGGCAAACCATTTAGCTCTGTGGCTTTCATTATTGATTATTTATACAGCGATTTGTTGGCGCCCCAAACAACAAAATCTATGCATTTAGATGTATACCTACACACACACACACACACATACATATATATATATAAGTATGTATAAAAACGAAATAAAGAAACAACAACAACAGAAAAACGTTGATAAATAAATAAATAAATATGTATATAAACCAGACTGTCGCCGAGCATTTTGCATTCAAAACTTGTAATTTATGTAAATCATTTCACTTGAATTGTGTATATATGTACATATATACTTCATATACTTATTATATGAACGAAAATCAATATCTCTCGAAACGCCTAAACAAAATCGTTAAGACGCCAGACGCCAGGTTCTGCAAAAGATAAATGTAATATATATACATATACTATTCGAATATACCCTATAAATTAAAAATCATTAATTTTTAGGGTATATCTTGGTAATTAGCAATCAAATTTGACTTTATCCTTTTATAATAAAAGTCATAATGAGAAAATAATATCTATTTTCTGATAACCATATTATCCATATTCGATATGTATATATATTCTACATTGGTTTAAAGATATTTATTTTAAATCGTTTAAAAATTTCTTTAATTTGCTCTACAACAATAATCTGAATAGATGTAAATAAAAATTAATGTTTGAAATACAAAATTTATATAATAAGATTGGATTAATAGTCTCGATCTGCAAACATATATATATACATATATACTCGTATTAAAATATTTAAGAAAATGTATAAATAGAATCAGTATATAGTCCATATACTATATATTATAATATATAAATTTCAAGAGAATTCATACAAGACTCAAAATAATATGAGGTGCAAAAAACAGAGATATCTAGCAAGATATAGATATATCAAGACTTTTATTAATATCCTCTACATCCTTCATTGTGAATGTAGCTTACATAATTTATTTATTTATTATTTATTTTTAATTAGTTGGTTAGTTGTTTGGAATTATTGAACTTTTTATATAATCAACATATTAAAAGGAATGTAAATTAAAACTTTAGATAATTAGTTGATATATACATACATACTTATATATGTATGTATATTATTGCTTATTGTTACAGGGTATCACAAATACGGCGTCTTCATATAATCAATTTGTTTTGGGCATGGTGGGGGGCACGGGGGGTAGTCATACCGTTATAGTTAGTTGATTTGTTTCTTATTGAGTTCTTTTAACTATCTTGCTGAAGAATTATTGTTCGGAGTTGTGCGACGCCCACATTAGACACGATTCAAACTGTGTATATATTTGACGTTTTCTTTTTTTTTCTTCTCTTTTTTCATGTTTCTTATGTTGTTTGGCATTGACTCTTAAACAACAACAATAACAACAACAGCAGCAACATAAGAAACCACAATTAATGCAAAAGGTCAGTCGCAATTCGCGAAGTCAACTTGAGGTTTGGTCAGTCGCAAATCACAAAAAGAAAAATGAAGAAAAAAAAAAAAAAGTGATTGGGAGAAACCAGCCCAAGAAGTCGCAGATAGACAGACAAACCTGGCCTGAGGCCAATTTAGAAGACTGTCGTCTTGGACCTCGCCCCTTACCCCCCTCTCCCCACCAAACCATGCCCCCCATTAAAAGCCTGGTGGCACTGTCAAGTATTTTGTTTGACATGGTCGAGAGTCGGGCAAAAGTTTAATTATAACATTTGCCACAAAAATGATTATTGTTTTAATTGCAAGTGAGATAGAGAACTCAGTCAAGAAAAAAAGAGACCTTGAGAAATGCGATTGAAACATGAACAATTCGAACATCTTAACAATCTTGACCAACAAAAAATATATATAAAACAAACGAGTAAAATATATATTAAAAAAAACTCACGTTTTCATTTATAATTAGTAAATTGTTAAATTGAATTATTTTTATAGAAGTTAATTGGCTTTGGCATACGATTTATTATATTTAATATTAAGTGAGGGAAATTAGTCACTTGCATTAAATAAACCATTATAATTAATATATTACTTTTACAACATTTTCTTCTTCTTCTTTTTTTTTTTTTTTTTTTGAAATTAAACAAAATTGATGATTCATTCACTTATTGTGTATTCTTGATAAATTTCCATCATTTTACTAATTTTCGTACATCGTTTTATTTTTTTCTTCATTTTTTTTATTTTTTTTTTTGCCCATATGAAATGAATTTATCCATCCTTTTAGGTTTTTTGTTATTCGATTTACTTTATATAGGGAATTATATAAAATTGATTCGATTAGCTCTACATTGCACAATTTTTCAACTTTTGTTCTTTTTTTTTTTTTTTGTTATATATATATATATATATTTTTTTTTTTCTTATCCTGCCCTTGGGCGTTTTGTGTTCCTGATGTGTGTGACCTTTTGCCTGTTTTGATTACCAAATCTATTTTATATGCTCTATCCAAATGAATGGCGGGGTAAATTAAAATATTTAACTTGTATGCCATCTTAAAGTTTATATAAATAAATGTATTTTTAAATTTAAGCAGATTCCTTGAGAAATGTTTAAAGTATAGTAAGTCCAGTTTGGATATACTCCGGTTTACTTAATCTATTTCTTGTTGCAGAGCATCAAGAAATCGGCAATTGTAAGGATGTAAATGGTTTTTTTTTTTTCGTTTTTTTTTTTTTTGGGTTGCCTTTGCACAATTTAAAATGATTCACATTTGCTGTTAAGTGGCCGGCCAAACACTCAAACATTCGACAAGAAGCAACAGAATACGAATAGAAAAAAGGGAAACTAAGGCAACTGAGGCAACTTCCGTAAGGACCTTTTCGGCCTTTGCATTGTGTAGAATTCTGTCCATTTGATTTCGTCTTTGGATTTGCGATGACTCGACACAAAAAATAAGGCTTGCACAATTTTTAGGCATTTTCATTACGAATCGAAAGACCCCACCACCCTACGATACCAGCCCCTACCCTACCCTACCCTACCCTACCCTACCCATCTCCTTCCATCCGTCTACCATTCACGCACATGGGCATACATACATACATACATACATACATACATACATAGATGTAGATGATGATGGCAATCAGTTCGTTATCTCCTTGGGGTCATTCAGCCGCAACAGGATAAAGCCTTGACTTCCGTCTCATCATTTTCTTGTGATAAATGTTGCCTCCTCGTCCCAATTTTTTTTCATTTTATTCATTTCCCGCATTCTCCCATCTTCCCCCGCACACACACACACACACACACACACACTTCTCTCTTAGCACTTACTGTTCATGTATTTTCTGCCTATATTGAGGGGCAGACAGAAAAGGAGGAGTGATGATTAAGAAAATGTAAAATAAAATGGAGAATGCAAAAATAGATATCAAAACGAAAAACGGAATATCAAAAAAGAAAAAAATGCAAGTAAAAAAGGAAATGTTGATTAAAAGAAGTCAAAAGAGAGTGTAATGGAATCTACAAAATGAAAAAAAACGAAGAAAAAAAATTATTAATAAAAAAAACAAAAAAGAAATAGCAGAGAAACGTAAAGAGAAACGTAAAGAGAAAAAGAGAGAGAGAGAGAGAGAGATAGAGTATCGGAGAATAAGAAATTAAACAGATGCGACAGAGTCAAAGCAAATGAACAATGAAATTTATCCTAAATGCCGCATTAAAAAGAGAAGTGAGAGGATAATAATTAAAATAAATAAGACAACAAAAAGGCAAATTAAAAAAGGATAAACCAAAATGACAAATGACTGACTTACTGACTGACTGACTGGCTGACATAAGCGTGTATAAATAATGGAACGTAAATGACCAAAAATTTTAATTACATTCATTTCTGCTGTTCCATTTGCTATGCTCTCTAATTTATCTACCCCCCCCCATAATAGGATCTGTTAATTTCTACCCTAATACATATTTTCCCTCTTTTTTTGGATAAATGATTGGACACCCTTCGGCGGACTTCCAAGTCCCTATAATACATAGAAGAAATTTATTCCTTTTAACTATTATTTCAATTATAAATGTTTCGCATATGCCAAATTTGCGGCATGAGTGACCCCTGCAATATAGACACATTAGCCACTGCTCCCCCCTCTCCCCTTGTTAGGGGTTTTCAAACTCACCCCTCGTAAATGCAACAATCTCGGATCCGGAACCAATTAAGGTTCTCTGTGTCATTAATTTAAAAATAAATTGGTTTTCTTTTTGCCTCCCCCCCCGGAAACATTTGCTAGGTTATTAAAATAGCAAAATTATCACAGAGGCGCCCCCTACCGTTTAATACTTTACTTATTTGTCTATAATTTTAACAATAATAAAATGGTTATATATATTTATATATATCTATATTTTATTCAATCTCAATATACCCGTAATTTCATTCATTTACAGGGTATGTAAAATATATTTTCTAGCATAAATTTTCCTTCGTTTTGGTATTTTTTTTTTTGTTTTACCTTACTCTGCAATTTGCCCAATCAATTACGATATTTTCAGACGGGATACGGATGACAATGACTAGGCTGAGTTTAGCTACCGCTTTTTCAAAACCTACAAAAAACAAAAACAAAAAAAAATCCAACTAAAACCCATAGCAAAGGTAAGGGTAAGGGTAAGGTGGCAGCCACTCGAGTTAAACTAAGTGACATATTTAGTTTTTCTCTCATTTTGCTTGGTCACCTTTTGGTTTTTTTTTTTTCTTTTTCTTTTTTTTTTTTTTTTTTTTTTTTTTTGGTTTCTTTTTGTCGTTTTCATTCCGTTTCGTTGTCGGTGTGGGCCAAATTGATATGCTAAGTAGCTTGGGCCACATAAATTAGCTACCTGAGTTACCATTTCCCATATCCATCACCATCACAAGTTGCATTTTCCGTCAGCTAGATGGGAGAGAGAGAGCGAGAGAGAGGGGTGGGGAGGAGAACTGATGGAAAACTCTTTTCATTTTTAGTTCGTAATTATCACAGCTTTTTATCAAGTGACAGTCGACGGGCTAATTTCCAAATAAATGACCCGAAAAAGAAATATATATATATATATATATACCCACAGACACACAGAAAGGAGAAATAATTAAGAAACGCGCATTTCCGTTTCATCGATTGACCATTAAATGACAAAAAGAAAACAAAAAAAAAATAAACAAAAAGGTATCAAAGACGGTCGAGAGGGTAATGTGGAAGATAGATAGGGAACAGGAAGGAAGAGTGCGGGGGGGGGGGTGGAGTAGCAGCTAAACCAGTGATAAGGTAACCGCAGCTACACTGACAACAAATAAAATGTGTAGGTAATAAATAAAAATTGTTTTTAAACAACTTAATCGAATTTGTGTTTTGTGATTGACTTGGCTGGCTTTATGCTCCAGTTTGCCACATGCTTGGAAGCGAGGGACGTTTCAGTAGTTGTAAGGATTTCTCTTATTATAAGTGAACTTAATACTTTCTAGTATTATTCTATAGTTTCATTTTATTTATTAATTTGATTTATTTCTCGTTTTTGTTTAAAGGAGTGAAACGATTATTTAAGGACTATAGGTTTTTAACTATGTCTATATCTTAATTATTGTATATGTAAGTTTTTAACTATATCTTAATTCCTATATATGTATATATATTATGTCTATATCTTAATTATTGTATATATAAGTTTTTAACTATATCTTAATTCCTATATATGTATATATATTATATGATTTGGATATATCCAAATGAGTCATTGAAATCATTTAAGATCATTCTAAGCCTGCCAGTTGCTGATTGCATTTATATATATTAATATACATACATATATATATTTATATTTGAATTTCCTGGCTAGTTGTGAATTCTCAATTATATATCTCAATTAACCCTCGTTGTAGTCTCTTGCCTATCATTCAGTTCGGCATTTTTATGTGTGCGCCTTTTGGCCTTTGACTTTGACATAAAACACTCCGCCGCCTTCTTTTTGGTTTTTTTTTTTGGGAGAGGGGTGGGTGGGTGTTGCAGCCACAGACTCAGGCATTTGGAATGTGGGCGTATTTTGTTGCCTCTTGTTGGAGGAGGGGCATTCGAGGATAGCAAATGCGTTTCTGTTGTTGTTACAGCCATTTTTATGACGCAAATGGTCATAAAATTCTGACACTGTTATTTCAGTTTCTGTCTATGTATGTGTGCGTGTGTGTGTGTCTGTCTATTTGTGTGTGTTTGTGTATGCCTGTGTGTACGTGTGTTTGCTCATCCATTGTCCTTGTTCTCAGCGACTCTTTTTGGAAGGTAAATTGTGTATTTTGACTTTAACGCCCATTTTCTTCTAATGAAGTGTTGCTCATCCACATCTATGTATGTATAGGGATCTATATCAAGGTAATATACATTTATATACCACATACTATATATATATATAGATATATATATGTTTATATTTTAAGTTTATAGCTAAAACTGTTTTGACTATTTTGCATGCTCTATATTTTAATTGAAGTTTTTTGTTCGCAGAGTTTTTTCCCCATTTCCTTGATTTTTTTTTGTTTTTGTCAATTTCCAGCATCATATATATATAAATATATATATTTTTTTTTTACATTTTCCCATGTCCAGACTGTGAAAATTACTCGGGGCGCCACAAAAATGTTTGTAAAACAAGTGAAAGTTGTTGCAACAGTAACAACAGTAACAGCAACAGCAACAACAACAATAACAACCACAAATAACATTAACAAGCATAACAATTTTACACGTGTTTGTTGTTGGCAGGTCCATAACCACATATTAGAAATATGCTTATCAACTCTCGACACTTTTGGCATGCCAACAATGTTTAAAACAACGTACAATTTTTTGACTTAACAGAAAACAGAAAAAACAAAAAAAAAAACATAAACAAAAAATAAAGAAAAATCCCAAAAAACCAAAGAGAGAGAGAGAGAGAGAGATAGAGAAAACTTAACAATAACAAACTACATGATTTGGGTAGAGACAGAGGCGTTTAAGGGAGGGGGACGGGGAAGGGTAGGGGAGGGGAAGGGATCAATGTTGTAACTACATTCACATGGTAAAACTATTTAAAACATTTGTTCAACATGCGGCCATTAAAACGTTGTTAAATTTGAAATTGATATTGTTAGATATAAACCATACGAACCAGATCAAGACAAATCAAATCTAAACTAAAACTGATTTGACCTAACCAAAAATGAAACATTGAAAATAATGTAGACTCGCACACACTCGCATGCACTCGGACACACACTCGCACACACACACAGTTGATCAACAATGTTCCCATACAAATAAAATATGCTAAGACAATAGAAAAGCGAGCAAAGAATTTTATGGAGGTCATGGAACATTAAGGATCATGTTACCAATGAAAGGTCCTTGTTCCATCCTTCTTACAAAAAAAAAAAAAAAAAGAAATGACAAAGTAAGCAAGTATATAAACTGATTGTTCAGAGTTACATACATTATAAAGAATTAGCTGATCAGGTTTTCATTTGTATAATTTTTTTATACAATTTTATATTTTATTTTGATTAAATTTCTGGGTTTAAATTCATTTAATTTAAAATTATCTCAATTCATTTCCATCGAGGATTATTTAAAGACTAAAATCCTAGAGGATTCTGTTTTATTCTTTGTCGATAATAAGGATCAGTTAAAGAACCTCCTGATCTCAATAGAGGTGCCTCGGGTTTAGGTAATGATATATAACTTTTACTAAATATTAATTTGTTAACTATTAGCGGGATAGCACCAGTGGATCTAGGAAGATCCTGAGATTTTTTGGCTTCAAAAATCAGGAAAAATAAAACCAAAACACTTATTATTATTATTTTTTTAATGTGTATCCATAAGATATATATTTTTTTTCAAAGAAATATCTTTTTTTCCGATCAATAAAGATCTATCATATATAACTAATATCCACAGTGTTCGTTCCGCTTGCATACTTGAGATATGGAATCATACTTTAATTCAAATTTTAAGAGTTGGGCATGTAAAAGGACTTCTTAACATTGACCTTGATATCTGTATCAAATATATATATATATATATATATATATATATATCTATAGAGAAAGGTATATTACAAATTTTTAAGGATTTAATGGGCCAATAACTAATGCAATTTTCACTTTAAGAAAATCCAATCGTCTTACACATTTATATATAGACCTCGAGAATGGAAATAGATTTATATTTATTATTATTTTTTTTTCAATTTTGTAGAATATTTAGAAAAACTCTGCATTTAAATTTTCAACTTTCATTTTCAAAACTAATTATTAATTTTAGTTATTACAATTATGTCAACTGAAATAATGCCAAATCCCGATATTCCTAATCTCTACTATTTCTAGTTTTTTTCCCCATTTAAGCTTTATGAAATTTAAGATTTGATGTTGTTAGTTGAGAATATAGAACATTATAAATATATTCAGATTCAAAAATGATCTTAGAACCATTAAGAATATATATTTTTTTGTATACTAATAACAGGTAAAGATGATTTACATTATTATTTAATATTTAATATAATATTATTAATATTAATATTATAATATATATAGTCAAACACTAACTTAAAGAAATGTTTAAGACAAGATTTTCATTCCATGAGATGATTAAAGTGCAAACATTTTTTTGTAGGCACTGTAAAGATTTATTGAAATGAATGTGCATCTCGTTTGTGGTGGCTCTCTCAGATTATTGACCTTTTCATTCGATAATATCACCAAATTGACCTGTTAAATCAAAGAGGAGCCTAACAAAAGAACAAAAAAACAAAGGGGGGGGAAGGGGGAAAAGGTAACAAAAAGGAGCAGGTAACAAAGGTAACGCACAGCGTTGCGTTGCATATATGAATGAATGGATGAATGAAAGGTGCGCGACTTGCGATCGGCGATGTCTTCATTGCAACGTGTGGGCAGCAGTTGGCTGCCGGTTTTGTTTTTTATTTTTATTTTTTTGCACACGAAGAAGAAGAAGAAGAAGAAGAAAGAAGGAACAAAAATAAGCTAAAACCGAATACAACAAAAATCTGTACGCACGCGCAAGACATGCGCTTGGCATAATGTGTTTTATTATGCCAAAAAGAATAAAGGTGAGACAGAGACAGAGACAGAGACCGAGACAGAGACAGAGAAAGAGAGACAAAGAGATATGAAGCTCGTGGTGGTGGCTACTGTTGCTTTTCAAGTTAAACTTTGAACTTTTAACGCCAAAGCAAAAGCGAAACCACAAACAAACCTGAGACTGACTTTAGAGCATAATTATGCTTGAGAGTAACCAAAGCCAGAAGTGCCACAAAAGTGAGGAGACCCAACCCAGGGACCAGGGACCAGGGACTAGGAAACGGGGGACCAGAGACAGTGCGACAGAGACACCTTTCGCGTTTTCAATGGATGGGCATTGGCGGAGTGTGTCTTAAGTGTGGCGGAGGAACATCAGAGCCTGTTTTCTCGAGTCTCTTTGGCAACCTGTAAACGATACAAATCACACACAGAAACCACAAAGGCTCTTCTTGGCTCTTCTTGGCTCTTCTTGGCTCTCAGTTAGTCTCACAGTGTTGCAGCGTTTGGGGTTGTTGTATGTTGTATGTTGTATGTTGTTGTCGCTGGCAACTTTTGCGGCGGCAAATTGAAGCACCGCAACAACTTTGTACCCATACCTTCCCCCCCTCACTTCTCACTCACTCTCTCTCTCTCTCTCTCACTATCTACCACTCAACTCCCGCTCACACAATATGTATTTGTATGGCTTGAAGCAAATATGCGCCCCTATCGGCCAGTTTTAGTTTTCCTTACTGACTGACATAAACCAGTTAAATGCACATCTTATGCTCACACACACACACAAATATATATATATATATATATGTATGGAACTGCGTACGCATGGGTATATTAAGTTCGTTCCTGATGTCCTCCTCTTGTTGTACATATATGAGAAGAAGAATACGGGAATACGGACTATGTATAAAGAAAAGTGATTTCTTTGCATAAAATTGCGCCAGACTGAAATGCACTGAAAGAAAAACTATAAACATACCAAGCAAATGTAAAGAAAACAATTAAATAATTGTAATAATTCTTTATAAATAAAATTAATAATAATATATACATATATACAGATACAGATCTATGAAATAGTTTTTATATATTATAACTAATTGACTATAATACATAATGACTTATATCTT
Organism: Drosophila sturtevanti; assembly: GCA_018150375.1. Taxonomy (NCBI): domain Eukaryota; kingdom Metazoa; phylum Arthropoda; class Insecta; order Diptera; family Drosophilidae; genus Drosophila; species Drosophila sturtevanti. The sequence goes on from JAECWJ010000378.1 coordinate 2,701,051, forward strand.
TATTTAATTGTTCAATTTCGAATATATTTACTTGAATTTGGAATATATATTTATGCAGAGACTGTAATTCAATTGATTAGTTAGGCAATGAGTTGTATTAAGTACTCAGTTAGAACTTAGTTAATAGGTTTATAAAACTTTCTAAATTAACTTAAAACTATCTAAAATTTACTATATATAATCGAAATTTTAAATAGCCATATAATATACATATATCTAAAACAATTGTCTTAATTAATTTCTAACTAATTCAAACTTTAGCTAGACACAAAAAATTGAAAAAAATTCTAACTTTAATTTACACTAAAATATTTAATTGAAATCTCATTTTAATATTAAAAATATTTAAAATTTATGACACTTTTATTTAGTTCTTATTTACCCAACTTTATTCAAAAAAAAAAAAATTAAATTAAATAATCCTTTTGTTGTTAACTAAAAATTAAATATAGAATTTGGCAAAAATTTAAATATTTTGTCTTTATTCTCTAACCAATTTATTTATTTATTTATTCGGCAGTGATTGTAAATTACAGCCAATCTTCTTACTAGCTATAGCTACTAGGCCTTAAGCTAACTCTAATCAATTTAATATTCGATTTTCTTTCAGTATAATATTCTTGTATAATATGTAAATTGAAATATATATTTTGATTAATCGATATATATTAGATACACACATATATATCTTTGTATGGCCATCTTTAATCTCCGATTTGTAAATTTTTATTTTCAGTGTATCGATCCCAATTCTGGGGACCGTGACTCGTTCGCTCTGCCTGATGATGATTGGGTATAATGGGTTTTATGGAGCAGCTGCTGCTGTTGCTGGTGTGGATGCGGCTGCTGCTGCTGCCCCTCTGGTACTTGAGGCACTTCCCCCCACCGTCACCCTCTTTTCCCCCCTGCACCCCTGACCACTATAACATCATCTCTTACCCGTTACCCATTCCTAGTTGCGCTTTGGTTTTGTTCAAGTTTTGTGGCTCACACCTGTGCCCTGGGTTTGGCCTGACATTTTGAAATATTGCCATTGATTTGCTCTGCAAAAAAAGAAACCAACGAGGAACAACAATAACACAAACAAGAACTTACAACAACAACAAAAACAAAAAAAAAAACAAAATTACAACAAAATTACAATAAAAACATAAAGAAACTGATTTAGATTGTAAAATCCGATTTGAGTTGATGTCCAGGTCTAAGTAGAGTCCCGGTGTGCCCCATTCCCAATTCTTGTTCTTGTTCCCATGGCAAATTCTAGTTGGCCCAAACAATTAACATAAAAATAACAATTGAATGAATGAAGAATCAAACCAAAAAAAAATAAAAACAAAAACTATAGAATGTATAGTTACTAACTCTTGTTCTTATTGTTGTCTCTGTGGATATATATATATATATTTTTTTTTTTCTTTTTTTGGGTCACTCGCAATTGGCGTCGCCGTGGCGTAAATAATTTCCATAAGTTCTTATGGTTAATGTTGCCAAGCCCCAAAAATAAACAAATTCTAAAATCACATGCATATATTTATAAACAATTTACAGCAAATCAAATGATGGACACGACAATTTGATGGCCCCATTGGGCGGTAGGCGGGGTAAAGAACACACAACAGCACACCAAAGAGGAACGAAAAGAAAAAAGAAGAAGAGAAGTAAAAGGAGAGACGACGAAAAAAAGACAAAAAAAAAACCATAACCAAATTCATTAACATTTTCGGCACGCACAAATTGTAAATCTTTTAGCATAAACATAAAGAGAAATACGTAAGAAAAACATATATATATATATGTATATATATATATATATATATATAGTATATATGTAAGTGTAGATACGTATAAAAATATATATATAGAGATGTATTAAAGTCTGATCATGCTGATGATCGACATGATTTGAATGCAGTTTCCAATAATAATTTGATTCTAACATTTCTTTTTCTTTCTATATCATGCTTCATTTGATTTTCTCAAGATCTTTAACACCTTTTAACCTATTGACTACTGATTTGTTTTTGGTTTTTTCCTTTTCTATCAATTCTCGCATTGTTTAAATGAGAATAATCTAAAAATTAAGATATAGACAGTGACAGATATAGATATGATAAATATAATGTAAAGAGAAATTTGATTTATTAAACTATGCGAACTTTATCCTCCCTCTCTCTCGCTCTACTTATATATAATATAATTCGAAATCTTTTATTTTATTTTCAAAATTGTTATTTATTATTATTTTTCATTCATTACTGTTTGTTTAACATTCATTGAATAGAATTTAATTCATTTCTTTCATTCACAGTATTCATTTGTTGTCTTTTCTATTCTTTTTGTCCCCAATACCAAACCCAACTCTGGCCAACTTCATTCCGATTCCCAATGCCATGCCCATGCCCATTCCCATTCCCATTCCCAATGCCATGCCCATTTTCCATTTCCCATTTTCAGTCTCAAGTGCAAGTGTACTCAAAGTCTGCTGCTGCTGCTGCTGCTGCCCCAATGTTTGCTTCTGCCTTCTGCCTTCTGCCACTGGCAGTGGCTCTGCCTCTGACACAGCGTCTACTGGTTATCCGCCTTTGCTGCCAGCGCTAAATCCCCCCGAGGGCAAAGCTATATGTATACATACATGACGAAGTAACCATATTCAAAGTCCATGCCCAGAGCCCAGAGTGCTCCATCAATGCTTTGCCCAGTTAAAATCCAAGCTCCGCTTGCTACAATGCTCCCTATACCCCCCCTTCCACCACCCCAACCTTACCAGCCCCCTCTTTCCAGGGCTATACCACCATATTTCTCCTTCTCCTCCTTCTCCCCCTCCCGCTCCTCCTCCTCCTTCTCCACCACCTCCGCTTCACCTGTCACATGCAACGGTTTTCACATTTTTATACCCTACACCCCGCCATGGATCCAAAGGCATGATAAGATTAACAACATTCTTATATTAAAAATCAGAGGAAAGTCTTTATATATGTACATATGTATATATATATATGATTCTTGATTATATTATTATTCTATATATAATATTAAATATATATTATCCTTATTTTATTATCAGATTCAGATAAGCAAAGGTCTTTAAATTTGGTTAGATCAATAGAAATAGATTTCCAATCATAGAATATCAATATCATACGCTAGATGGCGCCACAGTTTCGATAGAAAATGTGTCTGTTTTTTTTTAAAGATTGAGTGAATCTACTTATTAAAGGGTAATTCAATGTCGAACATATAAATTAGTTCACTTTACTCTCCAAACTCTTTCTCTCTCTCTCTCCCTCTCTCTTACTCTCTTTCTCTGTATCGTTCTTCTTTGTGTTGTTCAACATTTACCTGCTGCTGCATTTTAAAATTAATATTTGGATTTTAATTAGCAAGAAATTTACTTTGGGCTATGGCAGTTTTTTGGTTACCTCTCATGTTTACATTTGCCTGCATCCCCCTTTTTGTACATGTATGTGTGTGTGTGTGTGTGTATATTTAATTAGTGTGTGCACACACACACACTCACATACACACTTATACACACATGTATGTATCGATAAGGCTCCATCATCAAATATGCAGCATTTGCTTAGTTACAAATTTAATTTCTCCTTTTCATTGCCCCCCCTCCCCCGTGTGTAAATGTGACCAAAAATTATTCAATATGTTGATTATATAAATTCAAATTGTTTAATACAATACACAAATTGATGAAAACTAATTGTTTAGCCAGTGCCTCCCCGTATGTTGATTGTTTGCCATTTTATGAGAAAGAAAATTTACCAAAATTTACCCTCTGGGCCCTCAGAAGTACAACAACAAACAGTTCAAATTTTCCATCAACCATATTGAATTTATTTTCTTAATTTACAAATTTCCCCCCCTTTCTGTTTTTTATTTTCATCAACTTTTTTTTATGATATAGTTTTTATAGAAATCGATTGATCGGTTATAATCTCTCAAGTGTAACATATGTTTCTTCTTTTCATTTTCTTATTTTTTTTATATTTATTTTTTAATTTGATGACTGAAGGGTGTTCGATGGTTCGTTTCAAACATGTTCGATGTTGGCTCTGTTGAGAGTTAACAGAGCTCTGTTAATTTACACTGGGGACATGTTAAATTTATTGGGCCAATTCACATTTTTAGTCAAGAAAATCTGAAGAAGGAAAAAACAAAAAAAAAAGAAGAAATAACATGCAAAAGGGCAAGAGAAAAGGTGAAGAGAACCGCAGATGGTTAATTTTCCTTCTTTTTTTTCTCTCTCTTAACAAAAGTTCATTCCTTTGGGAGACCCAAGAAAATTGGTATGGGGATCTTTTCATTTCCAAGGGTTGGCCTCAACTAATACTTAAGAGAAGTAGAGCGAAGAAACAAAATTAAAATTAAATTATTTTTTTTTTTTAATTAAAAGCATGTAACTTGTAATTTTTTAAAAAAATATATAAACATTTTTTTTTTTTTTAGCAAATATTTCGAAATATTTTAAATCGAGTTTGTAACAATCTTACTTATTAATAATCTATTATATTTTCATAAAAATCGCATGGAGAAATTCCAAAATTAAATGAAAATAATAATTCCCTGTTTGATTTCGAATCTAACCAAGTGACTGGCTTAAGTTGCTTAACCTTATCATGTTGTCAATACTTTTCCCCGATGTTTAATCTCACCTGACAGGATCTATTTTTTTCTTTTTTTTTGCATCTCTTTAAAACGTTTTTTTCTTGTTCTCATTTTATGGTGTTTTTGTATTTTCGCCTTCTTTTGTTGCAGTTTTTTTTTTTTTTTGTCAGAGTTTAATTAAAAAGAAAAACGAAAGAATAAAAAAGAAACGGTTTGTTGTTGCCTCTTGTCACTTGGCATGAAAATGTCCCAAAAGACAGTCCCCCCTTTAAAAAAAAAAAAATATATAACAAATAAGATGTGGGGGGGATGTTGGTTGGTTGTTATAAAGAAAAAAAGTGTAAGCCAAAAATGTCCGAGTCTCGCGCTTGGTGTTATAATTCAAATAATAAATTCTATTTTACGGCCCTCTGAGCTGAAAACGGCCAACAAATGCAGACAGCAAAAGAGTAGGCAAAAAGAGAGAAGTTCGGGGGGGAAAAAAAAAGGAATAAAGAATATAACCCAAAATGGAAGGGAAAGGGAGGTGGTAAGAGCAGGAAAAGAGGGTTGCAAAACTGAGACATAAAAGCCGGGAAACGAATGCTGAGCCACCTTGCTCCCAGCTCCACATCTCGCTATCTCTCTCTCTCTCTCTCTCTCTCTCTCTCTTTCCCTCTATTCCTCAATCTCATTCTCTGCCTTCACCCTTCCTTCTATTGACAATGCACAAAATCGATTTAGCCAAAAAAAAAAACCAATAAAAAATTATAAAGCACATAAATTGCCTAAAAAAAAAGAAGAAAAAAAAAATAAAACGTTTGTTGTCACATTAAAGGGAGGGCGACAATCAAACAAAATGAGAAGAGAAAAAAAAATAACAGGAATATATATACATATATATGTACATAGTATACACATATGTAAGGATGTAATATCGGCCAACTATACTGAAGTTAATATACCCTTTCAATCAATAGAAAATTTAATCCATTCCATCAGAATTTTATTACCAGAAAAAGCTTCTAAAATAAAACGCTCTAAACACAAAGATTTCAACTTAAAGCAAAATATATTCCATTAATTCGATCCACAGATGTAAATTCTTATAGGGAAACGACTGATCAAAATGGACATGAATCCTATGAAACTTTATGCAATCTTGATCCTGTGACAAAGGGTATAACAAAAAAAAAAAAATGAAAAAAAGAAAAGAAATTTAAGCGTCAGTTTTTACCAAATATTCAAATAAAATCAACCACCAAAACCAAATGAAAGGAGTTTTGGTAAACAACAAAAAGTCAAGTTACGCTTTCATTCATTCCATTCATTCATTCATTCACTCACTGTATGAGAACGACATGAAGGATTAGGACTACGAGTAGGAGTAGAAAGTGGAGTAGAATGAGTTAAAGAGTACATACATACATATGTGTATGTATAAGGACATAGTCCCCCTTTCCTTTATGTGGCTGACCTCATCGCCTCCATCCAGAAAATATACATATACATAGACATACATATGTATGGTAGATATATATGTATATATATATCCTCAACACTTATTGAAGTTGGCAGATTTATTGGAATTTAAAATTCTTTTGTTACTCAATGCCAAAGGCAAAAATCTAATAAACGCCTAACCAAAAAAAAAAAAAAAAAAAAATAATAAAAAAATCAAAAAAGAAAGAAAAACTTTAAGTCGATTTGGTTTTAAAGTTTTTCAAGTAGTTTTCTCTAAAATCCATTTCAATATACATAGATCTGACTTTACAAATACTTATTCGATTGAAAATTCGAAAATAATCTGCAAAAGACAAAATTTGAAAGAAAAAATAAAAATAAAAAGAAAAAAAAAATTTATGAAACTTTGTAAACATTTTTAAGATTCATATTCTAACCACTTTTTCGATATGGAAATAGTTATCCTTTTAAGGACCAAAAGAACGCTGGGATATAACTATGGCAACTTTTGGAACTTTCCTACATGGATAGAGCAATGTTGTTATGAATGCACTTCCGTAAAGTGCGTCCATCTTTGAAAGGAAGATTAAAAAGATGGCGGGGCTGGCGGGTGAACTAATGAAATTTTAACTCTTTCCAACAGACTAAATGTTTATATATGTATGTGTGTAGTTCCCATCTGTTGATTATTCAAGTAATGTTGGTAAGAGTATTTTGAATTCCTAACGAATCTACCTCCCCCCCACCACCCGTTCGCCCCACCCACCAATGGCTTTCAATTTAATTACAAGTGGCAGAGAGGAGCCTCATTAGGTTTCTGGCTCTTGTCCTACTTTGCTTGAGCTTCAGCAATTTACTTGTTACCATTTTTTTTCTTTTTTTGCCTGTTTGTTATTTTTTTTTTTTTTTTTTGAGAGGGAGCTCATCCAAAAAGTAAGACCCATGGCCCAACCCCAAACGGAGGCCAGCCAAGCCAAAAGCCATTATCAATTTCTATGGGGTGGTTGGTTGAAAAAAATTAAAACATAACCAAAAGAATGCACAAAATATTTGGCAAACACAAATTTTCTATACTCTTCTTTTTGTAGCTAGAATTTCTAAAAAGATTTAGATTTAGATATATCATATATCTATTATATTAAGACTTTTAAAATATATTTATTATATATTTATATAACTCATGAACTGGTAAGATTATTTAATGAAAATTTTAATTAAATTAAAAATTTTCATCATTAAAATATGTATATCGTATTGAATAGATATTTTCTATGAAACAGATAATGCTAGGATTATGCTCAGAATATGCTATATAGTTCTGATAATGGATAATATAAATATTAACTGGATAAAACGAATGCATTCAAAGTAAGAACTGAGGCTTACGGTTTGCCGATTTCGATCAGATGGAAAGCCAACAAAATATTTATATATATCATTCTTATAATGATTCTTAAATCTGAATACTAAAAGTCGAATATATTTAAATAGTAATAAGCAAGTTAATAGACTTTTTTATGAAACGATCCTTGGGAATCCTTTCCTATACATATATCAAAGATCTTTAATTAAAGTTGCTGGCGTTGCCAGATTGTTAGCTACCGTTTAATAAGGGTACAGTAGAGACAAAAAAACAAGAATTAAATATATGTATATATATTCATAGGTACATATAACGATTTAATTAAAAAGTTGCAAAAAATAAGTATGTTACTTAAAGTTTTTCATTTTTTATTATTGTGCTCTTTGTCTGAGTCAAAGCATTATCCTGGGCTTGGGCCTGGGCCTGGTCCTGTGCCTGCGCCTTTACCATATCCTTGCTCATTAAGTCATCGCTTCACTTCAGAGTTATTTAATGGGGGGTGACCTTTTGATGCTCGAGGGTAACCGGAGGGTGAGAGCGGATTGTGAACTCCCACGGTTGTTATTTTTTTTTTTGTTTTTTTGCTTTCTTTCTTTTTTACATTTCATAATTTAATGTGAGCGCCTTTTGTTTTTTCCGCTTTCTGTGTGTGTGTGTGTGTGTGTGTGTGTTTGTGTGTGTTTATTTTTTTATTTTTACATTTCGCTTTCTCCTTTTTGGCAATGCTCAAAACACTCGACAAGAAAACAAAAAGAAAGCAAACCGAAGAGGAGCATGATGGGCAAAATGCGCGGAAAATCTGTGCGGAACAACAACAAAAACAACAACAAGTGGAGAGGGCTGAAAAAGCAGAGCAGAAAGGCAAACAAGAACAAAATGAAAATTGTGAGAGCATGGAAAAATCAAAGAATGCGAATGTGCGAAACGTGGCAAATGCGTGGCAGTCGCCCAAAAAAAAAAAAAAAAAACGCAAAAAAAAGAAACGAAAACCCATGCCTCCCATGTAAAAAAAAAACAAAAATTCACCCCCTACCCTACCTCCCCTACCATCACTTCACCAACACTCCAACCATCCATCGCCATTCCGACCGCCGCTTTTCTGGTATAACTTTCACTTGTGCTCCCGTGGCCTTAAGCCAAAAACAAAATACAAAAAAAAAAAAAAAAATGGAGGAAAAAAAAAAACAAAAAAATTAAGCAACGACTGCAAAATGAGCGCCAAAAACGTTTACCGAGTTGTTTACGAGGCTGCCATTTTTGTTTCCCTTCCTCCCACTGACTACCTCTCATCCGCCCCCCCACCCCTCAACTGCCATCCTCTGATGCTTCTCTGATGCCCAACATCTGTTGAGTGTGCCGAAAAATAAAACGAAATAAAAAAAAAAACAAAAAATGGAGAAAAAACAAGAAATGAAGAAAAATTAAATGTATAAAGAAAAAGAGCATTAGGAGTCTAAAGATCTGCTGAAGTGAACTGCTAACCCAGTTTCCGGGAAATCAACTTATGTGTTGAAAGATTTTCATTAAAATCGCATATTTGTGAGAAGTTTTAAGGATATAGAAGAAGGTTGCTAATTAGTGAGAAGATATAATGAAGCAATTTCTTAAATATCCTTTTGAAGCGTATAACAAATGAAAGATAATTCATTCAATAGAATAAAGTAAGTGTCATTAGATAAGGTTAGATGGCGTTCGATATATATATATATATATATTATATATATATTAATTTAATGTAGCAATGCTATATCGTATAAATATTATATATTCAAGAAGTTTATTTAAAGAGATATAGCTTAACTTTCTATGACTAAAAGTTATAAAATTTTATTGCTTGTTTTATTTTATATAAACTTAGGATTCTCTCCTTCTTTATATTTGAGATTAGCTTAGTTTTTTAGTTAGTTTAACTAGATATATAATGATTTTCATCTATATGGCTAATCATAATTTTCATTACGAATATCTTTAATGCATTTTGTATATGTACATGGAAGAATTATGAATATATATAGTATAGTATACATATATATATAGTATAGTGTCTATAATTGTATGTTCTGTTCATATACAAATAATTTGTATTTTCTTTCTCTTTCTTCTTTTTTTTTTTAAATCCCTTTTTAGCTGAAAATTCACCATGGAAATTATTTGCTTTCTAATAATGCACAAATATTGCATAGTTTCAAACACATTTTTCATTGGAGCTATTGTTTTTTTCTCCATTTTCATGTTCATTTTCATTTGCATTTATGTTTGTTTTTTGTATGTGTCTACGTGTGCTTGGATGTGTGTGTGTGTGGGTGTGTGTTTGTGTATCTGTGTGCTTGTGTGTGTATTTCGATTGTTCTTTTGTTTTTTTGTTTGTGTCTTTGTTTATGAAATATTTTGCGCATTAATTGCTTTAATGAAAAGTGCGCTCGTTGTTCGATTTTTAATCATTTTTAATAATTCAAAAGAGGCGCTTGGTGTCCCGCCCACAGATGCCACACCTTAGAGCATCCCACTACTGCTACAACAAGCCCGCATCGTATTGCTGTGTATGTGGGTATCGGTGTGTGCGTGTGTATCGGTGTGTGCGTGTGTGTGTTTGTTCGAACAGCGCTTTGACGAGTTTTAATTATTTCTGTCATTATGCGACAATTATTAATAATAATTTACCAAATATTTTTTAGCCAAACGCTTTGATGGCTTCATTAGGCTGGCTGACTCCTCTTCCCCCCTCTTCACCTAAACACACACACACACACACATACACACACCCCTTTCATGTTACTCCTCTTGGCGCTGAGAACCAGCATAAACATTTACTCGCTCCATCAAACGCTCCGCTTGAGTGTGTTTGTCTGTGTGTGTGTGTGTGTGTGTGGTGTGGCACGCGTCTCATTTAAAAGTCATTACGGTTAATAGAAAACCAACAACAACAGTAACAACAACAACAACAACAACAACAAAGGCACATCAATTGTTTCGCCTAACGGTTATTACATAGGACGGTCTGGTTTATGGCCATCATAATCATCGTTCATCATCATCATTATCACAATCATCATCATCATCATCATCATGATGATCGTCTTAACATCGTTTGCATGCGCCACACATAAATCAATTGAATTTTTATTTGAGTAAATTTTTGGTTAAATTTATTTATTTATTTTTTTTTTTTTTGTTATTGTTGCTGTTGTTGTTGTTGCCTTTTTAATTGCATGTTACGCATAAATTGCTTAAATACTTAAATATATAATACATAATTTTTTTGTATGCCATTAAAAATATTAAACAAACATTAAAAACATTTAAAAATGCGGGCAAACGGCAAACCAACAAAGTGACAAACAATTAAAAAGATATCCAACAATATAATTATATATATATAGTATATAGTTGATGATCGGATATTAAATTGTAGATATAAATTCATATTCTTTACTGCTCACATCATAATTTAGCCTAGTTAATCCAATTAGTTATCTAAACTAATCAATACTAAAAAAATTTCAATTTTCTGGACTGATTTTGAAGAAGACAAAATTTCATATTACCAAAAAAGTCATTCAAGCAGATCGGGCATCTATATAGTGAGACTTGTATTGGATACTTAGTTTTAAAGTATTTTTTTTTAATTTATCAAAATACTTTGCCAGAAAGTCTCGAGATTTTTCAATATTTACAGAAATAAACCCAAAATATTAAAGGAAATATAAATTACAACAATAAAAGAGGGAAAATAATCGAAATTTAAATATTTTGGATATGAATTCTAAAACCTAACGAAACGAAACGTTTGCAAGTTTGCAATTTAAACATTTTTCTTATTTGTATACTATTTACATATTTCGCTTTACCTTTTGGTCTTAAATTTAACCTGAATATATACCTAGGCTTAGCTTAATTTATCGGTCAAGAGATATTTACTTGACCTATTTATTCGAAATAGTTTCACACTCTTGATAAATTCTAGAGAAATCCAAAAATGTCAAAACGTCTTTTTGTCCTTTCATTGTGTGTCTGTGTGTGTCCTTGGTGGGAATCCTGTTAACTCAACGCCCCGTTAAAGTTGAGCATTTCGCTGAATGGCGTCCTAGACAGCGACCACATATCATTCAGTTTTCGCTCTACTGGCAATGGTGTTTGCCATAATGACCAAGTCGACGACGACGAGTTGTGGGCCGTCGCATTGTGAAGATGGGCAGATGGGCAAATGGGCAAATGGGTAGAAGGCCGTGCCAGGACAATGATGAGATGGCCAGCAGTCACTGAGACACAAGACAACAGACAGCAGGATAATGACGTTGATCAACGGACACACCCTCTCAAAGCAGCACACAAGCAGCATTTATTGCGACGTCCATTTGTCTAACCCAAAAACCTCTGCGCCAATGCCAACAGCAACAGCAACAACAACACCAACAATAGCAAAGCAACCATTCTACATATATCAACCTAACCATACAACCACCGAACGCCTTCGCAATACCGTTAGAGTCTCTTTCGCACGAATTTGTTTGTCTGCGTGTGAGCATGAGAAACTCTTTTTTTTTGTTTCATTCCTTTTTCACGCACAACGACGAAGGACATGAAAGTGTGTTATAGGAATAGAGTGATGGGTAGTGGCAATAGTTGGTCATGAAATGAAAGTGGGGGGGGGGTGGAAGAATTTGTACCACTGCCACACCCACCGCCCAGATCCACCATGCATACATACATACATTCACTCAAGTCGAGGAGTTAGGTTGGCGCGTCAGCAGCTACAAAATATTTACAATGAAAAATGTCAGCAGGTATTTATTTTTATGGCTCAACATTCGTCAGTCTTATTGTTAGTTGAGGCGGCAACCCAACCAGAATATATATATATATATATATAGTGTTTGTATGAATGTGTGCGTGCGAGTGTTTTTTTGTCTGGAATGGGGGGGGGATGGGTGCGAAATGAAAATGAAAAGGGGCATGTCGTGTGCCTGTCAGAGATAAAAAAGCTGGACAATTTCGCCTCATGGCCGGACATCGTCTCAGAGACATAAGCATCCTAAATTAAAGGGGTTTATCATCAAATAGGAACAATAAAGCTGTCACACTAAGAAGCTATATATATATATATATGCATAAGTTAATCTATCAATAAAACAGATAAGATGAATTGCATTTAACTTATACTATATAGTATGTATGTTTGGAAGACGATCTGATAATAAATATTTAAATTATATTTATATACCTTTACACATACATATATATATTCTATATCTACTTTTAGTCGCTTTTTCTTCAAAAATATTCGCTATACTTTATGCTTATTCCATCAGATCAACTTTTTAGTGTATTTGAACAAATATCATATTAAATAACAGATATAATGATACCAAAATGTTTATAATTCATAGAATTTATTTATATCACAAAAAATATTTAAATTATTATTTTAATAAAAAGTTATTTATAAGATCCCTTAGATGGATGAAAGTAAGCGGACCTAAAACACATTTAAAATATTAGAAATAAAAACAAGGATTTTGATGTGAAAAAGTATCTATAACAAATTGGAATTAGGATAATTTGGATACACTCAAAAAGGACAATCAAAATATATTTATCTAGCAAATCATGTTAATAATAGGTTAAGATTTGTGTGAAGAATTATATAGTCATATTATTGATCAAGTATATTCCTTTATATTAAAGGTTTATTTTTTGTCAAGTTGATTAAAAATATTAAAATTCAAGATCCAAAACTGTATGGCTTATTTTTTTAAATTAAAAACTGACCAAACAATTGATTAAAGTATGTATATATATATTAAACCATTTTACAACACTTGATAGTGTACAGAGTATTCTTTTGTATGTCGTCGATGCTGTTTTACAACACTGTTTCGTTCATCCATAGAAAACTAAATAAAATCTGGTTCGAATAAGAAATTTTAATAAATATTGTATAAAAATATATTATAATTTATAAACATAAAAAACCAGAAATTTATATGATTATAACGGATCGATCATATAAGTTTTCCAACACTTTGCTCACAAAAAAATATAGTCTAAAATTTCTAATTTACGAATATGAAAATTTACAATAGAAAATATGCTAAATTCTAGATTAAAAATGCCTTCTTAATTGAAACATTACAAATTTTACACTTATGCACATAAATACTATAAATCTACTATATTAAAATCACCTTGGATCTTCTCTAAATAAAAGTACAGTGCATCCAAAAGTATATGTATGAATGTTTTAAGATTGACCCCTTTATTATTGCGAACTCTTTGCCATCATGTCCTTGGCCATGGCATGCAAAATATTTGTTTCTGAAACTTTCAAACTTTTAAGCCTTTTGACTTCTTAATCTAAACGGATTTCTTTTTTATTTTTAATAATTTTTATACTATGTATTTCTTTTTTTTTTATAGAAATTTATTTTAGTGAAAACTAATAACGGAACTCAATGCCCATGAATTGGTTAGCCGGGAGTTAGCCTTGTCTTTGACTTTTAGCAGGCGTGGCGCGTGTTTTCACTTTCTTTTCTCTCCCTTGCTGCCTCTGGTTCGGTCTATCTCTTTTTAGCTCTCTATGTTTATGTCCTTTATGAATATTTATTTTGTCTCGCATATTAAAAATACAAGCCCAAGCAAATGCACACACATACACACACACACACGCTAGCACACAGACGAGCGAGAAAGAGAGAAAAAGAGCCAATGACTAATAGTTGTATATTTTATTAATATTTGTCTACCTTCTAGAAAAGGGGTAAGTGGTATACGGGCGTGTATATGTATATATATATATATGTATATATGTAGGTAGAGTAACACAAAGACGTAACATATTAGAAAAGCTTTCCTCTGCCTCGGACATGGTGGTAGTGGGGCGAAAAAAAAAATAGGAAAACCAACAAATAGCATAGAAACGTAGAGAGAAAGGCGGAAAGGCATGCTTAAAACAAAAAAAAAAAAAAAAAAAAAAACAAAAACTGAGAAAAGTAAAGGTAAAGGGAAATGAGTATAAGTCGCCCAAAAGCAGGCAACATATTTTGCGTGCGTGGCACAAGTAGCAAGCGGCAAGCGGCAAGCGGCAAGCGGCAAGCGGCAAGTGGCAAGTGTAGAGTAGCGAGAATAACGCGAGAGCGAGTAAAAATGCTGCCACATGTTTTTTTATGTCACTTCCGTTTTTATTTATTTTTATTCTTATGCGCACCCCTCCCCTCCCCCCCTTACCATCCTTTTTTTCTTCCTTTTTCATTTGCGTTTGTGTTCTGATGTTGTTCTTGCCCGACCCCTTTTGTTTTTATTATTATATATTCTATATCTGTACATATATCCCATACTTGGTATTCTTCTCCCTCTCTCTCTCTCTCTCTCTCTCTGCCTCTGTCTTTATCTATCGCTCTTTCTCTGTTTTTGTGCTTGTACTCCAGCAAATACACTCAAAGCTGTCAACGTCTGGCCCAAAACTCTTTGTTTTCTCATTAGATGTCACTGTCTCTCTCTCTCTCACTCTATCTCAACCCTATATTTTTGGTGACAGTCCCACTCCCTCTCGAACCATTTCATAATTGTCAACATGACTTGGCAGGACAACGACAGAGAGCCTTAGGCTCTGAACCCGAGAACCTGTCAGAAAACAAACCAAGAAAAACGACCCAAGAAGAAAAATTCACAATCCAAAAGTCCGAGAGCTATATATGTATGTACATATATACATATAAGCCAAGCCACATTTCCGTATTTGCGTTGATGTCTGGGTTGGAGAAATGATAGGAAGGGTTTTTGGGTTTCGGTTTCCTTCGTTTTTGTTGTTTTTATTTTTCTTCTACTCGTTGATACACATGTGTGATTTATGTTTGGAGGCAAACATAATGAGCCTTGTGATGAGAATTTCGCTCTTTGGTGGAAGGGCAGAGCATGGGCGTATTGTTGGATTAATATCAATAATGCGTACATTTATATGAACAATGTACACACATACATATACATATATATATATAAATATATATATAGAGTATGTATGTATGTAAGTTATGGCAATCTGAACAAATTCAGTTTTCGATTTTCAATCAATTGATAACTTTTACCACAACTTAAAATATCGATATCAATTTGGATTCAAGCAGAGATATATTAAAAAGTTAACTGTACCAATTTATAAAGTAGTAAATTATCAATAAATCAATTATATTATAAACTTGAGGGTTTATTTTCTTAGAATTCTTAAAGCTAAAAAACTAAATGGTTGTGAATTTTTTTTGATTTTAATACTTTCTTGAATTAATTCACTCGTTCTCTTATCTTCCACTGTGTCGTCTGCTATGCATACTCGCTACTCGTCTTTTTCTTGGGTGTTCTACCGAGTATTCTATTATGCATACTCGTTTCTTCTCTAACTTTAAATGATATTGTCCTAGCATTTTTCACTCATTGTTTTTTCTCATTTTACTAATTGCTTCAAAATAATCTTAAAATTTGTTCTCGTTCATTTGAAAAAATTTTGTATCGAATTTGCTTGTTGAAATGGACAAATAATACTTTTATCTAAACTGACGAGTAACTTACTCGTTGCCGGTTAAGTTAATAATCACCTGACTCGTCTATTTAATTGATAAACTTTCTTTATTTTATGATCGATTAAATTCTACTTAAGATTTTCTCATTTTTGTACAGGGTACAAATGACTCTAACAGTTTCGCTACGGTTGGTCTTTTCTTGTTTTCGGGTTGCCGACACTAGCTAAAAAGGGTTAATATATATTTCGATTTTCTTTTTGTTGTGTTACTTTGTTGTTGTTGGTTAGGTAAATATACATATATAGCACCGTCTTGTCGAAGGGAACTGTGAAGTTGCTCTTTTTTTATGGCTACGTGTTGATTTGTGGCGCCTTCTGTTGCTGTGACTCATATGTGTGTTTTGTGCATATGTATGTGGATGTGTGTGTGTGTGTGTGTGTGTGTTTTATGACCCCGCAAAAATAACAATGAAAATGAACACAAAAAAAAAGCAAGTAAAAGAAAAGCTGTCACCAGATATATGTATACATATGTACATATACACGCGCACACACACATAATAGCAAACGTACACATACATACATATAGAGACAGGAAAAGTTCAGCTTGGACTTCGCCTTTCATTTCCGTTTTGGCGTCCATTGAATTTGGACAAGCGCTAATTTAATGTCATTAAAAGCTGGTTCCGATTTCACTTCCTCTTCTGGCTTCCTATTCTATCCTTGCCTACTACTCTCTCCCCCTCTCACACCCCTCTCTCTTTCATCCTCTTTCTGCTTCTGTTTCTCTATCTCTTTCACTCGGGCAATTGCCTGGCTGCCTTGTAGTTAGTTTGGCACATGTGCAATGGCATTGAAATTGAATAAATATGCAATTTCTATGCAATGTTTTTTTGTAATTTCAACTTTATTTTCATATGTGAGAGAAAGGGTAAGGTTAACAGCAATCTGGCAACATTGGTGGTTTAGATATGGGCAACAAAAAAAAAAAACGAAGAAAAGGTCTTAAATGTAACTATATACATATTACTATTCAAGTAATCATATATATATATATATATATATATATATATACCGAATTAATATAGAACACGGCATACACTGTCATCAAAACAATCTAATCTTAAGTTGTAATAGAAGCAAAATATAACAGGATTTAAGCTCTCTTCTCCAGGACACAGAAATGGAAATTACCAAAAAATAGTCTTATGCTCAATTCCCTATATATCGTAACTGTATAACCAATATGGATTTCATTATACTTCCCATATCATTTAATAAAAAAGTTTGTTTTAAAAGTTTGTCGTATTTTTTATTCTATTTCGAAACGTTATGGAAATTTGAGAATTTTGAACTATTTATAAAATAAATTGAGTAGATCTTTTATTGGCAAAAGAGAAAATCTGATTTTTCATTATCTAAATAAATATATATATTTATGTTAACTCAAATATTTTTATGTAGAATAAATATTAAAACATTGAAATAATATCTTAAACTACAATTGACTATTATCTCATTAAGAAATTAAATGAAATAATATATATTTATATTATTATATTAAAATATGATCTATAAACATATTTAATTATTAATTCATAATATGTATATAAATTGATAAATTAATGAAATAATTAAAAATTTATTAGTTTATTATAACATATCTCTAATATTTTAAATATATATAGTAATATGTAGTGGGTTACTATGAGAATATTAAATATGTATTATTATATAGAAATTATATATTATTATACAAATATTTATAAAATCTCAAATAAAAGTTAAATAATTAATTTAATTAATTAATAAAAACTTTATTTACAATCTTTAATCACTTTTTTTCTATTATAGTTCAATTTCTCTTATGGCATCCTTTAGGGTAGTAATCAGAGATCAGGGTATATATTAAATCGGTGTAACTACTTAACCACTATTCGGTGTAATTTTTTTTTTTTTTTTGCATATCCTTTTTGGCTAAAACCGGGAAACTTTTTTTTTTTGCTTTTACAATGTATGCAGTAAATTATATTAAATACAGTTAGGATGAGAGGCAGGACAAAGGTATTTCAATAGTTTTGCACGTGTAATGGGAAATGGAAGATGGCCTCTGTCTGTCTCTCTCTCTCACACACACACACACATACACAGTTACTACTGACTGTGTACTTTTCTCATTTGCTCCTGAATTTTTATTACAAATTTCTTCATGATGATGATGATGATGATGATGATGATGATGATGATAATGATGATCATGATGATGATGATGACTATGGCAGGCAAAGAGACAGCCAAGCTGTAGAAGTTCCTTTGCTCCTTTTTTCTTTTTTTGCCTGCCTTTACCAAGGCCAAAATAAATAGCCGGCAAAAAGGAAAATCATTGCAATAGGAAATGAAAATGTTGCGGGCGAATCGAAAACGAAAAGCCCGAATTGAAGGCATTCGGTATAGATATACAGGTATAGGGAACGAGACGAAGCTGCAATAAACCAGAAGTCGGGGGTAAAATCAATAGGAAGCAGCATAAGGATATTTAAGCAGGATATTTAATATGTGGGAGGTAGGGGGGTGTGGGAGGATTCCCCCTTAACACAAAAAAATAATATATATATATAGTTTTCGCTCCCTCTTGCCTCAGGTAAAGGTGTCTGCCACATTGTGTTGTATCCTGATGGCATTTCATTTCGATGTTGGAAGCAAAAAATGTAGACAGCGAATAGAAAACGAATATATATAGGTATACATATATATATCTTTGAGATACATTTTATTTTTTTGGACCAAGCCACTTAAGCCACTTTCAATTTGATATCAATAATAATAATGCCAATGCCACGCCTCTTCTCATATCCCCGTCTCTTTGCCAGTTCATCGCAAATTTTTGCTTCCTTTTGGCCATTTTCCAACGTCTGTTGCCTGTTGTTTTCCTTTATTTCATTTGGATCTCCTCATCTTATATACACACACATATATATATATACATATATATATTGTATTTTCCTTTCCCTTTTCGTTTTTGCTTTTGTATCTTAAAGTATATTTTGGCCATATATGAAACTCTCCACAACTATTTATCTTGTTAGCCAAAATCTATAGAAAATGTTTTGAGTATGTGTGTTAAGAGGGGAGGGGGCGTTGATTGCACGCCCACCATATGCTAGGAAGGGAAGCCGCAAAGCATCAGTCGCAATACACATAGAAGAGTGTAAAGAAAATCAATTAAAATATTTCTCGAACGAGTAACGAATAGACAGTTTTTCGATTGGAAAATCAATTTTTGGGTTTTTAAATGTTTTATTAATGTATTTGAAAATTTGATTGAAAATATATTGCTTATTGTCATTTTAGTAGAAACTTTTCGTCTGAAAATAATTGGTTGAAAAATAATTGGTTTCAATTTATCGTTAACTTAAATTTTAATTTTATCTTAAGTTGTAAAATTTATCGATAGATATTTAGTGATAATATTTTTAATTAAATCAGAAATAAATTGAAATAAAGATCAAATGAATATATAGTATATACGAATTATATTCGAATTGGTTTTATATTATCGTTTAGATAGATTCAAATATTCGCTATTACAAAAATTTGACATTTTTATCTTAAGGGAATTTAGTTTCCCGTTCAAAGCTAGAACTAGTTGAGAATTACAACTAAATGAGAGAAAAAAGAGAAGGCAAAGCTCAAAAATCAATTGATCAGGATAGAAGATTTGCTCTTTATTTATCTTGTTTTAGTGTATGAATATAGTTAATATGTTCTTTTTTGGAAAAAATACCCCACAGATTTAGGAAAAGAAATAGTGAAAATACTATATTATATATACATATTATATATACAATGGTGGATAAAAAAATTGTATTTCTTCAGTTGAAAATTTAAAAAAAAAGATCGATATTTCATAAATAAGAAAGTATTTTGACATTTCAATGAAGTTGAAGAAAAATTGAGAAAAAAGTAAATATTGAATATGAAAAATGGAACACGTGTTGTCTACCGCAAGCGAATCAACGAAAATCAATATGAAAAGTAATGTCAAACTACTTTTGTCCAGCCATTAAAACATGATCTTTAACGCAAATAAATACTGAAATTTACATTTTACAGTTATCAGTGCAAGCTTTTGGTTTCTTATAAGCTTCAATACTATTTCTTTATTAAATATTCAATAGATACGGTAACTCTTTTCAGTTTCTAGAAAAAAATCTTATTCAGATATGGCAACGTCAAGTCAAAATACTTTTGTCCACCACTGTATTCCATCATCTGGTGATGCATATTGAAAAGTTTTTCATTTTATGAGAAATTATTTTATAATTATAGGAAGTTTGTTAGCTAGCTTAAGCACTATTAAATTAAATTTTAAACAGTTTTCCATTTCGAAATCTCATTGCGTTGTTTCTGTTTTTTTTGTTCTTTTTTTTTTTTTATTTTATTTTAGTTTTGAATAGCGTTTCGTTTGTTTGCGTCAGTTGGGCCTGTTCCTGTCGTGTCTGCCATTGAAATGAAAATCAATAAAATGCTTTCAATTATTTTGCAATTTCATTGCGCAATTCCTGTGAAGGTTTTTACCTGTTCATCGTGCTTCAACATTCAGTTTGGGGCAATACTTCAACTCGTTTTACGATACTAAAACGATAACGGTAACTCACTGAAACTATCAGCGGTTAACAGTAAAAACAGCCAAAATCTACAACACATGTTATTGTCATAATATGGCAAAACAACGCGAGTTTTCCAAAGAGAGCGTGGAGAAAGGGAGGAGAAAGAGAGGAGAAAGGGTATGTAGAAAGGTGTCTCACTCTTACCAGTCAAGTCATTCTCTCATTGCACAACGGAAACCCTTTTTCTTTCCCTTTCGTTTCATTTACGATGGGGAGGGGGGGGAGGGAGGGGGTTCGGTTTCCCCTTTCCTTTCTGTTTTCTCGTTTTGTTTTTTTTTTCATCTATGCTGCTTTTGTGTTGACTTTTTAGCGTTCTGTCTTCACATTCATTTGGTTGGTAGCTTTATTTGCGGTTTTGTGTAACTGTAAATTACACAAACATATGTAGCAACAGTACTTGTTTGTGTGTGTGTGTGTGTATGTGTGTGTGTGTGTGATTGCCAAGGCATAATAAATTATTAAGTAAAACTCAGTATTTTGCAGTATCACATGGCAAATGGCAATGCCAAAAACGTTTGTCACATACGAGTACATACAGACTTATGTATAGAAGGAGCAGAAACAGGAGCAGGAGCAGGAGCAGAAACAGGCGGCACAGGAGCCAGCGGTATAGACGACGACCCAAGCCCATACATATCGTATCCGTATGCGTAATTTTGTTTTATGTATGGGTATGTGTGTGTGTGTGTGTGTTTGTGTGTGTGTGCCAATGGGTCTATTATTTATGCATACGGCGCATGGAGAATTGCAATTGGTTTTTGGCAGCTTTTGGTCATGTCAATTTTGCTTTGAACACAAATATTGTAGATATATATATATATGTATGGATACATAGGTGTATTTATTTTTATCTTATATACAATATAAATATATGTATGTATATATACATATGTATAGATTTATGCATATATCCAATATCTTATTTTTTAACCCCACAAAGAGCAATCAATAGTATCGGGCGTTATATTTTAACCCTGGCATAAATCGTAATTCATAATTTTATTTTTTTTTTTATTTGAAATCTATAGCAAATATATTTGAACATTGAATGAATGATTGAATGAATATTGAAAATGAATTGAATGAGTAAAGTGAAGGAATTGAATAAGCATTGAAGAGGTGTTCGACAAGATTTGAACTAAAGTATGAACATTAAAGACCAATGAAAACGTGTAAAATAAATATTGTAAAAGATTTGAATAATAAATAATGGAGCCTTGATCTTGGATTGAATGAAATATATATTCAAAAAAATAATATAACGTTCAATGAGAGTTAATCGAATAGATATAAAAAGAATATTGAATGAGCATTGAAGTAAAGTTTTCAGAAAGTTGGATTGAAATTGAATGTACGTTTGATCAACTAATCGAAAGAAGTTGAAAGAGGGTTGAACGAGATTAAACAAAGTATTGACCATGTTTAAGCAAAAAACTAGCATAAGAACCATGTAACCTATTGGAAAGAAAAAACAAGTACAAACAAAGAGTTGAACAAAGATTGAATAATATTGACTAAAGCAATCAATTTAAATATAACAACCATCAATCGAAGGTTGGGATAGAATATTGAAAGAGAATTGAACGAGCAATGAACAAAAGTTTAATGAACCCTTATGAACGCTTATTAATGTGCTATATGTATGTATATATATGTGTTATTAAATTGGTGGTAAATATAGATATAAATATATCATGTTATCCAAATCTCATCATAGGCAGCTGACAATGTTCGTTTCATCATATTAGTAATTTTCTATACATATATATATATCCTTTTATTTGGCTTTTGTTTGCTCGAAGGAAGTTGAAAAACACAGCTATTGAGGAAAAATGGTAAAGTACTTAGCCATAACAAGGATAATTGAATAGGGCAAACCTTTATTTAAATTCCCCCCACCTCTGTGTCTCCCTCTCTCCCTCTCTTTCTCTCTCACTCTCTCTCTCCTTTTACCATCGTTTTAATTTTATAAATATCCTATACAGTATGGGTTTTATTTTATGCTTTCTTTTCTTCTTCTTTTTTTGGTTTTCATAAATTCAGTTTGGGTAGTCAGTTTTAATTTCTAGGTGAACCTTAAGGGGAAGGAAGGGAGGTGAGGCAAAAGACAATCGATGTATCGATTGATAATTATGATTTCTGCTATTACCATTTCTCTCTTGTCCTTGTCCTCAACGGTCGCACATTATATAAAAATAATAATAATAATAATAATAATAATAATAACAAAAATAATAATAATAAAAATAAAAATGTTAATTTCTGTTGATTTTGTTAATGACACTGCTGATGTCTTTGGTCATTTGTGGGTGAACCAAGTAACCAAGGACCTGTCATTCCCCCTTTATGCTTTCTCCCCTTCCTTCGTTTTCATTTGCCTATGGTACTTCTCCAGTTAATGGGCGTGCCACTAGCCTCCTCATCATTTACCCCCATTAAACTATCACAAGAAAGTAATTAACAATAATTGAAAAATTTCCAAGCAAGTTGACAAAAGTTTCAAGTTTAACTTTTTAGTAGTTGCTACTGCCATTTAAACATTGGGAAAAATGAGGAGAAGAAGTTTATATAAAACTCAGAGTTGAGAAGGATGAAAACCACAAAAATTTTGTATACAAACTTTAAGTAACTATATTCGACTTAATTATGAACCAAGAATCTCTGTTAACTGGTAATAATAATTTCGTATATTTCTCTGACATTTCTCTACACGTAAACTTTAGATTTATGAGAATTTTCAAACTAGAATTTTCCAACGAACTGTATAAAACTATGCGTCGATGAAAATTCAGCTATTACTTCTACTTCTACTTTTTATTATTACTTATTTAAGAATTGATTTGAAAAGTGCCTCAAGTTAGTTGTTGGTCTGTTGTTGCATAGTTTCGCTTGCATGCAATTTGTTGCAGGAAATCGTTGCTAAAAACGGACATACCAAAAGTCAATTTTGCTTACGGATATATGTTGACAAGGTCACGGACCAATACATGAAAAAACAATATTGGTATAAAGAACAAAGAGCAGGCGATGGAAATCTTTCAAATGCCACACACACACAAACACCGCACACACACACACACACACACACTCATAGCTTCCATTTGACAAGACAAGTGAGCTTAACCCTTGGTTGCCCAGAAGCTCATACTCTGTCCTCTTTTTTTCACTTTGCTGCTCTTCACTTTGGTTTCTCTACTCTTCATTTTTCTTTCTTTCTTTCTTTCTTTTTTTTTTTTTGTCTTATGTTTTTTTTATGGCAAAATGTTTGCGTAGAGCGAGAAGAAAATAAGATAGGGGCCGTTGCACATGGTGATGAGGAGTGGAGAGGAGAGGTTATGGAGAGGAATGGATGCAGAGACAAGTGGCAAAAACCTTTTGACAACTGCAGCCAACGGCAGCAAAATGCAATGACATTTTAATCGACAGGCAGCGACCGCAGCAGCATCCCAAAAGACAGGCAGGCAGGCAGGCAACACCTCCTGTGCCTCTGCCACCTTCCCTTCATCCGAGAATCCCCTCTGGTAATATGTAATAACGTTCTAGTCACCATTGACAGCTTCCAACATCATCAGTAGAAGCACCAGCATCACCATCACCACCACCACCACCACCATCAGCCTCGCCCTCAACAGTTGTCTGGAGGGCCGCCGCCTTCTTTACGTTTCATTTCTCCGTTTATTTTTTTCGTCGTTATTTTTTTTCATTTTTCGGTTGCACTGGCATCATCATCATCATCATCATCGTCGTCGTCATCATCATCATCGACTTGTGCAGCATCACTGCCTCGTCAAAACGTCAATCGGTGTAATCAAGCGTTAAGTGATTCTGCGGAAGCGCAGCGAAGGCCTTAAACATTGTGCGGAGCAGCGCATCGGAGCGGAGCAGAGCAAATCGAAGAGAACCACAGAGAGAAGATGGCACACAACTCGAACGATTTCACTAGCTGTCAGAGAATTTCCAGAGGAAAACAATTTCCCCTCTTCCCTCCTCCCTCCTCTCCCCCACACACTACTCATACTCTACTCTATCCCCTCTAGATAGAGAAAATAAATTTGCAAAAAAAAAAAAAAAAAACACAAAAAAATATTTATCCTTAGTGATAATAATTTTGATTTTAAATTATTTAGTTACTAAATAGTTGAAACTATTCGAATTAAAATGAAAAAAAGGAGGAAAAACAAATGTTTGATATATAAATTGATATACTTATTTATATCTGATAAATACATTTCATATATAACTTTAAACAAGAATTTAATATATTTTATCTTTTGTATTGAATTATTCTTATTCCATCATAGTCAAATTAATCAAAAAATGAAGTAGCTTAAATAATCATAAAGAAATCTTTCATTATATATTTATGTATGTATGTATGTATGTATGTATGTATTACACGATTTGATTTGAATGACCTTGGTCGGTTCATTAAGGAATAAAGTAGTTATTTGAACTTGAGTTAAACTTTGATTGAAGATCAGAGACAAAGCAAAGGGTTAACTGCTTAATCAATTTGTAAACGCTCTATGACATTTCAATTAAGTAAGCATAATGAGAAATAGACGAAAGGAAGGAAGAGGCAACATCAGGGGGAGGAGGAGGAGGAGGAGGAGCAGCTAGACCAAATCACCAAATAACACTAAGCAGCAAGAGCAAGAGCAACAGCAACAGCAGGCGGTCAATGATTAATGGCCAAATGTTGAAATCTGCGCCCAGGCTGCGAAAGTGTTGACTGCTGCCGTTGTCCATCTTTTCAATCCTGTCTGTCGTACTGTCCAATATAATTTGCCTACAAAGCCAGAAGAGAGCTGTGTCCGTGTCTGTGACTGTGTCTCTGTCTATGTGTGTGTGTATGAGGGAGGGTTGGGGGAAAACGGGGTTTCAACATCAGCATCATGAATCGAGAATCGAGAATCGAGCATCGAGCATCGAGCATCATCAGCATCAGCAGGTAGTCGTGGCTCTCGGCTCGCTTATCTTTATTCTACGATCTTTAAGGCATCCTTGTGGCATGGCATTAAACCGGTTCTACCCCATCTATCTCGAGGAGCAGCCAACAGACCGTGCTAAAGGGAATCGAGAGGAATATCTGAGCAATGTTTTCGCGGCTTATTACGCGCGATCGCTTGCCCGCTACAACAACAGTAACAACAACATTTCAACTGAAGCTAACTGGAAGCCACCTGTGCGCAAAACAAAATAAAAAATAAAAAAAAAGAAGCAAA
Source organism: Drosophila sturtevanti (assembly GCA_018150375.1). Classification (NCBI taxonomy): domain Eukaryota; kingdom Metazoa; phylum Arthropoda; class Insecta; order Diptera; family Drosophilidae; genus Drosophila; species Drosophila sturtevanti. The sequence goes on from JAECWJ010000378.1 coordinate 2,726,878, forward strand.
ACGCAAAAAATCAAACCGAAAAGCAAAGCTTGTTATATTGTGGCAAAAAGGGGTGGGCAAAGAGGTGGAAAGATGTGGCGGGGGGGGGGAAGGGAAAGGTGTAAAGCAAATGCAGCAGGCAATGAACCAGTTTCCAGATAGTTGTTCGGATGGATGGATGGATAGATGGATGGTCGCATGCATGCATGGAAACGCCGCCAAAGTGGAGCAGTCAAGCAGGCTTTGTGAAATGCCGCAAACTGCTCAAAACTTGCCCTTCCCTTCCCCTTCCCCCCACCCAACTAGATGGTGATGCGAATTTCGCACAGAGTGTTTGTTGGCCACTAAAGTTATAGCCAGAATTAGTTTATATTCTAACAAACATTTCATAATTATTACAATGATAAGTTTTTTTTTTTCCTTTCGTTATTTTTACTCGTCAAATCAAGTGACTCGTTTAACCAAGTAACGAGTGACTGACTTATTATAGAATAAATCTTGAAATTCACTCGTTCAATTTTTGTTAATTTTAGCTATAAGTTTTTAGCTTTTTATCAAAATTCAAGCTATCAAATTGCTCCCCACTGTGGTAAATATAAGTCAGGTTTAGAAGGAAGAAGACAGGATGCTGCACACGCAGTGCCACAGAGCCCGATATATCGTACTCGGATGGAGTAGAAACATGTTACCTGAAGTCAGTTAGTCAGTCAGTCAGGGGGAGCCAAGAGATTAAGCACTGTATCGGGAATTTTGTTGCTACATTAGACTTGTGACCACCTGGCGCTCTCCACCAATCAGCGAGTAGCAAAGTGAATTAGTGGACCCCAATGTCCCAGGAAGGCAAACTTGTTGTTGTTTGGCTTATTTTTAATATGCGTAAATTTTTACGAGCCCATACACACGCACACACACACACACACACACACACACATGGGAACACTCCATTCTATATAGTTGTAGTTACAACTAGTTTCCTTTAGATTTTTTTTTTTTTTTTTTTTTGTAAGTTATTTTCCTTTTTTACTCGTTTTTTTTTTTAGTTTTTGGGCGTTCCACAGACACTTGTACACTTAAGTGATTTAGTGTAAATGATTGTGCCAAATACGAGTCGAAAGAGAGAGAGAGAAGGGGGGGAAAAGGGAGAACATTTTTATCTGTTCTTATTTTCGTTTTCTCCTTTAGTTAGTTGTAATTATTAGGCAAGGTGGAACGATAAGTGTAAATGGTTAATAGCCAAGGATAGATTGGCTACAAAATAACAACTTGTAGTTAGGCCAAGATGCAAGATTTGTTACGCAAAATGAAAGATTTAAACGAACAGGGCCAATAACTAGTTCGATCTTATGCAATCAAATGCAGCAAAAAAAAAAAACGCCCACCACAACCCAACAGAGGCATCTCATTCAAAAGCTTCAAAGCTTGACAAAAAATACAAAAAAAAGAGGGGAAAACAACAACACTAAAACCAGTTAGATGTAATCGTTGGCCATGCAACTAGAAACCAGTCAGCACATAACACACACCTCAACACTACCAACAACATTTCTGTTTTACAAAAAAAAAAAAAAAAAAATGATTTTGAGAGAAGATGACATTTTCCCAAAACCCCTTGGCAAACTCCCCTCCCTGCTCCTCCCCGCCCGCACCACTTTGGTTGCTGCTTGTCTGCATCTGTTGGTACTCCTCCGCCATCGTCATCATCATCGCTTGTTGAATTTATGTAGCGCGTTCTAATTTTAATTGCCAATTTGTGGGCATAATTTGTCCATAAACCTTAATTAACGGCGAAAGCTAACAACCGAGCAGCTAGACCAGACACGGAGACCGTAGACCAGTCAAAAGATGTCAAAATATATAAAACAAACACCTTTTAAAAAAGAAAAAAACAAGAAAAAATCATATAAAGAGCAGACTCTGAGATGGAGACCCAAAACTGAAACCAAGACTGAGACTGACTGTGACCCCGCCTGTGTCTTCGTTGCTCTATTTGCATGTAAATTAAACTGAAACACACACACACACAAATATCAACAAAATCGAGGCTAGAAATCAAAGACAACTGAAATGCCATGTTTTTCCAATGAAATACATTAAGAACGACATGGAAAATACACTGCAAAGAAAATCCATTTTGTTGCCCTGCAAATCAATGTATGGGAAAATTGAATTAACAATTTAAATATTTTGAAAGAAAAAAAGTTTTAGACTAGAATCTATTATTATTTTATTTTATATAAAAACTTGAAATTTAATTTATGAAATAAAATAAATAAAAAATACAATAAAACAATTAAAATAATTAGTTAAATTATTGTTTTGTATTTATTCTCAAAAAATTATATTAAGTTAAAAAATTATTTAAAATTTTATAATTTAAATTAGAGAAAACTAATAAAAAAAACTATTAATAAGTCAATCCATATATGTATATATATATACTATATATATACATACCTTGTATATTACTTTAGAATGCATGATTAGTTGTGATTAAATTCATTTTGTATAGGGTATTAAATCAAATTAAAACGGAAAACAAAGAAAGAAAAAAAATTAAATTAAATCGAATCGATATAAAAATTATATTTAACCAATGATACAAAATTTTATTCTACTCTAACCTTTTCTTCGCTTCCCTCTCATTTAACAATTCATCCCCCCCCACCCCCTTCCAATACCTTGCCAGTCTGTCTTTGTACATCGTTTGTTTTTGGTCATTTCTATTTAAATTTTGATTTGATTTTATTGCATTTCGTTTTACTTTACAGCCCCGAAAAGTAACATAAAAATTAACAAAATAGAAAAACACACACAAATGTGTCACATATATATACACACATATATATATATATATATACATACATATAGAAAATTCTAAAGGTTTTGCATAAAATTTTAAAGGTTTTTTTTTGTTTTATTTGTTATTTTGTATTGTTGTTTTATTCTTTCTTTGGTTTTGATTTTGCCTTTAAGCCGACCATAAAAACTGTTTCATCTTTTCATTTGATACGATTTGTAAATTCGTTTTGTATTTGTCTTTCTTTTGTTTCGTTTTTTTTTTTTTTTTTTTGTTTCTTGTTTTTGTGTATTCCTTTTTATGGTTTTGTTTGCTTTTGTTTTTATATGGTTCAGCACCTTATAAGCTTAATGTAATATCATTTGTGAACCGTTGAAATGTGTCTTTAAATCAATTAGCCAATGCAAATATGTCAATAAGTTTCTCCTAAAGTTTATATAAAAAAAGCTAATGAAATATGACAAAATTAGGCGAATTTTGTCACCAAAAATTTGTGATGCTTTTTGTTAACTCAATCATTTTTGCCCTTACACTAAAAAAGGGTATATTAATATTGGCAAGAATTATACAAATTTTATATATGTACATATATAAAAATAATTTGTATCATTTGGATTAAAACAAATATATTTAAATATAAAAAATATTTACAAACAATATTTGGAAAATTGAAAATAAATATATATAATAAAAATTTGTTTTATAAAAATTATTATTTATATATATTATATATATTATTATTTTTCATGTTTAATTAAATACTACTAAATTGAGCATATTTTTATATTTATTCATAGAATAATTTTCAATCTTTAGGTTGATTAGTTTTCATTTAACTGTTTAGTTAGTTTGTTATATATTTCCCAATTTTCGATAAATTATTATTCTTTTTTTCATATTTTTATCTTTACTGTATTTGGAAGGAAGTTGAAATTACTATATATTTATAGTTTCATCATTATAATAGGTTTTATTTTAATTAACCAATTTCTCATTGATATCGTTTGGTCTGATCCATCAGTTTTCATCGAATTTTCGTTTCAAATTCTAATTGCCGTTCAATTTCTTTCAAAGACAATTTTTCCAATTGTTTAATGCCTTCATGATTGATACCCTAATTGATGCTTAGCAGCGCCACAAGACTACAAGGCTCCATAGAGATGCCAAGAGCAAGTGCATCTTTGAAATGAAAGAAAAAAAAAAAACACCAAGAGTTGGGATGGATAAAAGATAGTTAGAGTGGGGAGTGGGGAGTGGGTACAAGGGGCAGCCATCGGGAATGAATGGAAGATGGAGTCAAATTGCAAAACGGCAGCGAAACACGTTTTCAGCTCGCATTTCGCTTGCGTCATTAAAATGAGCCTGATTTATGACTGGGCCAGGCCCAGGTTCAGTTTTAACTTTAGCTTCAGGTCTCACAGGGGTACTGGATACTAGATACAGATTCTGGTTCAGTTCCAGATTCAGATCCAGGCCCAGGTCCAGGTCCAGGTCCAGTTCTAGGCTTAAGAATTGCCCGTGTTTCCACACTTTGGCTACTACATTTGCCACCAACAACAACAACAACAACAACAACAACAAGTAGTAAAAGAAAAAAAAATATATACATATCTATAAAATGAGAAGCAGCATAAGCTGCAGAATAAGAAATAGAAAAGGAGGAGCGAGCAGTGGGAGGTGAGGAGAAAGAACAGGCGGCAACGGTCAACGCACATTTTTCCCATCGACTGGCTAAACTATATAACTATAACTATAACTATGACCAATGAAGATCCAGGCAGGCAAACAGGCAGGCAGTCAAGCACTCAAGCAGCTGGAAGCTGTGATCTAGAACTGGGAGCCGATGCTCCAGCTTCAGCTTCAGCTTCAGCTTCATCTTCTTCTGATGCTGCCTTCTGCTTCTGGCAGCGCAAATCAAAGCGCAATATGTTGACTACATTTGACTTCCCGGTAATTAGACCTGCATGGCAAGAAGATGTGCATGATGATGATGATGATGACGATGATGATGATAATAATGATGATGAAGAAGGCAGCAAGGATGACGATGACGTTGGCTACTACCAAAGAAACCAACTAGCAAATTTTTATTATTTTTGTTTATTTTTTTTTTACATGTGTACACATTCGGTATCTAAATAGTGCACACAGGTTCAATGGCTGATAAACACTCGGGGTAGAAGACTAGACACCACTGTGCAATGACTATATATATATATAAAATTTCTGTTATTAAACATTTTAGTCGATATTTCTAAAACAAAAAAAGAAATGTCACTCACTTAACTTCTTTCTTCTGCAAATCGAAATGAAATCTAGTTTTTCGATTTCAATGTTATCGATAGTATGAAATTATCGTCAAATGATATCGCCTGTTCTACTGCTATAGCAATACATTCATATTTCAATCAATTATAATTGAATAGTTATTGATTTTGCTACTTAAAAGCTTAAAATACAAAACGATCATATTGAAAATGAACCACTGTATATATATATATACTAGATATACCGGCTTTAGCTATAGCATCGACGTCACAGCCATTGATTAAGTGTTTCGAGTGTGTTGGCCTGGGCCTGGGCATGGGCATGGACTTGGAGTTGGGCCCCACCACCACCACCACCACCATCACCACACACACTCCATGCACACGGTCCACACGATCTTTGATTTCTTTCCTTTGATGTGAAGTGCACCTGTTGCCTGGCCGTTGTTGTTGTTGTCTAAGCCATGCCGTTGGATGCCCAAACAGAGTCATAAAAGTCGCCACAGCTAACTGAGAGATGGCCACGCGCACAGCCTTCTTGCAGCTTGTTACAACTGGTTGGAGTGGCTTTTGTATGTGTGTATATATGGCCTAGGATGATGGCTTGATGGTTGGGATGCCTTTGACTTTGGATTGAGGTTGATTCTGGGACTGATGCTATGCCGCCGGCTGCTACCCTGGACCACCGACGTGCCATCCGTACATACATACATCCATGCATACGAACTTTGATAGCAGATTGACGTCTCTGCTTGTTATTATTGATGCCCAAGCATAGTCCACATAAATTATGTGGCTCATAATAAGACACACAGACGATGCAGGCAGCCAAGCAGGCATTTAGGTTTTGAGTCTTGGCTACAAGCACACACACACACAACCACACACAATCACACACAACCACACACACACACACACAATCACACACAAACAAACAACACTTGGCCAATCACAATAGCCCAAATATGGTTGGAAAATGTAGCGCCAGTTGCTACCATTTTGAGGGCGGATGGGGCTCAACTTTAGCCGATAGAAGGCGGTGACAGGTGCAATTATTCCCAATATCAAGTCAAACTATATATAAGTCCAATTCCATATCATTTTCGCATATCTTACGCAAAATATTGAATGCCTTTTGTCTGAATGTGTAATGGAAACGAATTTCAAATTGTTCATTTTTTAGTCTACGATCCGATTTCCTTATTTCATATATGTAACTTGAATCGGTTGGTTAAATATCTTCGAATCTTTAACTTCTGCCATTACTAATAATCAAATATAACCACTCATAATATCTGATTTTCATAATTTATTAAATATCTACATATATTTTGGATCAGCATCATTAGATGCCCCATTCAACTGTCTGTCCGTTTCTATGCATTCATCAAATATCAATTTTAGGGCTATGTAAATAATACTCGATTTATATACTTTATATCGTGGTAGCTATGTTCAGTTTTCATTATGGTGGAATCAGAGCATTATATCATACAGTTATCATTGGAACAAAAGGTTCAGAATAAATGTTGAATTTGGTTTTTAGATCATATTATCTTAAAGCTAGAAGAGTATACAAACTTCGTTACGATAAAAGTTAACTTTTGAGATATTTTATGGTTTCTTTTAGCCAGTTGACTTTCTAATGTTTTATCTAAGAATAAACCGCAAAAGCTTCTGTTTGCCTACACCTCCGATTCGATCTGGTATTCGCTTTATTTTTTTCTCCTTTGTTTTTTTTTTTTTGCAACTCTAACATTTTCCACTTCATTGTGTGTGTGTCTAGCGACTTGTGGATCACTTAAGGGTCTCAGGTAACGCTTATCGTTGTCTGACGATCACGCGCCATGTTGGCAGTTTTAATTATGTTGTTGTTGTTGTTGTTGTTGTTGCTGTTGTTGTTGTTGTTGCTCATCTCCCTGCTACTTTCCTGTATGTCTTCTGCATTGGCTCCTGGCTCTCCTTTTATCGTCCTAGCTCTTGTTCTGTGGAATGTTGACGAACTGCTGTCGCAATTAATACGCATTTTGCTGTCGTCTTTGTTGTTGTTGTTGTTGTTGACGTGGTCGTCGATTGATACCACTGCAACTGACACTGCCATTGCCACTGCCACTGCCACTAGTGCCACTTCCCCTCTTCCCCCCTCCACTCACCATCCTTTACCCATCACACCATCACCATTACCTTAACCATTTTGCTATTTATAGTTGTTTATATGTCCCCACGCTTTTGTCCCCACAAAACACTGTTGCAAACTGGTCGCTGTCGTCAATGGGAAGATGTTTGTTGCCTTTTTGAAAATTGCCATGGCTATTGAATTTTTTTTTTCTTTTTTTGCAGTTTTTATTTTTTGCTGTTACTGCAAAAAATTACCTAAAGGAATCCAGAACTATAGAGACAAGTCGATAAAAAAAAAGATTAAAAGAAAAAACTGGAGACAACGTTTTATATTCAATGCAATTCGAAATAAGTATAATTAATGAAATTTTTGCACAAGCAACAAACAAGTCTCTATATTATACATACTATAGAAATTTTGTTGGAACTATTTATATGATTTATTGATTGAAACAAATAATTATATAGATTGCATAAATGGTGTTAATTAATGGTTAATCAGATTGAAGTTCATTTAAATCACAGCTAAAGATTTTTCAACCGAGATTTACTATCATTTAATGCATTCTCCACATCTTTGGATAATTCTTCAATTGAAATTTTTAGTTCGTTTTCAATGTTTATATAATATTATTAACTATTAAAGGTAACCGAAATATGTTTGCTATCTGATATCAAGCATGAAAAGATTATTATTTTAGTGAATCGAATTAGTCAACTGATATGAGTATATTATATCATAATCCTTTTTTTTTTTTTAATTTCATGTCGTTTAAATGATTGAAATGTGTTTTTAGTTTCGGTTGCATAACAATTACAATTACATTGGCTATCTCTTCTAACAAATTGTCTTTAACTAAAGTAAAAATTTATCTTAAATATTTAGTTACTGCTGTCTTGGCCCCATTTGCAAAATAATGAAATTATTTGTAGTTTTTTTTTTGTTTTTTTTTTCTGTCTCTGAGTTTTGTTTTCCGTTCGCTGTCAGCGACAGAAATGAATTGTTCGATATTTGTGGCAAAACGGTAAGCGAATGCCATATTACCCTACCTAAGCATCATGCCCCCCCACCGATGCGCCTCTCTCTCTCTATCTCTCTCTCTCTCTCTCTCTTTCTCTATCTCACTGTAACTGACTCTGTCTCTTTCTATGTTTCCATCAACCTGGCTCGTCTCTTTCCTTAGTCAATGTAATTATTTCAAACTGTCTGTGCTTCCGCTGAGTGACTCTGGGCTCTGGCTTCAGCTACAGTTGCAGTTCGTTTCAATCTCTCTCGCTCTCTCTTCCTCTCTGTCTCTTCTACTTTTCTTCTTCTCTGCTCTTCTCATTCCGTTCTGTCATTTCCTTTGCCGTAAAGTTTTTCTTAACGCTTGTTACACTTCTTGCCACTATTTTAGCCATTCCGTATACCTCCCAAAACCCATCTGAGATATATAGAAATAAGAATGAGAACGAAGGGTAGAGACAGAGACAGAGAGCGAGAGAGAGACAGAGAGAGAGAGAGAGAGAGAGAGAAAAGTTCATGCCATTGTAAGGGGATAAGAGTGTGTGAAGAAGCATGGGGGGAGGGGGGTTTGTGATAGTTTTGGCTTCAATTTCAATACAGAAATCAATAAATTCGCTTGTGCAGAAATGGGGGCCAAGTTAATTTTCGTAATTGGCATCTTAACAAGGTTATCTGCATTTGCATTCCCCATTTTACCATACCCCTCCCCCCCTCCCCCGATCACTCTACAACACTATTGCAGCTGCTGTTGCTGCTGGCTGCATTACCATCTTCCACCTTTATCAATTATGCAGTTGGCGTACTTCATGCCCCCTCCCCCCCCCCCCCTCCACCTTCTTCAGTCCTTCGTCTCAGTTTTACTAGTAGTTCTTCTCATCCCATTAGCATCTAAATGTGAAACGTATAGAATAAAAAATACAAAAAAAAAAACAGGAAAAAAAAACTTTTGGCTGTCAAATGCTTTTTGACTGCAAACCAAATTTCATATTCGATTTTTGTGTCTTTTACGTTTGTTCTTCTGCATTTAAATGAAGTTTTCAAAAAGATAACCAAAAAAAAAAAAAAGAACCTCTACACACACACAGAAACATACGCACGCACACAACATCATTCATCTCTTGCTGTGACCTGTAACCAAATCCTATGCAAAACCCAACAACAAAAAGTTATATGCATATAACATGCATGAAAAAAAAAAAAAGTAAGAAATGAAAAATTTTTTAAATGAAAAAAAACCTTTTAAAAAAAAAAAAGAAACAAATAACTGAAACCAAATTCAATACCAATGCGTGTGTGGGCTCTGAGTGGCTTTTGGAACAAATTTGTGTACCCTAACTATATAGAAGAAAGTTTTATATATTTAATATACATTTTGTTCTATAAGATACTCGTATTATAGTTTCCTCGATCGGCCGTTTTTACAATAACTGACACAACAAGGGTGTGCGAAAGAGGGGGATTTAATCACATTTTACAACTAAAGAAATGAAAATTTTGTTCTTCAAATATACATATATCTAGCAGATATAGTAGTTCTATCCGAATTCATATCATTTGAATTGGTTTAAAAATATAGCACAAGTTTTTCTAACATATAATAAAAAATAATAGTAAACAAATCTTTAAAAAAAAATTCTATAATTATTTTAAAATTTTTCTGCTCTATATAAACATATAGAATGTGTATATACAGTTTGACAAGATGATTTTTGTTACTTTTTTAGTTTTTGTTACTTTTTTTATGTTAATGGAAACATATTTTTATTTTTGGTTTTACTTAATAATAAGATTATAGTTCAATTGACCTATTTCAATTGAATAGAAATTGCATAATCATATTCATAATGTTTTTATTTCCCGTTAAACCAAAAATTTCGAAACTTTTTCCTATGTGTTAACACTTTCTTGCCAAACTGTATGTATATATATATGTATATATACTTTGATTTGAGTCTAAATTGATTTCTCTCATTTGAATCAATCATTCAGAACTCATAATTCTGTAGGAATCAAGAGAACATAACTCTTTGATTATTTGATCAAATGGATTAAGAGAAATAATCTCTTTAAATATAATACTTATTAAATCGAAAGGATATATATATAATATTGTTGAAAAAAAACGAAATTGTTGAAATATATTATTTGGAAAATTGCTTCTCAAATGATCGAAGGACTATATCAATATATTGCTTAAGCAGAATAGAATTCATTTCATAATGCCAGCAAATCTAAAAATCTGTTTAAAATAATCAATTCTACGATACCATATATATACTCTTAAATATTATACGATTATTAGAAATATCAAATTGTTTTTTGAAATAACATGACAATTTGGTTTGTCATTCTTTATTTTGCAGTGTAGTTTACATGCGGCTTAGGCGCATTTCCATTTTTATTTAAAATCAACTTATCTTCCTCTCTCTCTGTCTATTTTATTTATTTTTTTCTGGTTGTTGTTATTGTTGTTGTTGTACGTTATTTATACATATATATGTATGCATATATATATATATATATATAGTTTTTGATTTGTGTGTTTAATTTATGCATGGCAGCTACTTGACTTGAGTCGTTTCAACATTTTGGACTTAAGGCCGTCATTTGTTCATTCGTCTATTGTAATTTATCTTTATCATTTATATTATATATTATAATAATCATAATAATGTGTCTTTCACTTTTGATTCTCCACGGCTATCTCTCTCTCTCTCTCTCCCTCTCTGTCTCTCTCTTTCTGTCACTTTATTTATTGTATTATGGAATCCTGTTCTCTGATATATACTTAACCAGATATTGATTTGGCATTAGTTTTGTTATTAGATAAGTTTATTCTTAAATTATATATGATTAATATATGTATTCTCTTTTTGTTTGTCAGATATTTAATGAAGTATTTGAAGGCATAATAATAATTGCAATTTGTTATTCTTTCTATCTATATTTGAACACGTTTTCAACAAAAATCGATTTATACGATATATAATATAAGGGAATATTTTAAGTTTAATTTTTATCATTTTTGATGCATGGCTCAGAGTTAGTTGACTGGTCATTTATCTGCTATGTGTGTGTGTGTGTGTGTGTGTGTGTGTGTGTGTGTGTGTGTGCGAGTGTGTTAAGTTGTCATTATGATTGACAACATGGCTACGTGATTTGATTTCGTAATTGAAGTAAAATGTTTTGTAGGGTTGATGGAAAGCGCGAGGGGGGAGGGCAGAGATTTTCTATTCAGTTTTCCCTGTTTAAAGATCTGTAGAGATTCTATAAGACAATTCGTTGACACGATCTCATAAAAAAGTATTTTCAAAACTCAAGAGAATAAAGAGAAAATGTTGGTTAAATAAATATATTGATTGTAATACAAGTCGGATACGGATTATAACTCTATATGATTTTTCAAATATCGTTTCAAATTCTTTTTCAAATTTTAGTTGTATTTATGTATGTATTTACCTTTACCGCCCACTTTACCCGCCCCCCCTTTGCAATTTCGTGCAAGCAAATTGAATTTACCTTCTGTTAGGCCATAAATTGTATAAATTGTTACAATTTCGACCTACCATACCGCCCCCCAACCAACACCCCCACCGAACACCCCCTTTCGCATGATAGCCTCGTCCCCTCGACAACCCAAAATCCAATGTGCCAAACCAAATCAGTAAAACCAAGTTACGTCCTGTTTTTCCTTCTTTTCTTTTCTTAGTCATTTTATTTTTCTTTTTTTTTGGAGGGGGTCGCATTGAAAAAGTACGAGGACGAGGACAAGGACGAGGACGAAGACGACAACAACAACGCAGCCAGGCGGCAAGACGGTGGCAAAAACAGCAACAACGAAAAATAAAATAAAACGCCAGGATAATCAATAAATGAAATTCAATTTGCTGCGCCATTTGCGCAGACTTTGCCAGATCTATGCTGCACTTTGGCCACGCCTCCGTCCCATTATTGTACCACGCCTCCCCCTTCAATATGGCCCCTAGCAGCAAATGCCGCCATGCCGCCATGCCCACACCGCCCACCACCCACTACCAATTCCTAAGCACGAATGCTCATAAAACGAGGCCGTCTAATGAGTGATAGAAGGTCCCAGGGGGGGTTAAGGGGGGGATACTGGTAAAGGGACATAGTGAGATGTTGATGTTAGAGAGAAAGGTGAGCGGTAGTGGGGGGAGGGAGGTGGCCGGGCAGCGTGCCACTGTGAGGAACGCGTGACGCGTTCGTCGTGTATTTTATCGATATTGCAATTTATTGTCTAAGGACATTAAAGAGGAGTGAAAGGGGATGTCGCAGGACATTCCACCAGGAGTACGAATACGTGTATATGTTGGAGCGGGATGCGGGGCAAAGCAGTCAACATTGTGTGTGTGTGTGAGTGTTTCTTTTTTTTCCTTTTCTTTTCTTTTGGCTATAAAGTGAAATATGTGTTAATTTTTGGCCTTTCATTCTTTTTAGCTTTGTTTTTGTTTTGTAATGATAATATTGACATTGATAAGCGTCACAAATTTATGCACAATTTGGCTAATTGATTGGGTGGGCGGAATATTATGAGCATTTCTCTTATTCTCGTCAACCAAAAGAGAATGGCAACAAATCACGCCAATATCGGCAAGAAATGGGTAGAAAATGTGGTAAAAGTTAAGACTAAACAATGAAAGAGTGAGTGGCGGAGAGAGAGAGAGAGAGGTGTGGTATATATACATATTCATACATACATATATATATGTTGGGTGCGACTAATTGGTGGGACATTTATTTTATTTAAATCTATTTGATGAAACAAGGAGTGAATGAAAGGATCAGTAAAATAAACAAAATAAAATATATATATCACACATAACCCCTCACCTCTCTTAGACTCATATTTCACAATATTTAATATCTGTTATCGGTTATTGGTTATAATAGACAGTTAGCTGATGTTTATATTTTATTTTTTCATAGGCATTCAATTTAAAAATTGCAATTTTGATCCCATTCATAATTTGATAAGTCTTCTTTCAGTTTTTAAAAATTTATTAAAAGTAAAATTCATAACTTTTAAAAAGTTGTGTATTTTATATTCCTTTTATAAATGAATTACTTTTCGATATTAATATTAAATTGTTTTCGATATCTTTTACGCCCTTCAGTATCAGCTTCTGGGACGCATCACCAATCGATTTAAGAGTTGTCAAGGTTCCCAACAGAATTGTTATCTAATCTTCAATTTGCTTAGTTAACTTTTAATCCATAAATATATATTTTCTCACAAAAAATTAATAACAAATTTATTAAAGGTTGACTGACAACCATAAACATTTTCGAACTCAAATATTTGAAGAGGGAACCAACCTGATTTTAATTTCAATATAATTTTCTAGTTGTCTGCTTCAAAAAAATTCTCAAAAAATTAATGATTTAACTAAATGTATAAAATGGCTCACCATGCATTTAAAATTAATGAAAAAAACATATTAACAAATTTGGAAAACACATGTAAATAATTAACAAAATATTTGCAATGATTGAAAGACAAACGAAATAATTGACTTGAAATCGGAAACGTGAACAGGTTCCAATTTCACTTCCCGAACAATTTTGTTTTTAAAAATTTATAAAGAAAACAGGTTTGAGATTATTTCACTTACCCAATCAAATATTAAAATAATTATTTTTTGTTTATGAATCTGAAAGATATAAGGCAGACATATTTATTGGAAATTTTGTATAAACTTATTTATCATATCTTTCTATTTCAAATTGTTATCAATAATTTTAACATTGATTTACATTTTTGGCATTATCTTCTATTTGATTTCAAACTAAACTCAAACTTAATTTTAACTTCAAATTGTTAGTCGAACTGATTAGTATGTTAACTTATTTAATTATGCTGCCGTTTACCTTTGCCCTATCATTGCAACTATATATATGTATATATATTCTACCACAAACTTGCAGACAGTTTTTCGTACTTTTTTGTTAATCTTTTTTCGAATTTATTTTTTTTTTTGGTTTAGTTTGTTTTTTTGTGCTGGTCGAACATTTGATACGCGTTACCCACCAGCTTCATCTTCAACTTCAGGTTCAGTATCCGTCGTTCAGTTTTTGGTTTCTCTTCCATTTCATTGTTCGTTGTCTTGTTGTTTACTTTTCCAATTGATTGAGCAGCTTCAATTCGCCTGACTGACTGACTGACTGACTGACTGGCCAACATGCTTTATTCTTCCTTCTATTAACTCCCTCCCTCCTATCATACCTTCTACCATCTATTCCCTCTATCTATCTATCTATTTCTCTTTCACACTGTTGGTGATGCTGGCTAGCTAGATGGCTAGCTAGCTGGCTGGCTGACTGTCTGTCTGTCTGTCTGTCTGTCTGTCTGGCGCTGGTTCTGGTTATCAACGCGGTGGCATCAAATGAAGCATGAAGTGTTGAGGCGAGACGCAGCCACCGCAAAACGGCAGCTAGCTCGAATCTCGAAGACTCTCGTCAATGTCAAGTGCAAAGCAAAACACAAAAAAAAAAACACACACACACACACACACATACATACAAACACAACCAACAATCGACAAATATATGAAAAGCAATAACAAAATAAATTTTGACATAAAACAAAAAAAAAAGAAAAGAAAAAAATAAATCAAACAGCAAACACCAAGAATCGCCCACGCAATGGTAAAAAAAACTGCTTCCCAGACTTGTTTTTATACAAAAATTTCATAATTTTTATTTTATTTTATATAATTTTGTTTTTTCTCTTGCTTTCTGCTTAATACACTTGAAAAAATCAGAGGTCTCATTATGAAGTTAACTCTTTCAGTTAGTCATCGTCGATGTATTTTAAATAGTTTCCATTTCCACACCTTTGATAAAAGTTTCTAAGACAAAAAAAAAAGAAAATGAATAACAACAAAAAAGTTGGCAAATTGAAATGTTAACCTCAAGTCAAGGAGCTAAGAAAAACTATAGTCAAAGTTAGTATCTTAAGCTGACCAACAAATTTTGGTTAACTTGCATTTTTTCCTTTCTTTTTTTTTTGCTTTTTGCATTGTCAATCGACTTGGCAATGGTCATTACCGATTTTTGTGCCGCCGCAAAAAAACTCTTAATTTAATAAAAAGGCAAACAATGCATAAAAAATAATAATAAAGAGAAAAAAAAAGGCAGACACACACACACACACACACACACACATAATATATAATAACAGCGGACACAAATTAATTTTGCAACCCGTCGCCAAAACGACACAAATTGCCGTGTCATGTCCAGAGTTAAATTCAGTTTTTGTATCGGCTGAATATCCGCAGTTTATACAAATTTATATGCACACATAAATGCTCTACCTATCTATCTCCCTCTCTCTTTCTCTCCCCATCTCACTGCAGGTGATGCAAGAGTATCAGAGTTGAATAGTATATATAATATTATCCCATATGAAATGAATTAATCACAAACAAAAAATGACAAAAAAAACAGAAACAGAAACGTTGAAAACTCTTGAGAATATAGTAAAAAGATTTGATTTTTGAATAAACAAGTTTTTTTTTCTAAGGGATTAGAGATTGAAGAGTCAAGGATTAAGCAATTATTTTATAAAATTTTTTAAAAATATTTCCCCGTTTATTAATTTTATATTTCTTTCCACAGATTTGAATATATATAATATACATATATATATATATATATATATATATATATATTAGAATTTTATTTTAACTTGATCTGTCTAATATATCCTTGCTTGATCCTTATTTACCTTTTTTAAAAACTTTTGCGTGTACAGGGTATGTTATAGCAATGATCGTTTGTGTTAAAAGAGCGTGTGAGTGAGTGTGTGGGAAAGAGATAGATATAGATAGTACAATAATTACAACAAACGGCAACTGCAACTTGTTTGCTGTTTTTCCGTTTTGGTTTTTTTCTTTTTTTTTTTTTCCTTTTTTTCTGTTTTTTCTGTTTTTCACTTGTCTCAGTGCAAGTAATTTCCACTAATTACAAGGCAATGAGTTGCAACTGCAATTGGGTTTCGCTCTCTCTCTCTCTCTCTCTCTCTCTCTCTCCTTGCCATTTGGCTTGAAAATGATTTGCGTTTTTTTTTTTTTTTTTTTTTTTTACTTTTTGCATCTTTCCTCTTTATTTTGTGTGTTTTTGTCGTCGAAGAAGTGTTAACGGACAGCAACAACAATAACAAAAACAACGACAAAATCATGACGGCGTCTGTGGCTGACTTTTACCTTCATCTTCATCATCATCTGCATCAACAACTTGTAACTTCAACTTCAACTTCATCTTCAACTCGCACAGCCCTCAAAGCAAATTAAATTGTTTTTTCTTCTTTATCATTATTTGTTTTTTTTTTGTTTATCAAATGAATTTTCATAATTGCAAGGCAACAATGAAACGGAAAAAAAATAAATAAAAATAAAATATGTATTAAAAATAAAATTTATAAAAAAAAACAAACATTAAAAGACATTATGATGTGCGTTATAAGGGCGTGGTTCAGGTCTAGACATG
This sequence comes from Drosophila sturtevanti, assembly GCA_018150375.1. Lineage (NCBI taxonomy): Eukaryota > Metazoa > Arthropoda > Insecta > Diptera > Drosophilidae > Drosophila > Drosophila sturtevanti. The sequence goes on from JAECWJ010000378.1 coordinate 2,743,556, forward strand.
GAAAAGGTGTCATATATGCCCCTTTCATTCCATCTGGCCATTCGTAATGAAATGTCTGATGGTCATCAGTTAATCAATTGTTAGATATATATATATATATATATAAAGTCTCCAAGAATAGAACTTTTGTTGTTATGGAAACAGGGTAAAACTTTTTAATTTATTAATTATTATTGATATATGTGTACATACACATATTGAATATATCTTTTATTATTTATTGCAAATAGCTTCCTAACACTTCAAGCTTGAGTTCCTCTCCTTTATAAGGACCTTTTTAAAAAGCATTTTATCATATTAAGCTGATTATTCCATTGATGTTTGTTTAGGTCATTAATACATACATATAGATATACATTCAAACTTGATCAAATATAAACCTAAACATAATCTTTTTTTCTCAAAATTTTTCTTTAATTTGTCCACATTTAGTACCTGTTAATAGTAAAAGCCACTGGCCATGCCAAATTATATCAATTTATTATTTTAGTTTTCTCTGATCCGCTAAGATCGACTCAATGTCCCTTTTAAACAACATTATATAGATTTAAAGGTAAATAAGCAGAATAAAATAAGTCTAGTTAATTTATTTTCGACTCCTTAGCTATAGATTTTCAAACTTAAATCATCTTTGTTTTATTCCCTTTTAACATTTTTCAACTATGAATGATAAATCATTCACATAATAGTTTTTATACCTTAATGTTTATTAACATATATTTTTTATTTTATTATACTATTAAAAAACTAGAAAGATGGACTAACTTCGGCCGTGCCGAAGTTCGTATACCCTTGCAGATTTTCTCTATATAATTCATCAGAAACGTTATTGTAAATTAAACATACCAAATTTACAAATTCAAAATTTTGAGCTTGAGGAAAAAAATTTTTCATACAAAATTTTTTTTTGTACCGATTGTTCCTATAGCAGCTATATGATATAGCCAACCGATTCTGATAAAACTTGATTGAAGTATTAAGAAGTTTATTAAACTCACAAATATCAAATTTCGTGGCATTCGGTTGAAAAACAACAGAGTTATTAAGGCTAAGCCTTATTCATGACCGATCGTTCCTATGGGAGCTATATGATATAGTCGTCCGATTCAGATCAAACTTAGTTGAAGTATCAAGAAGCATATTAAACTCATAAATATCAAATTTCGTGGCATTCGGTTGAAAAACAACGGAGTTATTGAGGATAAAGCTTATTCCTGACCGATCGTTCCTATGGGAGCTATATGATATAGTCGTCCGATCGGGATGATTCCGAGATATACAATGCCTGCAGCAAAAAGGAGCCTATGCTGAAAATTTCAGCTCTGTAGCTCTTATGGTCTCGGAGGAGAAGCTGTTGATCCAGACAGACGGACAGACGGACAGACGGACATGGTCATATCGACTCGGCTATTCATGCTGATCAAGAATATATATACTTTATATAGTCGGAGATGCTTCCTTCTGTGCGTTGCAAACTTCTGACCAAAATTAATATACCCTCTGCAAGGGTATAAAAATAGTAAAAATCAAATCATAAAATGCAAATCATAATTTTTAAAAATAAAACTCATTTGAAGCTGACTTCAACTAATCACAAAAAAAAAAACATACTTTTTATATATATGTATATATCATATTTTCATATTTTATTTATGCATTTTATGTTGTCTCTTCTGTAGCAAGTTATCGATACTCATTTTTGGCTATTCATTTGGTTTTTTTTTATCTCCTTCATTTTTATTTTCGGATTTTAGTTTAATGTATCGTATCAAAGGTAATTTAAAACCTTTGGAACAATGAAATGACCAGAATCGAACTTTAACCAACTGAAATACTTATATGTAAGAAAAAAATGAGTATTAAAAATAAAGACCCGAAAAATAAAAATAGGGAGTATAAGGAAGAGAAAATTGGTCTTATGGGCAGCAACAAGGATACAGTTGCGGACAAAAGGCGTGGTTGCTTGCGGTTTTTTTTCTCTCTCGTCTCTGAGCCGCTTGAATATATATACACACTCACGAAATTTGAGTCCTCTTTGCATCGCTATCTTCATCATCATCATTATTATCATTATCATCATCATCATCATCATCGTAATGTCCTTCGCCTTTTTCTTTTGACCGGAGCCATTAAGAAATTGCACTGGCCATTGCAATATAAGAATTTAAAAAAAATGAAATAAAATTAAAAAAAAAAGGGAGAAATCAGTAGGAAAAAAAAAAGCGTTATTTTGATGACTGACCAGTTAAACCGGTTGAAGAGCATCAGCACAAGCAACACGTGTCCTCCAGAGTCATTGTGAAACAGGGACCTCGCTTCTTAATGCCAAAGGATGGCAGTCAAGCAAAGGAACAGGTTGAAAAGATTCATACACTTGACATACACTTGATGGAGATGAAGAATAACATCAGCTGCTTGGACAGGTAATTGTTATCCCATAATACAGGAAGATAGCCACAATGACATCTCCTATATCTGTTAATAAGAAAAACAAACCTTTTTCACTATATCTTTTAACTTTGCCAAAATATAATGAAATTCATATTTAACGTCTACAGGATCTGCAGGATCTCTTAAGGAACTAAAAACCGAACAAAATCTACAAAATTATATTTAAAGAGGCAAACACAAATCGAAGGCAATTGGCCAAAATGTTAAAAAACAAATCGAAAGCAATTGAAGCGACACTTTTTCCAGTGTTGAACCCAAAAAGGAAGTCAAAAAGTGTAAAGTCAAACAATTAAAAACTCAATTAGCGCCATATTGAAAAGCTGCCAATCATTTGATACAAACACACAAATACACACACACACATACACATAAGCATACAAATATATACACACACACTCATAGATACAAATGTTTGTTTGGCTGTTTGCTTGCATTGTGCGCCGCAAATTGGTCAAAAGTACAAAAATATCAAAGGAGCAAAAATCAACGGCAAAAAAAAAATCACAAAAACCCCAAAAAAAAAAAAATAAAAACACAAAAATAAAAGAACCGAAACAGAAAAATAACAAAAAAACAACGTAAAAACCAAAAAAACAAATCAAACAAAAGGCAAATAGCAAAAACCTCACAAATAGAGCGTGAAATTGACAAAAACAAAAACAAAAAAAAAAAAAAATGGAAAAACGAATAAAGAAAAGAACAGAAAGAAAAACTGAAAAAAAAACCCAAAAGCGAACACGATAACGAAACAAAATAACAAAAAGACGAAAAAAAAATAAAACCAAATATAGAAATAAAAGCAGAAAGAAATACATACAAACCATAACAAAATGCAAAATAGTTCAATAAACAAAGAAAAACACACAGAGAGGGCAAAAATTTGTAAAACATTGGTTAGAATAGTCAAAAAGGATACGAGTACACTCAACAAGGACTCAGACATAGAATGGCATTTGGTGTTTGAATATTCCTGCGGGCAAAAAAATAAACGAATACATACCTACAGGATCTCACCTGGCTAAAAAGAACAGCTGTTAATGGAATCGGTTGGATTTCCAAAAATATCGATCATGAATACTTTATAGAAAATGATTTCGTTTACTTATACACCTATCCCTCGATTTATACGGTACTTTTTATACATGATTTCAATTTTGCACGGTAAGGCGGTAAAATTAAATTAATTAAACATTTTGGCACTTTGACGGACTCACTATATGTAAATTACTATTAAAGTGTTGTCATTAATTTGAATAGTTTTTGGACTTATACATACATACATAAAATTTACAATGACTCCTAAACACTTTTCGGTGTGTTCCGTCAATTTTGGTGGACTAATTTTTGGGTTTCTTATTAATTTTTGTGAGGATGCTGGTCACGACTCGATTGGTGGTGTATGTCGACTTTATTCCATAACTGTATACCACCGTGTAAGTTTAAATAAAGGAGATTTTAGCAATTTTTAATTATTAAAAACATTTAGACACTCTACCATGCCCAATGAAATAAAGGAAAAGTGTTTAAAGAGACAAGTTATTTCTCTGGAAAAGAAAATTGAAATTTTGGATCGCCTAAATCTTTATTTAGGCAGACGCGATTTTCATTAAATGAAACGACAATTCGCACAACAAGAAGAAATGAGGATGCCATAAAAAAAAGTGTATCAGCAGGAATATCTAATGCACTTGATGTTGTGCACTTAATTGATATGCTCGATAATATCTCTCCTGAGAGCGATTCGAATCAAAGTTGAATCTGTCCAATTTACTGCAAAGGCAATTCGTGAGGGTTTAGTTTTTGGGCCCCAAATTGGTAGACAATTTTTTTTTTAAAACAGATACAAACGTAGATCCCACTATCGGAATTTCAAAGCGATATTAACAGATGTCTTGCTAGATCTGAGGAGGTCTATAAAGACTTAAACAATAGCCAAAGCCAAACACTAATAACCGATTTCTTAATTAAAAATTAAGTAAATACCTTAAGTCTATTTAATTATTTCTGCTAAAAGCAATTATCAAACTGGGAAATGTTTATAAAACTTAATTTTATGAATTCTAAAATGTTTAATTTCAATTAATTTTCATATTATTCTTTTAATTTAAAAAATAGAAAGATAATGAAATGTCATATCTGATAATTGAAATTGTGGTTATTTTTCAATTTTACGTTATTATAATTAAATAAATATACGATGGTCTTTGATAGAACAGCAATTTTCGATTTGCACGATTTTTAAAATACAAAATTTTTGTTTGTTCGATTTACAGGAGGAACCGATCAATCGTGTAAATCGAGGATTAGTGTACAATCACATATAGTATAGAAAATCTATATTATCTGATCTAAACTGCATCTCCAATGGAGTATACCCACCATCCATGTATATATACATACATACATACAAATGTATGCTAAATTACGAACTTAAATGAATGAAAATATTACATAAAATAATTAGCTAGATAAAAACTAATAGTCAAATAGTGATTAATAGTTCAAACTGCCCTCGTGGAATAATACTTTATTTATTTCATTTTAACTTCGAACTTCAAGTGATTTTCCATTTGGTTAATTGACTGGAATTTGCTGCTATAACACGCATTAGGATAATGAATTGAAAAATCTATAACATCTGAGTGGCATTTAAATCACATTTCCTTATTCTCACTCCACTAGATGGATATCATCCTGTTGCTGCTTTATCATTCCATCGACCAATGAGAAATTTAATTTTGCATTTATTAAAGTCATATGAATATTACATCAAAGTTCTATATATATATACATATATGGATTAATAATTGCCGCCACTTTCGTCATTGTACCCACCGCGTAACCTCCAACAGTTACACTTATTTGTATTACTCAATTTCTCATCATATATATATATATGTACATACATATATATACATGTATATATACCTATAGTATGTAAATGTGTGGGAGTCTATGTGTGTGTGTGTGTTTATATGCAGGGTAAAATGCTTTTTCTTTTGGACTTTTCCTTTTTGACAGTTTATGCAATTTAAAAACTTATAAATATTTTAAAATGGCTTTCACAAGTAAATTTAAAATTTCCACTGACAATTATGAGAATAAAAAAAAACGACAAAAAATATTAATAAACACTGAAGAAAACATTGAGGACAAGTAAAAGTAAAACAAATTTTTCTATATATATATATATATACATATATGTTCATATAGTAAATTTTAATTAGATATTGCAACAAAATGTAATGAACCATTATTTAATTTCTTAGGGTAATTTTATAAAAATAATATTTAGAAATTTTCATTTTTATTGGTAAAGTATTTGGGACTAAGTTTTTAATATTTTAAAAATCTAACCAAGGGCTACACTGAACAAATAATTAAAGGTCAGTTTTAAAGTTAATCTTGAGATAATGTACTCAATCCGTTTCATTGGCGGAGTATTTAAAACATTAACAAAGAATTTGTTGGCTTAAATCGATGATGTTTTCTGCTTTTTTTTTTTTTTGTAACAAATTTGTACACATGTTTCTTATATGTATATTGTTTTTATACCCTTGCATAGGGTACATTAATTTTGGTCAGAAGTTTGCAACGCAGAGAAAGAAACATCTCCGACAATATAAAGTATATATATTCTTGATCAGCATGAAAAGACGAATCGATCTAGCCGTGTCCGTCTGTCTGGATCAACAGCTTCTCCTCCGAGACCATAAATCGGTTAACTATATCATATAGCTGTCATAGGAACAATCGGTACAAAAAAAATGTTTGTATGCAAAATTGTTTTTTTCCTCAAGCTGAGGGACACAAAATTTTAAACTTGTATATGGAGTATATATCTATAATTTACGCCAACGGTTCTGATAAATTATATAGAGATTATCTGCAAGGGTATATGAAGTTCGGCACAGTCGAAGTTAGCCCATCCTTCTAGTCTTCTTGTGGCATATCGCATTGATTGAAAAATACAAAGGAAAGAACACATACACACATACGCACACACACACACGCACATTTACTCACACACCAATACACACACTCATACAAACAAATTATTTAATGCTATTGCGTTTAATTGGAAATTTCTGCTTGAGCTGAGCGACAGCGATGCAAATTATGAAAAATCTATATGAATATGCATACAGATATATATGTATGTATATATACATATATGTATACAATAACAACAACAACAAAAAAAAACAAACATTATATCGGATCGTATACATATAATGTACTTATAGTGCGAATGCAATGGCCAACTTAAAGGCGAGAGCAAAGGCAACAGCAACAGCTAAAGCAGCAACAACAAGAGCAACAACAATGTGAAGATTAAATGCAGCGTAGTTGCCATTAACAATGATTACCTGAAAGCCGATTCCCAATAATTAAATGTGCAACAGCGCACCATTTTTAATTGCAGGCCACAAAATGACCGAACGTACGTCCGGGCCAGGACAGGAGACCGAATTCAGTTGTAGTAAAAGCGCTAGGTTCAGTTCCAGCACCAGAACCAGGACCAGGACCGGGTCCGCGTCCAAGCGCGTATCAAAAAAAACAAAAAAAAAAGGAAAATGGAGAAAAAAAAAATGTTGATTCTGATTTTAATTTATTCATATTTATGCAAAAGAAGCACCAACAACAAGCACATTTGCTTGCATATTTTTTGGCGCCGCAGCTGTTGATAGCGTGCGCTATATATACATACATACATATATATATATATGTGTGTGTATGTGCTCGCGCGTTTGCCAGTGCGTGTGTGTGTGTGTGTTTATTATTTTGGCATTTAAAACTCTCACCATCTCAAATATTCACGCATAGTTTTCAGCAGATGGTCATTTTATTTTGTTTTATTTATAATTTGCTTTCATATGAGTTTTGGTCACTCTGAAAGTGTGGAATGGTCATTTTTTTAAATTTTATTTTATATGAATTTGGTCACTCTAAGTTCTATTATATATATACATAGGAGAGTTGCTATATATTTTACGATTTGTGAGGTTGGCTTCCTTAAATCGTTTTCCAAGGAATAAGAAAATTAAATTTCTGGTATAATTATCAATGCAAAATATATGGTCACACTAGTTGAAAGGGCAACATTGGCTCCTCCGATAATTATTAAGCATTAATTTCGAGTATTTTATAACATATTTCCTTTCACTTATCCGTAGATTCAAATAAAAATTCTAATGAATTTTAATTAGAAAAAATTTTCAACGTTTTTCTTTTTATTTTCAATTTGTTTGTGGCACTGTAAATTTCCTTACCCCATACTTTGGCTAATTCTGAGTTGCTATCTGCTGATGTCTGCAGTCAGTCAGTCAGTCAAGTCACTCAAAAGTCAGTTTGGGTCATTCATCCAACAGCAACGCCTTGCGGTGATGTCTGCCCTGACTAAATACTCGTACTTCATTTATTTTATGAATAAAACGAAGAACATGATAAAAAAAAAAATAAAAATATGAAGAAAAAAAATGCCCCCTAAAGTATGCTAGGACAAAAGGCAATACATATGCATGCCCAGCACCACCAACAACACCACCACCCACTCGACATAGAGCTTGAAGTGATGACGTCGACGACGACGATGACTACGACGACTACGACGACTTCCTGTTTATCTGTCAAGACTTACATTCTCAGCCCTCTCTCCTCCCCCCTCTCCCCGTTAGTCCCTTATACCCTTACCGTTGTCATATATTTTTCTATGTGCATCTCTTGTTCGGAATCCGGATGATTCCTGGTTCCTGGTTCTTGGTTACCAAGTGGCGTCCGTGCATGCTGAAGCATCCACTTTTGCGCCATTCACATGGTGCTAGCCACTCTACTCCCCCCTTCACACATACAAACACACACACACACACACACATACATAGAGACTGGGAAATCCTCCAACGAACCAACCAACCAACCACCCCATCCAACCGGATGGATGTGTGGGGCCAACTGCGGTTAAGCGTTTTATATTCCAAGAAGCAGAAAAACAGAATCTGAAACAGAAGCTGAAGAGGTGGAAGTGGAATTAAAAATAGAAGATGAGATGCCCTGGCCTCAAGCTGAGCCTGCGGTTGCTTTACTTGCACGAGTTCATATTTATATTTAATAAATTTTAATAATGAAATTGTAGAAGCCCTGCAGCGGCCCTCTCAACTGCAACAATTTTCCGAGAGTTATAATACCCTATAATTATTTGCTCTAATGATCGAATACCAAGCGGAAACTAAGTATAACAAAGTTGAAGTAGCAAATTCATAATCTTAATACTAATCTATAAATGAATATAAGTGCAAAATAAATAATAAGTAAAAGAAACAATAAACAAACAAAACTGAACAGAAATGAATAAGTTAAATAGAACGAGTTAACAAATAACGAGTAAATAAGAGCGAGCTAAAAGAAGCGAGTTAAAGAAGAAGCTAAAACAAACGAATAAACTTGCTCAAAAACTTGCCCAAATCATTTAATTTCGGAAAATAATTAAAAATAATTGATAATACGATACGACAATTAAAATGAGAATTGTAAATGCAATTTAGTTAATATCTAAATTAGACAATATCATATATAATTTATGTGATAATTTACATGTTATTCATATATATATATTTTTTTTGCTTATTTTGTTGAAATTTTTATGCTGAATTGGCATTAAGATTTTCATGATATTGCCTCTTTTGTTGTTGCACCGAATATATTATGCTTACAAAAAATTTGTGGAAATTGCAAAAATATTTATGTCCAACCTTTCTTCCCTCCCCTCCGCTCACTCTCTCTCTCTCTTTCTCTCTCACTTCCTTTCACCGCTTCACAACTTGCATTTTCAATTAAAATACCTAAGGACAGTGTACACACACACACGCTCACGCACGCACGCTCACACACACAGACACACGCACACAAACATGTACATACAAACACATTCACACAAAGCAAAGTGAGCGTGGTAGTGGTAAGGAAGAGAAGAATGGGGAATGGCGAGTGGGGTGTGGGGAGTGGAAAGTGGGGAGAAGAATGCGTTTCTGGTTAACATACCAGGGCATGGTCATGGGCATGGTCATCCTTCTGGTCAATGCAAACTAATTAAAAACAAGTGTTCGGGCCACTTGAGAAGCAGCATGTAAAATGCATACAAGTGGATAGAGATAGCTGGATGGGTCATGGAACGTGGGGCGTGGGGGCGGTATAAGAGAGATGGAACGTTTTTATAATTCCCATTTACTAAGGGCAGAGTCCAACGCAAAGCACCAAAAAAAAAAAAAAAAAAAAACAGGTGAATGTTCCAAATTGAAACATTACAAAAAACGATAAGAGAAAACGGTTTCTAACGGAAAACTTTTATTATTTTTAAAATAATGAATAATAATTTAGATTCTAAGCATTGGCATAATTTAAATAAACATTCATATATGTATGTATGTATGTATATATGTATGTATGTATGTATAATTGATTGGGTCAAACTCAAGTTCAGTTCAAAGTGTTGGCTAGTTAGACTGGCCCTTTGTACAAATTGTTGGCATTAGTAGTTAGTTGTTGTTGTGCATATCGATTACATTAGAATTAATGCAATATTATGTATTACTAAGCTGACAATCAGTCAACATTCCAGTCTTTGAACCAATTACAGAGACGTGGCTAAAGGGCAGAGAATCAAAATTGATCTTTAAGCATGAATAAAAGAATTTAGCAAGAGAAGAAATATATTGAAATATTTATTAAATTCAGATTCAGAAGAAATTAAAATTAATTATTTATATTAAAACAAGATTTAAAATCAGGGCTTACATTAATAATAAACAATGTTTACTTTATTATAATTTGTTTAATTTCAATTGGATTTAATGATTTATTTCGTTCACTTGATTAAGATAAATGAATATATGTTTAAGTATGTATATATACATATATATTTTTGACAGTGAAATTCAATGAAAATTAATACTATTTATAAAAATTTATACTGAAGGAATACATATACATATAAACTACATAAAAATAATTTTATTGTTCGGTGTAAATTATTAAAAATTATTATTCATATATTAAACGTAATTTCCGTTGAAATATATTCAATATAGTTTTTTGAGTTAGTTTGTAAATAGAGAAAATTTGTAGAAATCTTTGGGACTTATACTTAATTGAATAAAGAAATTTCTTAAGATTTCTGATTTAATATTAATTATATTTTTCTATAAAATTCAGATCGATAATTGAATAATGGTTATATAGATTACTTAAACTACTTATTCCGCATAACATAAAGTTAATTCAATTGGAACTCTTGAAAACGTTTAGTCACAATTACTATCCAAAAGGAGATTAAACTAAATCTCACTACGCCCATGTCTTTTGTGAGTGACATCTCGGTAACATTCTAGACCATTACTGTCTAGTTATGGTTGTGGTACTCAACCTATATCCATATATATATATATATATATATATATATATGCAGATATGCATTCACATATTTGTCTACATACATACACACTCAAATGCTGGCCGCAAAAGCTGTCACCCAAACATCAATAACTTACACCACTCTACATACACACATACATACATACATACATATATACATATATATATACATACATATACATATGGCACGGCCCTTCTTTTGCTTCTTTTACTGCATTTTTAGGGCTACGCCGCAAAAACCACAAGAAATCAATTCCAAGAAATTGTTTGTCTTCCGCTGCTGCTGCTGCTGCTGCTGGCATATTGCTGATGTTGCTTATGTTGCTTATGTGTTGCATTTGAATCGGAATTGGAATTGGAATCGGTTCCGTTCCGTTTCGTTCCGTTCCCCGTTCATCACATTATCGATGGTTAATTAAAGCAAACCAAAAATGTTCAATGAATAAAAAGGGGGTTAACAAAAGAGATGAAAATGCCGATCATAAAAAACGAATTAAGTGGCGGAAAGGAAGTGAAAAGCGAACAAGAAAAATCAAAAATTGTAACAAAAAAATGAAACCAAAGCTAAAGTAAATTCATAGCGTGACATTAACATATAACAATAACAATTTGTTATTTATACCTATGTCTATATATATCTATAAGTATATACATACATACATATAAATATAAATATATATATGTACATATATAGATATATATATATATATATATATAACACTTATTTATATGGGTTTCGTTAATTTTCTTTAGCTTTTCAATTTCATCATAAATATTTTTTAACGCTAAAAATATAATTTATTTAGTTTCATTAAGTTTTTTGGATATTGCCAAATTTACAAAAATATTACTCATACGACATGTTGACCACCGGCGATTTTTAGCTGAGTTACAGTTTTTTTTTAAGTTTTTAGTACTTTTAAAATAATTACTCAAAACTTAACTTAAAATTATATTATTTTTTTTTTGAGAAAGTCTTTAAAAATAATGAAAAGAAGAAAATGAAACGTACATAAAGTTTATTCAAAATTTGAATAAAAAAATGACTTTGTATTTAAACGTTAAAGAGAAGATACTAAAATTAAATGTAAACTCGATTAAAGAACATTTTATGCAATCATTTTATTTTCTCTTTTAATTAATAATTTCCTAAATATTTAAGATTTCTATTTGGGGTAAATTCAAACATTCTTTATTGATTCCACACAATCGGTAAGCATTCCATTGAAAACTTTTACCACATCATTTCTGTATAAATATTCAAAAATTTTCAGTTTAGTTGACAGTAAAAAGAAAAAAAATGTAATTTACAATTAATCGGTAATCGCTGCAACTGTATTTCAAATCCGCTTAGTGAAATCTCAGCATTTTTGTTCGATGGCAGTCTCTCTCTAATTCTCAGAGTCACTTTGTTGGCCAATCTCGGCAAAACACTTGGCTCAACTTGGCTAACTGCCTGCCACATGGCAGAATTTTAGTTGGCTAGTCCGTCAATCAATCAGAGTTCGGCCAACAAAACAACAAACAGACAAGAGAGACAGACATGCAGACATGCAGACAGGCAGACATAGAGACAGACGGACAGACATACATACAGACAGACAGACATAGTTGAAGAGGGGGTAGAAAAATACATAGAGAAAGAGAAAGAGAGTGAGAGGGAGAGAGAGAGATATACTTCACATGTACAGCTGATTTTTCTCACAATAATTTGTAGACCGCTAGGTTGGTCATGTTCGTTGTTAGTGCCTTTTGTTGCTATTCTCTGCCAGAGACACCTGTTTGCCAGGCTCTGTAGGAGTAACAGAAGGAGAAGGCAAAGGCAAAGGCAAAAGCAAGGAGGAGGTGGAGGTGGAGGTGGTGGTGGTGGTGTTGGTGGTGGTGGTGTGGCAGGAGATGGAGGTGTGTAAATGGCAACCAAATATGAACCAAAAAGGCTGGGCCATAAATCTGTTGGCCTGCCTTCTTGCCAGCCATCGAGAGCAACTTTCCACTCGAGTGCTTAACAATTTTCAACACGCGCACACCTAACCAGCCGAACGGCCATACGTCCAAAAGATAGCCACACCTGAGACACCACGTTGTTGTTCCATGGGAAATGGCAATCCAACTGTGCTCCCCCCAACCACTCCATACCCCCATCATCGCTCCCGCTACAGCTTCTACCTCCTACCTACCTACCAAACTGTGGTCTTCGATAATGTGTAATAGTTCTATTAGTCGCATGTTGGCGCGTCTCTGGTTACAGCTAATCTCCACTTTGGCTACTAACTTTTCTTCCTCTGCCTCCGTCATGAGAACCAAGAACCGGCTAGTGCAAAAACAAAAACAAAAACAACAACAACAAAAACAAAAAAGAACTGAATAGTACGTGGTTTTCTTGGGAGCGTGTGTGTGTGTGAGTGTATATTTTTTTTTCCCCCCTGTTTTGGCCTGAATAGTTTACGGCTGGCGCCTCGATGATGTTGCCCAATTTTGGTGCGCATGCTGAACCGGTTCGGGGCGGCTGAATTAGTCGATAGCCGTTTCTGAACTCGTAAACTTTATGGAGAAGTTGCCAGTGCAAGAGTGAGTGAGTAAGAGACAGAGAGAGTGAGAAAGAGACCCCCGTCTCCAAGTCATAGTTAGTTTATCGAGTCTGTTGTCTAATTAAAACGGAAATATTTATACCATGATAAATAATAGCATTTTGATGAAATTTTCATATGATCTCCATTTTTATCCATTATCTATCAAAAAAGATCAATCCACTGATACATATAAAATGGCATTGAACTCATGGCAAATGAAAATTGAAACGCATCAACAAAATGAAACTTGTGACCTATATTATTATTATATGGCTAAAAATAATTGGAATTTCCGATTTAAAAGTTATAAGAAAAAACTCTTTATAAAATACATAGAATATAGAAATCAATTGCAATCGAATAGTTTACAGATCTTCTAAGTAGATATAGTTTAAATTAATATTCAAATAACAATTCAAAATAAATAAATTTAATTTAAAGAAATTATTTATTCTAATTAATAAAAGTTACCATGATTATTATTATAAAAAATAATAATAAATTTCTAGGGTTAATAAATGTTCTTTTTCTAATGATTTTTTAAATAATTTATTTCGTTAAGTGAAAAAATTTATTAAACAAAAAAGAAGACCCGTAATTATTTGTAATTAATTATTACTTCAAAATAAAAAGAAGAATAAATAATAAAATAAATTAATTAATTATTTAAGTAAGTAAATAAATAATTGTCAATCAAAAGGCATAAGGTACTTGATCTCTTATTGAACTCTTTTGATATTAATAATAGGATTTTATGAATTTAATTTATTTAATGATTTTTATCCAGTATTAACCTAATTAAAAAGATATTCGAATTAAAAAATGTTGTTGCCCATATACATATACATATGTATTAATAATAAATAATTCTATTCAAGTTTATGATAGAAAGAAATGCCTTTCAACTATTTAACAATTCGAATTGATATAAAAGTTAACACTATATTTATAGATATACATATATATATATACATACATATATGTAAGTATATGCCAGGTATTCATGGGTCGTATACGAAAACCGGACAAAGTTAAATACCATCTAAGACACAATTCATGTTCATTTAATCTGAACTCTATCTACATATTTCATCAATGTATATATCAGTTGGTTAAGCCCAAAATGCTTAATAATTTTATGTTCCGACATTTACGAGCATCGTCTCCGCACAATCTTCCCTCCCCATTTACAGCTTTCCATTGATACAACTCCAGCCAAAAAAAAAAAAAAAAAAAATAAATAAATAAAAAAAAAAAAAATCACAATATCCGCGTCTGCCTAAACATTTTATGGCACCTGCCACAAATCGTAATATCTTTTTGTTCGAAAACAAACAAAAGTTGGAGGCAAACCGAATTAAGAATCGAGAATCAAGAGAACTGAGCAATGAAATGGAATGGATTGAGAGCATAGTGTATATAAAGGAATAGAGTTGTCGCTGGGGGTTTATTTTTTCTTCTTCTTCTTCTCTTTTTTTTTTTTGGTTTTTTATGACCAGGTTTATGGCCAACTGAGAACATAAAACTGTCAAATTTTCTGTTTTGCGTTACAAATGAAATGCAGTTGACAAGCGTTAGATAAGTATTAGATATAAATAGAGATATTGGGCAAAGGAATAGAATAGAATAGAATAGGAAAGAATAGAAAAGAATAGAATGGTATTGGGTAGAGTAGAGTAGGATAGAGTGGGGTACGGTAGGTTAGGGTGGGGTAGGGTAAGGTAGGGGGGTATAGGCACCTTTTGGCCCACGCCCCAAAAATTAAGAAATTATACAACTGGATGATTTTGAAGCTTCAACCAATTGAATTGAAACCAATCTGAAAGCTTGCCATCGCTTCGCACACTCCATTAAGAGAGAGTAAGAGACAGTGAGTGCCATAGAAGAGATGGAGTTACCCGCCGTTCGCTCCCCTTGGTCCCCCCCCACCCCTTTAAAAATAAACATGGGCAATTACTTTGTTTTTATGTGCCCTCTTCTCATATGGAGTTTGTGTTCATATATATAAATACATATATATATATATATATACATATAGTAGAAGTACATAAAATAGGGATTAGTGGGAGGGGTAAAAGGGAAGTCATAGTTGGTAGCTTCGTTGTTCGCCGTTTGGTGGATTCAATGTAAGTTTGTTTTTGTATTGTATTTAGAGTTTCAATGGGCTGCTGCTGATGCTGCTGCTGATGCCTGCCTGGGTGCCCTGCCCTGCCCTGCCCTGCTCTGCCTCTTCATTTGCATGCATATTCATTTAAAATTCAACAATGAGGCACAGACTTAATTCATTCATTCATTTTGCCTTATTCATTGATCTTTCTCTCTCATCTGTTTTCCTTTTTTTTGCCTTTTCTTTTTGTATGAGCATTGTGGAGAAGTTTTGGTTTGTCTTTGTTTGGGCAATTTGTTGAAAGGGGCCCCCGGGTAACGCCCCCTTTATTTTTTAGCCCTCTGTCAATGATCCTTGCCTTTGTAGAGATCTCTTCCCTTTGCTTCCCCCTCTCTCTCTTTTTCTCTCTCTCACACCCTTAGCAATTTGTATGCCGTTAATTATGCAAAGTAATTAACTTAATTGCGCGTGGCATATGCTCAATTGGCAACTTCTGTTCAAATGAACTATAAATTGTATATAGACGATATATGAAAGATCCCAGATATCACTCTAGAATAACTTCTACAATATTAAAGTCTTATTTTATCGTAATGTTATTCTTTATTAAATAATTATTAAATAAATCTCTAGATATGAATTGTCCATGGTAAATCGCAATTATAAATATTATAAACAAAATGAATAAATTTTTACTTAGAAAATATTTTTTAAACTCAATTTTTGAATCGATTATTAATTTAATTCTTACAATCTCGTTTTCAAAAATTGAGAATTTTTCTAAAAGAAAAATCTCTTACCAGATAAGTCATAGAAAAGCATTATGTGGCAAATTCATGGCCATTCTTGTATATAGAGCTTCACTTTAGTATTTAATATAAATATGAAATATATAAACATTATTATCTAACGATATACATATTCTTTACCCCTGCCTCTAAACAAAAGGCATAATTAATACAACTAATTAATAAATAAATTCATTAAATTATGTCTTATGTAGTACACAATATCTTATCTGATCACAGAAATAATATTTCTAAAAACTCTTTGAAATTTCGCAAGGCAGTTCAAAGACTTTAAATTTCTTTTTCTTTTTCCTCTTTTTCTTCTTTTTCTTCTTCTTTTTTTTCTTTGGTGAGATAAATCCTAAATTTATCTGATTCTTGACTCTTGTTTGTCTTGTAAAACATGCCATCCTAACTCAAAACATTAAAAGCCGGAAGTGTTTAATGAACAAGAGGCAAGTAAAAATAAAATAAAGAAAAAGAACAAACTACACAAGGCACATAAAAATAAACACCGAATCAATTTTATTTTATTTTTTATTTATTTTTTTTTTGCAGTTTAAAACGACAACCAAAAAGAAAAGAAAAAAAAAAAACAAAAAAGAAACCGTCAACGAAACGAAAATAGAATCGAAGCTTAACCAACAATTTATTGGCAAACACTTTTTGATTTTGGTTCCAAAGTAAAGGAAGGGGCAGTGTGGGTGGGATGAGATGGGATAGGGTGGGGGTGAGAGGGGTAGAGGTAGGTGAACGAACAAGTGACGTTTAAAGCCGACAGGCGACATGCACAAAATCCGATCAGACTATAGCCCAACCAATAACCACCTACCCCACCCCTTCTCATACCTCCATGTCTCTTCATTTTTCATTTTGTTTTTTTTTTTTTTTGTTTTTAACTCTGGGCTAAACTTAAGCGCAGCAGATTAGTCAACATTTCCTTCTTCTTTTACCAACATTTATGTAACAAAAATATTTTTTGGCAAGGGAATATGAAAATATGGTAACAAGCGATAAACTGCATAAAAGACGAACGAACAAACGCTGACAAAAAGGAGGGGAGGAGCGAGAGAGAGAGAGAGATAGAAGAAATTCAATTGATTAACAATATTTTTGTATTTTTTGTTTACTTTTTTTTCCAGTTTGAATATGTTTCACATCGAAGTACATATTGTTTAATATGAAGAGAAAACTATAATCGAAGGATCAGTAGATAAATAAATAAAATGAAGAGAAAACAAAAAACTGATCGGGCAACTAGAAATTAATTTTTATTTAATTAATAATATATATAATATATACAATATAATATTTTAATAATGTACTGTAAATAAACATTTTCTTTAATATATTGCAATTTCGATATTATTTTGCACCTGTTTATAATATAAAATAGTAAAAAAATTCCTTTGCTTGGCCATAAATCAATGGTTAAAGCCTATTTTAGTTAGTGTTTAAATAGATCACAAATTGACATTAAATTAATGTGGTAAAAACAAAAAAATTAACAAAGAAACCCCTACAAAAAAAAAGCCAAAAAAAAAAGAAATAAAAAATTGTTGCCTATGCGCGCACGCGTTTAACACGCGCGCTAATTTTTCGCCTTAATTATGCAGCCCGAAATCATATCAATATTCAAATGAGCCATCCACAAGAGACAATGTGATTTGGTTTGGCAAAGATAGAGAGAGAGAGTGAGAGAGAGAGAGGGAGAGAGACAGCCTATGGCATAGGCAACGTCGTCATTATCGGGCAACTTCCATAAGTTTAGATTTTGTTCGGTTTTTGGGTTTTTTTTTTTTATTTTTGTTTTTGGTTTTTGGTTTTTTGTATCGACCATTTTTGGCCATGCGTTTTGTTTTGATTGCCTTTGGGTCTTTTGTATATGAAATTTATGGGCTTAAAAAGTGTTTAGTTTTGTGGACCAGCCACCACCACGCAGTCGAATAACACAAAACACACAATGCATAAAGATGGCCCCAAAAAATTATGCGTAATCAGTTTTAACCGCTGCCGTGTCATGACTGGGGGGTGGGTGAGCGAGGGGGTTAGATATGTCAAATATCAATTTTTCGTTATCAAATAAGGTGAAAAATGGAAAATCATAAATAAATCAAATTTTTTCAATTATATCAATTTGAAATCGAGTTTTGAACATAATTCTTAAGCAAATAAAATCAAATTGTTTTGAAATGTAAATTATTTTGAAAAATATTCGAGTCAAAATAAGAAACTCCAATCATTATAGATTGCAGATTTAAATTGAAAAAAATAATAATTATTTTGAATTTTTTAGCTAGTAAAAATAAAATTTAATTTTACTAACCTAAAAATAACTTTTCCTATTAATAAAACAAAAACGAATGATCATTAAAAAATAGAGATTTATTATTATTATTATTATTCTTAACTCTATTATTATTCTTAACTCTTAAGTAAAAAAAAATTAAAATTTAAATTGAAAAACTGAAATTTAAATTGAAATTTTTAGCCTTGAAAATGCTTTCTAGTAAAAGCAACTATAAACAATATTTTTTCGCAGTGTTTTATTTGTAAGAAAGAATAAAATTGGCGATATATCATATTAAATCTATATTATAATTAAACAATATTGAAAAGCAATAGATAACCAATTGAATTTTAAAATAAACAAGAAAACAACAATCAAAGAATTTGGCAGGAAAATTTTGATGCAAGACCAAAGATTTAGTATAAGATTAATAATTTTGAAATCTTATATAAATAAATATATACTTCAACTGAATAAAATTTCAACGACTAATTTAATTTGAAACTAAGAAACTAACTTAAAAGCTATTTAAAATATTGAATATTCATTAATCAATTTCCAATCTTAAATCGAACTTAAATTAATATTTTTTTTCCAAACTAAACTAAATCAATTGAAACGATATTGAAGCATATTTTTGTTAAAATTGAAAAAAAAAATTTGTTTATTGTTGATTTTTTTTTTTTTTTTATGTGCACATTGGAAATGTAATTTTGTTAATTAAGAAAATTATACAACGGGTGTTTATCCAACCAGTTTGGTTGCTGCCAGCCTCGAGCGAATCTAACCCACATCCATATCCACTACGTCAGAGCAACAACTCTACAACTACCTCTATATCCATATCAACATCCACATCCACATCCACATCCACATCCTCATCCGTCACATGTTGTTGCAACAGCAGCAACAGCAACAGCAACAGCAGCAGCAGCAGCAGCAGCAACTGACTCTACCTCACTCAATTTTAGCACGTTTTTCGCTTTCTAATTAGGCAAACGCGCAATTTTCGCACCACTTCCCGCGATTAGGTGGAAAATTTGAATAGGATTTTAGAAGGCAAAGCGAGAGTGAAAAGTCAGAAGAACCGACGCACATGGTATAATGTTGAACTCTAAAATCAGCTCTAATGATGATCAAAGCAGAAATAAATTTTAATCACAACTTCCTGCATGAATCTACTATATATACATACATACATATATACATACATACATACATACTTATATACAATTCATTTTTTGTTTTTTTTTCTGTTTTTCTGTTTCTGTTTGATTCGCTGCTGCTGCTGCTGTTGCTGCTGGGCGTGGGAAAAAGCTAAAGGCAAACATGATTTTATAATTTCGGGTGTGGACATTGAGGCAAAACAGCGGATGAAACGGATGGGCCACTTTAAGAGGGAAGTCAAGAGACCCGAAAATGAGACAAAGATTGAAGAGACTTTTAATCTTAATGCATTGTTATTATTAATAGGTAACCACAAAGTCAGCTTATAAACTGAATGTATATATGTATATATATATTCACACATATATCTGGATATTGATTTCAAAGAATATGATAATCATAATTATTGCCAATGGATGAATCATTCTTTATAGATTGATAGATATTAGAATCTGTTTTAAATTAGTTTCTAGAATCACATTTAAACCAATGAGTGAAATGAAACCAGTTTTACCAACCCACTTGAACCAATTTGCAATCTCATTTAAGTTAAATGAACATTCAAATTGTATTTTTTTTCGTTTCCTTTTTTTTTTTTTTTTTTGTTGCTTTTATTTGCCATTCGCCATAAATGATAAAGCATAACAAATTTTTCACAATTTTACACTCAATTTTCATATTTAACATTTATTCATTTTTTTTCCCCAAATCCATTTTCCCCCTAACCATTTAGCACTGAACTTCACATAGAAATAAGATTATTATCAAAAAAAAAAAGAAAAAAAAGGAAAATAAATAATAATAATTCAAAAGCTACACAAATAAAACAAAAAAAAAGTATAGTCAAAAAGACCTTTTCGGGCAATTCAACAGAAAAATACAGAGAAGAAATAACAAACGGGGAAAAGAAAAAAAAAAAAATATATATATATATATATATGATTGATTAATTGACTTGGTAGTCTTTTCAGAGAGTTGTGACTGACTATCAAATGACTATTTAAATACAAGAACTACAGCAAAGAAACCAATAATGATTACATGACAGTAGAGTTCACAATCCGCTTGCGGCTAAGCCCTCTTCAAAAAAAAAAAAAAAAAAAAAAATACCCCAACCCTCCTCTCTTCTACTTTTGGTTTTACATCAAGCCAAAACGCAAACTCCAAATTGAACACGAACCCCTCAATCATCAAAAATTAAACAAACGAGACTAGACCAAACCAGACCAGACCTTTAATTTTCAGTCCATCAGTTAGGCAGTAAGTCATTCACTCAGTCAGTCAGTCATTCAATCAATTAGTTAGTTAGCCAGTCAGTTTAGCCTTTCTCATAGTATTTAATTTTAGTTAGTTAGTTGAAAAAAAATAAATAAACAAACTTAAAAATTATTGATTTTATATTGTCAAAAATTGGAAAGAGAACACAAAATATATTCCATAGATTTAGTTGAAGTTGAGATTGGATTAGATTAGATTAGATTAGAATAGATAAATTTTCAGGCAAGTAACAAAATGCTGAATATTCTTTTTTCAACAATTTGCCATGTGCAGTTTTTACATACAACGAACGAACGAACGAACAAGAGAAAAATCAACATAAATAAATAAATATTAAAGAAGATCAATGTTTGTAAGTGGTTTTAGTTAGTTATTATGGTATATTAATGTGTTGGCTAAAAGCACTGCGGAATGAAATGTATATATGTATGTATGTATGTAGGTATGCAAGGGGTGGTAGGTTGAAAGGTCGAAGGGGGGGACAAAACAATGGGACACATTTGCAAAAAGCCACACGAATAACCGCATGAAATCACATAAATTAAAATAACTCTATTAACCTGAACAAATTTATTATTTTGACCAAAGAGAATTTTCTTTTTTTATTTGTTATTCTGCGTATGTGTGTGTGTGTGTTTGTTTGTGTGTGTGTGTGTGTGTGTGTGTGTGTGAATGTGTGTTTGGGCCAAAGTTTATGGATGATGTTGAATGGTGGTTGTAGCTTCAAGAGGTGGGTGTAAGGGGAAGGGGATTGCGGAGATGACAATGAAACGCGTGACTTGGAACATACATAAAGTGAGTGAGAGGGAGAGAGCGAGTGAGAGCGAGAGAGAGTGAGAGGGAGGGGGAAAGCTAGTACCACAAAAATACAGAGGTTTCGGCTTCTGTGTATATAGTTTGTTCATTTTTTTTTCTTCCTGTTTTATTTTATTTTTTTGTGTTTATTTTTTTTTTTTGGAAATGGGAAAACAAAATTTATTATACCAAAAGAGAGTAAGGGGTTTGGTGTGGTGGGGTATGGAGTGGGCGGTTGAATGCTTTTTGTTGGTCCCCATGTCCGTTAACTGTGCGGCATTTAAGCACCTGCTGTGAATCAGCCATCCCATATTCAACATTGTGACCCACTCACACTATGTCCCTGTCGTCTTCCATACATCATTGTGCCGCAAAATGTTTATGACCCTCAGGTCCTCCACTCTGGTTTCCTATAGCTAACCCCTCCTCCCCTCTTCCCTCTTATATACATACCACCACTTTCTTTCACTGGCACACACCGTTGCCTGTTTTTCGGCCATGCCCCTTGCTGTCCAGCCATTTGTCGTTGCCCCCCAACGAGCATTTAATAGTTTTGCGCGGCAATTCTCGTAATGGTTTATTTATTTTTAATCATAGAACAAATACGGCAAAACAAAACGAAAAATATAGCCCATCATTTGTTCAACGATATGTGCAAACAATTGGCGCATTAAAGCGCAAAATACTATACAGAGAGTACAATCAATTTTGTTTGATGGAATGAAAAATGCATGAAGACGAAATGACGTAATGAATAAATGAATGAATTAAAATAAAAGTCCAAGGACATTTTTCATACATAAATAAATACAAATAGAACAATAAACGAAACAAAAAAAAAAAGAAAATACAATTTAAACCAATATAAGAAAAAGCAACCGAATGGGTAATGTAAATCAAAAAACATTACTAATTTCAATTTTATTATGAATGGATGTATATACATACATATATCTATAAAATGAAACCAATCTAAAGTAAAACATCTCTCTCTATATAGATCTAACGAATTCTACAAAAAGAAAATTCTCAAAATGAAAAAGATCTTGTGGCTTTAGAAAAAGGATATGAAACTTTTAATTCAAAATAAAATTGTCATTGAAATTGAAAATTTTTTGTATTGGGGTAAGTTTTTGAATAAACCATACGGCTTATATAGATACTTGATCCCAAAATACCTGCAAACTGTAAATTATAATTGCTCACCGATATTCAGACTTCAACAAATTATTTTTTGAATTTTTCTCATTTCTCTCATGTAATTTTCCAAATATTTATACTTTTACAAAATTAAGTTAAACCAAATTATTTTTAAATTATTGTTGTTTCTATCTATCTATTTTATCTAGATCATTTATCTAAATCATTTATCTTTACTACATTAATTAACTCTATACTAAAATTAAAAGATCCATATTACTCTGGAAATAAACATTAAAATTCAATAGTTTCCTTAACAATAATAAAACAATTCTTCTAGAAATATTGGCATTAGCGATTATTGTTAAATTTCTCATCAAAATAAATATAAATTAGAATTCGGTATTCAAAATTACTTAGCCAACTTTATTTTTAATTTTTTTTATTGATGTTCAAATTATATTATTACCTAAATAATAAATTAGTAGAAATTAATTAAATGATTGAATAAATCAAAAGACCAGGCGGATTAATAATAAGTAGGTATTAGAAACAAAAACGATTTAGTCATTTTAAATTGTTAATATTATTAATTAAAAAAAAGAAAAGTTAAAACTATATTTATACTATCTATAGAGTATCATATGGATAATAGTTTATCAAATATTTGTTGTAATACAAAAATAAATCTTTTTAGTTAATGTCACTTAAAGGACTCGACTCGAATTTAAGTTAGTTTAAAGTCAGCTAACTTTTTCTTTTTCTTATTCAATTATCTTCCTCATAGACACACACACACACACACTTGCACACTCAGTTACTTGATTCGTTCTAACCATTAAAAGTGAGTGCATCCTGTGTTCAATTTGAGTGCCCATCCTCTTTGTCCAATTGCAAACGTTGAAAGCCTCAATCTTTGGTTGGTTTTGACCAAATCTTCGCCTGCATTTCCTGTCCAACAATGGGAAAGTTCCATCAACTGACTATGACGATGATGATGATGATGACGATGATGATGATGATGATAATGATGATGATGTTGATAATAATGATGGCTATGGGAACGACAATGATGATGATAATGATGATGGTGGCGGTGGCAGTGGCAGTGGCAGTGGCAGTTTTCAGGCGGCAACAAGTGTTGCACTTAATTTGCATGCAACATGCAGCTTCCCCTTCACCTTTCCTCCCCACCCGGCAAAGATTTGCATACAATCAAAGTGAAACGAAATTGATTTGCCACTTTGTGTTGCGCTGTTGCTGTTGCTTCTCCTTCGCCTGAGCATCAACATCATCATCATCATCATCATCATCATCATCAAGGCCATCATCACCATCATCCACGACTCTCGTCGGTTTCAATTTAGCAAATGGCATTTGGCCTGGGACCTGCTCAATTATTAATTTTTGTCGCGTGCCAAACCAAACGATGCCGTTGCCGAACTTGAAAAATGATTGCGCATAATTGAAATCGAAATGAAGCGCAACATTTTTGTTAACGTCAGCCTAACGACCATCAAAAAGTGCCTGTCACTCACAATATCGATAGAATGGTTACTTGCCCCATATATACATACATACATACATATGTGCATATATATATTTATGTTAAGATTGAAATGCTTTTCAAAGATTGGCAGCCAACTATTATTTCTCTCTATGATAAATGAGTAGAAAAACTAGAAAGATGGACTAACTTCAGTCGTGCCGAAGTTCGTATACCCTTGCAGATTGTCTCTATATAATTCATCCGAAGCATTATTGTAAATTATATATACCAAAATTAACAAATTCAAAATTTTGAGCTTGAGAAAAAAAAATTTTCATACAAAATTTTTTTTTGTACGGATTGTTCCTATAGCAGCTATATAGATATAGTCAACCGATTCTGATAAAAGTTGATTGAAGTATTAAGAAGTATATTAAACTCACAATTATCAAATGTCGGGGCATTCGGTTGAAAAACAACAGAGTTATTGACGATAAAGCTTATACATGACCGATTGTTCCTATGGGAGCTATATGATATAGTCGTCCGATCGGGATGACTCCGAGATACAGCACAAATTGAAAATTTCAGCTCTGTGGCCATAATGGAGGAGAAGCTGTTGATCCAGACAGACGGACATGGTCATATCGATTCGTCTATTCATGCTGATCAAGAATATATATACTTTATATAATCGGAGATGCTTCCTTCTGTGCGTTGCAAACTTCTGACCAAAATTAATATACCCTTTGCAAGGGTATTAAAAAAAGCTAGTCCTCAATACACTGTAACGAATGACGAATATTAAAAGTGTGGCTGCATATTTGCAATTGTCCAAAATGCCAATTAGAATATTTAGACAATTTATAATTATTCAAAGGTAATCAATCTAACTTGTCTTGTACCTGGGGGTTATCTTTAATCGTATCACTGCTTTAGTTGATTTATCCATATATTTTTTCTGAAGTGTATAATGTATATTTTAGACCCAAAGCCACCTGCACTTCATATAAGTATGTTTGTAAGTATGTATATACATATATATATATATATATATATATATATGTAGGTACATGTATGTATAGGCTATATAGAAATATAGTTCAAAGTGGGCGTACCATTCATTGTCTGATTGTGTCAACTTTTTGGCCTCACTCAATTTGTATCTTTTACTTTGGTGGATACACGCACACATGTCCCATCGATTTTGTACCAAGGATAGCTAACGGTTAACAAAGATCTCTACTAAAAATAGTTTGGCCCCAAATCAACTAAAATACTTGAATTTTGTCCCCCCCCACCACCCACCAACTCACCTTCCACCATTGCCACCCATCGAAATAATTATAATAAATATTTCAAAATAGCCACTAGACAAGCGTGAGAATTTTACTTTCGGTCGCCATTGCTTTAGCTTGCAATTATATAATTAATTATTTAATAAAATGAAGAAACCAACAACAACAACAACAACAACGACAACAACAATAACGACAGCAACAGCAACATAAATTGAAAATAGAAAATTGTTTATGGCATGCAAGCCATCCATATGAACAGAAGAAGTTAGGTTGAAGATGGCTGGGTAAAGTGTGTTGAACCACAGACGTGTCGGTCGAAACGGTCAAAAGTTGTGGTCAAAATGATACCCTTCCACCTTCCACCCAGAATAATCAGTAGATAAGACAGTGACAAAGAACAAATGAAATAGTTAAGTAGTTGGGGGGGGGGTATAAATTTTCGAATTTTCCTTAATTTTCTTTAACATACAAAATTGTGTGGCTGCATTTTGCTAAGACTAATACATCTTAAATTATATTATTACAAAGATAAATATACTTAAAAAACCTCTTTTTTTTCATCATTTGCCCTTTTATTGTAAATAATTTGAAAGCGGAAATTATTCCACACAATGTCGATTGAGAGACATATGTACATATTTTCAGAATGGGGCCCGGCGCCCCCTTCCATCTTTTCTTCCTTCCTCAATCAACATAGCGTTTAGTAGTTTTCATCTTTTTCTCTTGGTTTTTTTTTTGTTGAAAAACTTCCGTTTCGTTTTTAGTGCGTTTAGAAAAGATTGGCTACCAACTAAGAAGTTCTATGGAAGTTCTTCTCATTTCTGTTGAACGTTTTTCCACTATTCTCGAGAACTTTGCTGAAAGTTTATGATGAAGACCCAATGAAACTAACGGCAGTTGGTGTTTGGGTTTAGCGCAAAACGCGCAAATTAAAATTAAAATAAATAGCAACGGCAAATGATGTGCTCTTAAAGATATATATATATATATATGTACATATATATATATATAGATAGATAGGTATAACCTATATACATACATACTTATATATACATAGTATTTATATTTGTGTTTGTATTTACTTTACTTTCAGGCATCTGCTTTTGCTGACGGTCAGCAAACTTTTGCCTTTTACCCAGGCCCTTCTAATTAAGATGAATTAAGCAAAATCATTTCGTTTAGAAGCAAAAAGAAAGAATGAAAGAAAGAACTTTGGGGACGCAAAGAGTAAAGAGATGTAGATGATGTTGGGTTAACTGTTCTTTTTGCCTCGTTTGATGATGAGCCGACGAATGATGCGGCATGTGGAAAGTAGGAGGAATGATGACAAAAAAAAAAAAAACACTGAAAAACTTCCAAAGATGATAAAAATGATGACGATGATGAAATGTCGCGAGTTAATTTGATAAAAATAAATAAAAAAAAAAAGAAAACAGAACCAAAGAGTGGACTAAAACAAGTTAAAACAGAAGAAAGAATGATCAGAAAAGAGAACCTAAGTTTCAATCATTGAAGAATGATATCTAGTAATTATAAAATTATAATTTTCCTTTCATACATCTAAATTCTATATAATAAAGTTATCCAACTTTGAACAAATGACAAGGCAATTAAAGCTTACAAATAGAATTTGGCTTAAAGAGAAGAATCGAATTTCATATCTAACTTATTCAATGGAAATTTCTACTTTCTTTTAGGTTTGTTTGTTTTCTTTTTCTAAATATCTTCGATCAATCACATTTTGGCATTTTTTTCTTTTCTGCAAAATTTTGTTTGCGGCATTTGATCAAAAGGTGCAAATACTCTTAACTGAAGATTTGGTTTTCGGTTTAGTCTTTTCGGTCAGAGACACAACTCTCATCACTTGTTACTACTTTGTTGGCCATGTTAACTAAGCATTTTTTTTTTTTTTTTGTTGGGACTGTTTTTGGATGATGTTTTTGTTGTTGTTGTTATTGTACTGTTTGCTCATTGTTGTGTGTATTTTAATTAATTAAGATTTATAAGCGGGCAAAGGCTGTTGAGGCTGAAACTCGGACTGGGACAAACGCAATTCAGCGGAAATTTAAATGCATGAAAATGACGATTTAGCTCTGGAGAAGAAGACGATGCTGGACCCAAAGAAGACAAGTGAAACTCACTTTTTGTGTAGTGTGTGTTTTTTTTTTTTTGCGATAGGAGGGGTTATTTTCTGTTTTCTGGTTTTCGGTTTTCTTTTGTTTATTTTTGTTGGCCATGTTCATTGTGTGTCGGCTGCTGTTGTGCGAAAATTTTCACATAGTCGTTTTGGCAAAAACCAAGTTGCCTTCCCCTCCCCCTTCCTCAATTCACCCAACCCCTTTACTATATGTATGTGTATGTATGTATGTATGTATGTATGTATGTATGTAGCTGTACCACACCCAGTTGCCACTTGGCATTCGCAATCCCCGAAATTACTTGGCATCTTGTTGTTGCCATGTATTTATTTTAATTGAATTTTCGCCGTTAGCAACGGTCAAACGATATACTGGGAAAGGCAAACAACAAACAAAACAAAAAACAAAAAAAAAAGCCGAAACAATTCCAATGAATTTCTAAAGGTTGATGAAGCTCATACACAATCAAAGAAAACGCACACACACATACACACACACAAACACACACATGTCACAATTTCATCGGAAAGTGTCTCGAAAAGCGATTCAGTAATCTTTGCAATCCTTCCAGAAACATATCTAAAAATTTGACTAGAACTTGAACTAAATAGAGATCTCTCTCTCTCTCTCTCTCTCTCTCTCTGAATATCCTTTCAGGAGTCACCCAAGGGGACACGCAATCTAATTCACAGTGGAGATACGATGACGATGCCGACGAAAAACTTAACGAGCGAAACGTGGCCTGCAAAAAAAAGAAAAAAGAAAAGAAAAAGAAAAGGAAAAACAAGAAGAAAATTGCGAAAAGTCCAAGTAAAGGAGAAAAAGCAAGTTTGAGTTTCAATCTCGACCCACCGACTGCAGACTACAGTTACAGTTACACTTACAGTTACGGTTACGCTTACGCTTTTTCTTTCTTCACCTCAATTTTTGTATTTCCTTTTTCGATGGTGGGGAAAATGAGGAGGGTAGTGAGATTGCGGTGATGGTGGCGGAGGTGGTGGAGGTACGTACGTTGCCGGGTAATATGATAAAATGATTACACATCCGGCGCAAATTTTGCACCGACACATTACTCATACGACACGTTGTTGGTTTTGGTTTTTGGTTTTTTTGTGTGTGTGTGTTTTTTTTTTTTTTGTATTTAAGGCCCACTGGCAAACAGGTAATCATGTTTAGTGAGAGATTAACGATGAAACGAGAAGGCGATGGTGTCTATGGGAAAGATGAGGATACGAAAGGAGCAAAATGTGCGCAACTTGACTCCCTTCCCCATCACCCCTCCCCCTCCCACCACACTCCATTTATGTAGTTGGATGGCCCCCTTAAAGCGTTCGAATAAAATTATGAAAATTTACGAGTTTTAGTTTAGTTATTGCTATTTATGATAATAATTTACGATGCGGCAAAAGTTGCTTGGCACTTGACCCTTAAAGTCGGTAAAAGAAAAAGATAAAGAAAACTTGAAATCAGAAATCCTTAAATTGAAAAATGAAATAAAAAAAAAGTAAAAGCTATTTTAATTATTCAAAAATTATTACATTTCATGAAATGGAATTAAAGCTGACTTAATTAGCTTTTGCTTTAGTCTCTAAGTTGCTTATCCATAATTTGATAATCAGCATAGGATTAAAATTATTTTATCTCAAAGATAGATCTGATAACATTTCCAGTTAATTTTTTTGTTGTTTTTTTTTTCTTTTTTTTTGTTTTTTCTTTTTTTATGCCTAGTTGGGTAACCAAATAACCGTTTAAGTTGACATATTCGGTATCGATTAATCGTTGTCGCCCACCTAAAAGAAATCTTCTTTTTTTTTTACCAATATTTTTGAGTTTAATTAATTGATATTCGGCAATCATAGACATACATATATAACAATACAAATTATTTATGACGATTTTCAATTTCAAAAGCGAATCTTGAATAATTTTTTTATTTTTTTTGGCATTTTGATTAAAATTGTTAGCCAAAAAAGGGAAAATTGAAAGCGAAGAAAAAAGAAACAAAACCATTTGGAGAGACTTTACTTCTCGATTCAATTGATGCCAAAAAAAGAAGAATTTAACTAAATTTGAGATAAATCGATATACAAAGAGATGCTAATAAATCTATAAACAAATCAAGAAATAAATAACAAAGAAACGAACTATATTTATTTATTTATTATTGTAAGTAAACAAAAATTTAATATTTTAAAGTAAATCGATAAAGTTTATATACAAAAGAAAGAAATAAATTAATGGATAACAGTAACTTATTTAAATTATAATTCGGAAAAAATCTGAGATGAAATCTCATCTCTCTCTCTCTTTCATTTTGGCTGCAATTCGTACTGTGACTTTTTGGTATGTAGAATAAAACCAAAATCAGGTAGCCGCAAGAAGATGGCAAGAACAACATAAAACAACAGCCAACAGACAACAAGAAAAATTCAAATTAAATGCGCCACAGAATAAATAATATATTAAAAAAAAAAAAAAAACAGCAACAAATACAAATAAGAAAAGAAGCAACACACAAGAAACAACAAACTTTACATGAACCAAAAAAAAAAAAACGAAAAGAAAAAATTGGAAGAGAGAAAAAAATTGGTAAAATGGTAAATGGCAGACAGAAGACCAAGTTCGACTTGATTAAAGTTGAAACTGGCGACACAAAATAAAATGCGCTTATAATTTTTGTATTAATATTAAACATTTTGAACAGACTTCAAAAGCTGACCAAATAAATGTAAATATAAAACATTCAAAACGAATACTCAATACTCTAAAGACAAGTGCATATATGAAAATGTTTTAAATAACAAAACGAATTGATTTAGGTTTGCTTTAACATTAAATAAATATCTATCATGTCATGGAGACCTGTAAATATATTCAAAAAATAATTAAATACAAAATATTTACATCTAGACTTAAAATATATATATTTTATGATATATTAACAATTTCTGTAAATTATGAAATAATAATGAATAAATGAATTTTACAAACAAATGACCGATAGAAGTACATATATATAATATATTTATATCCAAATATTAAATCTAATGAATTTTAAGAAGGAAACTTTCATATATGAACAAGTGATCCAACCGACTTTTAACTCATACATATATATATATATATATATATATATATATATATATATATATATATATATATATATATATATATAGTTGTTTTGAGATTGTAACTATTATCAAATAGGATAAACTCTTATTGGCAAGTGTATAACACTCACACACACTCACAGACACACACATACTGTATGTATAAGAAAACTCGTTTCAATTTGAAGTTTTGCTCGTTTTATGTCTGTTTTTTTTTTTTTATTGTGGTTGTTGTTGCATTATTAGCATTTTTCTCTGTCATTTGCTGTTTTGTTGTAATAAAATACAAAAACGAACACACACAAACATACAGAAAGAAACACACACACACACACACACACAGACACACAACGACAGAAAACAAATCCAAAGTTATAGCTCAGAGTTGTGGGGCAGGTTTCGGTTGAGGACGCAACGCCCACGCGACCAACATTTTTTCTTTGGCCCCAACGTCCAATCTAAACCCCCCCCTATCATCCACCCGGTCGTGGTCTCCTCTAAGTCAATCTTTTGTATGCTTTTGTCCGCGCTTTGTTTTTTTCGCCTCCTCACCCCTGCCATCCCTCTACCTTATTTCCCGTCCCCCCATATTCATCTTGTTCGATTGCGCATACGTCGCGTGGTCGAATCAACAAAATTCAAATCAAAGTGTTACACGACAATTCGTGCAGGTGTCATTGAGACTTGCGAATGATTTGGCGCCAGTTTATGGCATTAAATGACAGCTAGAGAAACGAATCAACAGCAGCAGCAGCAACAGCAGCAATAACAGCAATAACAACAATAACAACAATAACAAGAAATATGACAATATAAACAAATCAGAAATCTACGCACAAGATTCCCTTAAAAATTAAGTTTTGCAATGTGTCGACTATAAATTAATTTAATACTATTTCTGTATACACTGCATTTAACTTTTTTCTTAATAAATATTATCATTCACATAGTGAAACAAATAAGAAGAAGGGCTAAAGATTTTACACAATTGTGGACATTTTTAGGGGACGACTCTGAAGATCATTCAAAGAGAAATAAAATTTACCAGCTCCACGATAATAAAAAATAAACCAACCAATTTTTAATATATATTAGGTTTTCATTCATTTTGTAATTAGAAACAATTTACATTTTAGTTATCATTTATTAGTCATTCATCATTTCATTCATTATCATTTTCTAGTCATTCAGAGTACAAAATTTTCTTTAGCAAATTAAAATTTAAAGACAATTACTTAAATCTTCAACATTCTATTTACCACTTAAGGAGATTTTTGCTTTTGTAATTTTTTATATACATTTTTATCCAGACATCGGCTGGGTAGCATAAGCTAATTGAAAATAAGCTGACTTTTTAGACACAAAAGTACAACATCTTGAACTCAGACTCAGACCCAATTGACTAATACAAATATTCAACTGTCTAGCTAGAAATTATTTTCAATAGGCCAATTCAAGTGGAAATATTGTATTTAAAGTCTTTAATAATTTAAGCAAAAATTTCTTTCAAGTTTTAGTTAATGTGACTTGATATGGACATAAAGAGATAGTCAACATACTGAAGTTCTATAAAATCCAACAGAAGATTGATATAAAAAATCATTAATCAGGTAAAAATAAAGAAATGTAAAATATTAATAATATATAGAAATTTTATAGTTCACATGCTTAGTGATAAAAATCGTTAAATCTATTAGATAAAATCAAAAATAAGCAAACATATGTAAAAATATATAAAACTGCATAATAATCTTAATATATTATATTTTTTTTACTGAATCTTTCAAAATTGATTAAAAGAAAAATATTTTAAATCAGAATAAAAAACTAATTTAAATTATTCCATTTTTTTCTTTTTGTTATTCAGGTAATTGATATTAAAATACACATATATATATATATATATATATATATATATATATCTATATATATATATATATATATAGATATATATATATGAATTAATAAAGCAAACATATATGTCAATATATTTATAATGTACCAAAAATATATAAACTGAATGATTACTGAAACAAAAGATGGATTATCTGTTCTGATATAAATATCAGTTAAATAGACTTTTGATTTAACTAAATAATTTGATCGAATGAATTGATTTGTTTATCTCATATGTATGTAAATATATGTATTATAGATTATAAACCAAAAAAGTTTTATTGTATATATATGCTAGAGATAATACATTAAATAATTATTTGACAAATTTTTGCCCTTGAAAAGTTAAAAAAAAACCACACAACATTCCCATTCCCACACAGATTTTGAAGACATAGATCCGACCCGACCATATAGACATTGTAACAAATCGCTGTGCTACTTTAAATGGACCCACTAAAATATATCTTAAAGTCATCTTGGAAAAATGCCATATGAAATATGTGCTTAATATGAGCTTAAAATATTTTAAACCAACAACAATAGCAACAACAATAACAACACCAAAGCCACATAAAATAAATGTTGTTGTCTACAATGGTTTTCGGTTGTTGGTTTACCTTTATTCATTTTTTTTCTTTTTTTTTTTTTTTTTTTTGGCTTTTTGTTTCATTTTTTATACCTCATTTTAATGTTGATTATCACCAAAAAAGATATATATATATATGTATGTATATATAGGAGGAAAAAAAAAATATGATGATGACGATGCTTTGCATTCTTTAACTCCGGTGTATCTTTCCAGTGGTTCCATTCGTTTCAAGTATTTCGAGTGTTTTAAATGATTTACGATGTGTTTGCCAAATTCAAACATTGACTAATTTCATTTGGCACGCTGCTCTTTCGCTTTTTGTTTTTGTATTTCGGGTACATTTAAAGAGTATCAATAGCTGGTCATAAATATGAATAATAAAATTATTTTATAATTTATTTGTCAAAATATGCGATTGATTTGTTAAACGAAAACGTTGCAAGAAAAATTTATATCTACATATACATACATATGACTAAGATTGGTCAGACGAATTATTTTAAAAAATTTAATAAAGTAGCTTTAAAATATGCAGAACCAAATAAAAAAATTTAGGTAAAGAAAAAGTTAAAACTAATTGAAATAATTAAATGGAATTAATTAAGTCT
Source organism: Drosophila sturtevanti (assembly GCA_018150375.1). Lineage (NCBI taxonomy): Eukaryota > Metazoa > Arthropoda > Insecta > Diptera > Drosophilidae > Drosophila > Drosophila sturtevanti. Next base: position 2,777,703 of record JAECWJ010000378.1, read on the forward strand.
AACTAAGTTTTTGTTTTATCAAAATATGAATTCAAAATCATTGCTATAATATATACTTATATTTATTTATATTTATTTATATTTATTTGTATTTATTTATATTTATTTATATTTATTTATATTTATTTATATTTATTTATAACATGTTTATATATAATATAATATATATACCATTATATTGATTAAATTGATTTAACTATAACAAAATATCAAATTTTAGTTTTATGGAATAACAGAATATATGTATAATGTTATCATCAATAACCCCCAACCTATGTACATATATACCGATTTTAAAAATTTCAATGAAAATTTTTATAATATGTATATAGAGAATAGGGTATTTATAATTCGGTTACTTTAAATAAGCCTTAACAATTGACTTTTGATATAATAAATAGTTACTAGGCTGCGCACGCGCTCATTTTGGGTACCGCCCGACAAGATTGATAAATTATATTCAACATTTTCTTATCGCTAGAAACAAATTTTTTTTCTCCTTTCGGGTTTTCGGTATTTATTATTATTATTATTTTTTTTTCCCCTCTTGAGAAGCTTTGACTTTTAACCTATTTTGCATTTAAATTGAATTTTTATTTTTTTTTTTTTTTTCGCTTTTTATAATTAAATTTATTTTATATAAATAAAATTCTCATTGATTACCACTAGCTTAATATATATATATATATATATTTTTGGATATGCATGTATATATGTATGTGTGTAGACAATATATAAAGGTAGTTAAATTTTTCATTTTGGCAGCTCTTGCATCATTAGTTAGACTTATGCAAAAGACAAATCTTATCAGAAGACAAACCCGCAGCAACTGTAGACCAATGTAAAACCCAAAAAAAAACCAACCTCAACCCAACCCAACCTCAAACCAACCCAACCCAATCCAATGCCAATCCAGTAACCGATTTTGGTAACTCTCTTGACTGTTGTTGGCTTATCAGCGACTTGTCAGGCTGGCTGCTAGAGACTGGCCCACTGTTTCCCTGGCGCTCACATTGACTTCGACTCACATTTAACCTTTTTTTTTTTTTTCTTCTTTTTTTCTTCCATCTTCCAGTGCTTTTTCTTTATTTTATTTTATTTTTTTTTTTTCTTTTTGTTTCGTTCGAAATTGAAAGTTTTACTGGGCTTGCGGCAAAACAGAAACAGAAACTGAAACTGAATTGGGAAACTGGTTTATTTGACTGCAAAAATCTAGCGGCTGGCTGGCTAACTGCACACACAAAAAAAGAAAGAAAAAAAAAAGAACAAAAAACAATACGACAAGAAAAATTACAACAACAATGCAAAGGAAAAACTGCAACAAACAACTAACTGTTGACAGTGGAACAAAAAGTATATAGAATTTCGATTGACTTCAATGAAATCTTTCAGTTTATACATTCATATTTCAAATGTTTAAGTAATAAAAATAAAAAAAAAAAGGAAAAAAGAAACTATAGACATTTTAATTATAGTTTATTGATCGGATCATCAATAAGTCTTTGTGGATAAAATGTGTAAAGGGAGAGCATACCAAAAATGGGAAACAAGAATCGAATTCCCTCGTTGAGCTAAAATTGAAAATTTTCAATAAATTGTGGAACAAATTTTTCACAGATATTGATTTAATTAAAAATGTTAAAAAAAATTAGAAAAAACTGATCAAAAGTTCTCAAAAAGAAATCAAATCAAATCAGTTAAAAATCAATGCAAATTTATAATTATTAAGATAAAATTCCAGTAAATTAAATATAAATTATATTAAAGATAAATAATCCAATTTGATTAAAAAACAAATGGTTCTTATTATAATCTGGATTTTCATTGATCTAAAAGTAAATTTAAATTATAAATGAAATTATTAAAAATTTCCTATTTGAAGTGTATGATATATGTATATGATCCGATTTATTTAACAAGAAATGCCATTGTCATCATTTGCTGATATACAATTTGACAAGATGCCACTGTGCCACTGTGTGGCATGACCAACTTGCCACAAATTCAGGGGGAGGCCAACCAGCAGTCAACAACAATAACAACAACAAGCAACAATAACAACAACAACAACAAGCAACCACCAGTCAGGCAGCCCAACCTCAAGTTTTCTGCATTTTGCGGTCTTTCGACTTGGTTTTCGACTTATTTTTGGTTCAGTTTGTTTCGTTTCGGTTTTGTTGTTGTTTTCCTTTTATATATATATATATATGTTTTTTATTCTGTTTTGGTTTTTTTCTTTATTGTTGTTGTTGTTGCTGTTGCTGTATTTTCGTTGGTTTCGTTTTCATTTTCGGTTTTCTGCGCCTTGCCACAACTAATTTCTGTGCACCTCCGCTGTCAGAGAGCGAGGCGGACATGGACATGTAATTGCCACTCCCCCGAATTGGCTGGAGCACCCGATCCCATCAGGCAGCCAGCCACCTACCACCAAAGAACCTACCTACTAACTAACCAAGCAACCTCCAACGTACCAAACTAACCAACCCGTCGACCCCTCCCCCCTCCTCCCCCTATTTGCAGCTTCTGCCTTAGCGCTTCGATGCACGTTTGATATTTTGGCTCAGGTTTTTGTTTTGTTTTGGTTTTTTTTTTTTTTTTGGTTTATTTTTTATTTTTTTATATTTTTGTTGCCATGTTGCTTGGGCAACTTTTGCCAAAGTCGACAAACCCGAAATTATTTACAAGTTTTTTTTTTCTTTCCATTTGCTGTTTGGTTTCGCTTTGTTTTTTTTTTTTTTTTTTGTTCGGTTTTTCTGCTGCACACTTTGGCCTTTATCAAACGGAAGGGTGGAAGGTGGCGAAGGGGAGGGGGGCTTGTTGTTGCAGCGAGGGGCTTGCACCTGCCCCAAAACTGAGAGTGAACACGATGTGAGATACTCGTAGTACTCCATTTTTCACCGATAGTTAGATTAAAATTTATGTTTGGTTTTGTTTGTTTTGTCTCTGGGCAAAGACGAAAAATTTGAAATATACTGAAAAGTTTTGCATAGAGATTTCAGAGACTCTCTCTCTGACTCTTTCTCTCCCTCTCTCTCACACACACAGAGGCATACAGTGAAATTTCTATTTCTATCTCTATTTCCTATTTTACCCTCTCTTTTGAATATTTTCTTAACAATTACGCAATGGTTATAGGGGGTAAGATTTTTGCGAGGTGCTATAAATAATTACAAACAGTTGGTAAAACTTTTCCTAGACTATGCAGAATTCAGAGGGTAAAAGGCCATAACAACAAGTACAAAGGAATCAACCCTGGCCAAGGATAAGACCGACCGAAACGGATGTTGGCAACAAAAAAGCAGATGTCGGTTAACCGCAGCTTGAAATTTGTCTTTGGTTTTACTCTTTGGGCCCCCTACCCTCCTATACCCTCTCATACCCTTGCCATTCCTTTCATTTTTGGTCAAAAATATTGTAAATAATTTTATGTTATTGAGTTTATTACAAATTCCTGGCCAACTAATGGAGAAGCGGATACAGTAAAAACTTTAAGCATAGAATTTTATATACCCTTTTTTGGTTCCGTTAACTGGAGCGGAAGTAAAAGAAAGTGTACTACTTATTATATTTATTTTACTGTCTGAGCTTTTACTTGGGAGTTCTCTTCAATTATTTGATCGTCATACCCTGAAACTTGTTTTTTTTTGTTATAAGGATCTATGGATTTCTGATCAATCTGAAAAAGACAACAGCATTTATCTTTATATATTAGTTTGATCCCATAAGTCATTGGAAATGATACAGAAAATGGAACATTTTGTAATATGTCAACTGTACTTTTGGTAAGTACTGTGCAAACAGCTGATTTTAAACAGTTAATTCACTATCTAACTCTCTTTTCGTACTAAATATGTCTTTCTCTCTCTCTCTTCCTCTCTGTCCCTGTTTCGCTTTGTCTCTTCTAGCAGCTTGTCCTTGTCTATGTCTGTATTTAATTGCGCTTTAATTAACTTGCATTGTTCAAAGCGACGTGTCAACTCTGCAACTTGCTCTTTATATCGCTCTATCTCTTTTACTCTAACACTTACTGTCTCCTTGTTAAGGGGTGTGGGGTGGGGTGGGGGGCAACCCAGCCGCCCAAGAAAATGCGGTAGCTGTCAGTTTTGTTGGTTGTTTGTCTCTCTGCTGGTATTTGTATTTGCTTAAAAAACAAAAGGAAAAGAGGGAAAAACGAAAAACGAAAAAAAGAAAAAAAGAGGAAGAAAAACAAGTGTCACTGCAGTTGGGTCTATGGTGCTCTCTAACTCTATCTCTATTTCTCTATGTACCTACATTGTATACATATACATCCATACATAGATACGTGTGTGTGTGTGTGCGTGTGTGTGCTTGTTTGTATGTATGTATGTATACGAGAGTGAGTTATTTTGAATGCCAAACTCAAACAGTCAAGTGTCGTGCAGTGAACTGTCAATAGAGTGTACCAACAATTTTTAATACCCTATAATCTAGGCATTTAAAAGGGGTATATTACATTACATTAATCTTCAGTATTCTTGCAGTAAATTTATCTACTTTCTTTCCACTTTAAAATATTCGCAAATGAGGAAATTTTCAGACATAAATCGAATATAAGTCAAATAAAAGGGACTCTGTTTCAAGGATGTTTTAACCACAATTTCAACATTATTTCCTATTTAAGCTAATCCTTTTAAAAACTTTAGACAAATAATTTCTAGAATTTCTCAAATAATTCTTCAAATATAAAAATGCATACCTCTTGCCAGGAACCCTGTTCCTCTAGCAATCCTTGACGATTAACAAACAAATTTTCTAAGGAATTTTAGAGTTAGATATACCTTTCTTTATCTTCCATCTCTTTTAAGATGAAGTTATAAAATTACCCAAAAAAATAAACTTCCTCACTGAGTATTTATAAGTTCAATAACAATTTAGTTAATCTTAGATTCAACGATTACTTAGTATAGGGTATTCAATAGTCACTTCCCAGCTCTGTTGTTCTCTTTGCATTTCAAAAATGGTAAAAGGGGAAAGATTTTTCGCACCGCTAATAAAATTAGAAATCGAATCAACGGGATAGATTTCCATTTCCAGTACTTTAATTAAAGAATTCTGAATTTTATATTAAAAAAAAATAAAAGTAAATATTTTTTTGCATTATTTAATAACCTGCTAATAAGTCACTAGTAATTGCATTAATCTCATCTCATAGTTAAACTCAATAATTTAAATGATAATAATTCGTTGTCACTTAATTCCAAACTAAGTCTGTCTATATATAATAAATTATTAAAAAAAATTAAAAATTTCTCTAACAAAATTAAGAATTAGCTATTTCTGATCAATTAATCCATGCTAAGTTCTATGAGTTGGTATAATATTAAAATGGATGACTTACTATTAAAAATATACCACAGGGTACAAACTCTCTCTGTTTCTCTCCCTCTCTCTCTCTCTCTCTCTTTATTCCTCTCCCTCCTTTTCATTTTTTTTTGTTGTTTTGTTGTTTTTGTTAGCCTTCTGTTTTACCTATACCACCCTGTCTGAGGCACCTTAACCAGCATCCATCCAACGCTAATGAGCCCCGTTTCTTTGGTCCTGGATCCTTGTGTTGTCGTTGTCGCCGTTGTAGTCGTTAACTTCCTGCTTGGGATTTGGCTTTTGTTCACCAGAGAGCGAGCAGAGACTACTACAATTCTGCATCAACCCTTATACCCCATACCCTATCTCAAGTAAGAGGAGACGAATCCCCAACTTAACCCAACCCAATCTTGGCAAACGGTCGGTAGGAGTGCCATAGTCTTAGCTCCACCACACTTTCTTCTTTCTTCCTTTTTCTTTTTCTTTTTCATTTTTATTTTCATTTTTCTGCTGACTAATCCATTTCATTGAGAGAATTTGTGTTTTACTCACACTTCGTCCTATCTCTGTCTCTATTTTCGTGTCTGCTTCGTTCTTTCTTCATTTGCTGTGATTTGTTTTATGAATGAACTCAACATTTCATTCATTTCTTTAAATACTACGCGCGACTTGCACAAATCCTAAGGACATGCAACGGCATGCATGGCAAGCATATAAGGATATCCTTCTGTCTTTACAAGAATCATCTCCACACTCACCATATCGTCATCTCCTCATCTCCATATCCATCTCCGTCTCCATCTCCATCTCCATCTCCTCATTTCCTCATCTTTCCATCGTCATCGTCATACTTTGCCTGCCAATTAAAATGCCACCGCCAGGCAGATGTGAGTGGTTAGATAGCAGATGACAGGAGGATGGGCATCCCCTACCATCAAAGCATCCAAAAGAGCCACCCCAAAAAAAAAAAAAAAAAAAAAACACAACACCACCTACAACCACTCAGAACCACCCACAGCCACCCACAACCTGTCTAGCTCAATTTGATGATGACGACGGGAGACGCCTTTAATGACTGTAAATCAAGCGTGCTTTGCATTTTTCCCTGCTTAACCGACGATGTCACCGGCAACAGCAACAACAACAGCAACAACAACAACAATAACAACAAGGATGAGAATGACGTTGACGATGAATCCACATCCGCCTTCTGGTCCTGTATCTGGCATCCTGGGCATCCTGTTGCCTATTTGAAGCATTCCTCTTTCTCCCTCTCTCTCTCTCTCCCTCTCTTTGTCTCCATCTCTTTTACAAGCACACACACTAAGCAACAAAATTAATAAATTAGTTTCTTACTTTGAACCATTTTAGATAGTCTGTCACACAATTTGAACACTCTTCACTCATATCAGAAATCAAGACAGGAATCCAAAAAAAAAAGGAAGAAAAATAAAACAATTTCACAGCATTCCATCATTAAAAGGATTTTCAAACGATTTCCCCTTTTTTATATATAGATATTATTTTAATTTGTTAAAGAAAAAGTCTGAAATTAAACTATAGAATGCATTATATCTAAAAACTTAATTTTTAAAAATAAAAATTTGAATAAAATAAAATAAATTGAAAATGAGTCCAAAATAATATGAAAAAAAAATGATTATAAAGTTATTTTATTTTTTTATTAAAAATTATCAGAGTTTAAAAATATAATAAAGTAATTTTTAAAAAATATAAATAATATTTTTTTTAACATTTTCTTTTTTGTATTTTCTAACTAAAAGTATTTGGCAGGACAGTTTTCATCTTGTTATTCTTAACTTTAATTACTTTCGTTATAATGCAAAATGCATTCGATGCTTTCAAGTGGCAAGGGATTATAAAATATATATAAAGAAAAATCGTAAAGATATTTGCCAAAATGGGCGTAGCCAATTAAATTGCAAACCTTTAACTCGGCTAGCCTCCTCCAATTTTAAATGAATAAAATAAATATAAGGGGGAAAAAAAAGGCTTTTCCAACAGCTGTAAAAGATGTTTTTTTTTCTTCCTATTTTCTGTCTATTTGTTTTCATTTTTTTTTTTTTTTGGTTTTTTTTTCTTTTTGCCTTTTCTTATATTTTGACCAAATGAGTCACGTTGCAGCGCAGTCACCGGAAACGAATGATGCAGAAAAGCAAATTACAAAAGAAATCCTTAGAAACGACGTCAACCCCGACTATATATATATATATCCACCCATGCCCATGACGTTGACAAATGCCATTCCGTTCCGGGAGTCGGTCGGCTTGTTGGCTATATGGGCAATGAGTCAGTCAGTCGTTGTCGTTGTCGGCACCTGCGTTTCGCCTTGTCTGGCTGTGCGTCTAAGGCACGCGACCAACAAGAGAAAATACCATACCTCCTCCCCCCAACCACCACCAACCTCACGTGCATGAAGAAAAGAAATGTAAAAGCAAAAACAACGTCAACCAATCCGACGACCCCTCTGAGTCAGCCAAAAGATAATGTAGAATTTTTATTTAATTTTTGTTTTTTTTTTTTGGGTTTGCTCTGATAAGCAGCAGCAATTATGCAAAACTATTGAAGTGCAGGACGGACAGGAGACAGCCAAAAATTGAGGGATGAAAATTGTCTGCACCTACCTAATTGGAAAATGTCTGAGAAAACCCCATATGACAATTTGCAGGTAGTAATTGATAAAATTAAAATCCTTAATTGATTTATGGCATTTAACTGACTGATAAAGGGGGAAAATACGATTTCCTTTGATCAATTAAATGTACTTGATTCTGTTAGATCTAATTTATTTTTTATTAGCTAATTGTATATACATATGTACGTATATTTTATGCAACAAATTTGTTGTTATAATCTTAATTTAGCTAATTTTTTCAATAGACTTCCGGTGATAAATATATCTATATATATTTTTGCCACAAAAATTGAATTCTTTGTTTTTTTTTGTGTTTTTTTTTTAGTTATTTTGCAATCATGATTCAAGGTAATACAATAATTAGCACATTCCGCAAAAAATTATTGTATGAATTAAAAAGTTTATTACAAATTACAATGCATCATCTACTCCACATTTTAACCAATATATAGGACCCAAAAAATTATTGTCACATTGGCAACATTATTGCATTACATTTGCATTTTAGCAAATGATTAAGCAAAAATAAAAATTAATTAAATAGAACGGAAAGAGGATCAAGAGAAAGAGCTATCTCCCTCCCTCTCTCTCTCTCTCTCTCTTTCATATTCCAATAATAAACATTTGCGCGTATTTATTGTCCACGTTAGTTGGCGATTTTGTATCCAAAAAGTATTTTTGCGGCATATATGTATATAATTATCCCAATGAAATATTTGATTAAATGAAATATGCACAATATCGTGTGAAACTGAATAGATGGAAAGTGTATGGGAGAAATGAAATTGCAATTGAAAATTAATTTATTATATTTATGTGGCTAAAACAAAGAGAGAGAGGGAGAGAGAAAGAGAGAGAGAGGGGGCGAGAGAGAGAGGGGGAGAGAGAGAGAGGGGGAGAGAGGTAGAGAGGTCAGATCAATTTATGCAAGTGCTTTGCAATTTATGGCCTAGACAAAATAAAAGTGTAGCTACTTTTATGCAACAAATAATTACAAAAAAAGCACACACACACACACACACACAATATTAAATAGACCAAATATAGCAGAAAATTTAGAAACTAGAAATTCAATTTATGGCAAAATTTATACATTTTAATTAATAAACTAAAAACATCCTCCTAATTTGAAGTCTTTTAAAGAATTTAGCTTTATCCATTTATATAAATACATATCTATATCTGTTAGATTTCTATATTTTGATATATTTTAATATTTTGTATGCTTAAAACGTTACTTAATAAGTATTTTCATTTCTTATTCCTTTATGTTGACTTAGTTTCCTTTGGGGTGAAATATGTACATATATATGTATGCATATATCAAATATAGTGACACGTAAATTGGTCGGCATAAGATCCTTTGATTTGTAACACATAATAATTTAGACTCGTTTTCGTAATGAGAAGTGAAAAATGGTAAGGGGTTAGTTAGTTATGTATGTGAAGAAGGGAAGTTAATAAGTAACTTTTCTGAATCAACAAGAGAAGATGCATGAGGGGGGAGCTGATTGTACGGAGGGGGGCAGCGGGTGTAAGAAAAGAAAAGAAAAAAAGGGGAAATCTTTCAAGTGGACACATTAATTGCTAGAGCACACACAGACAAACACATGCACAAGGTCGTTTTCCTCGTTTTCATCTTCGTCTTGGGACACACGCAAAAGGACTTTCGACAAATTATAGATTTAAAACAAATTATGATCCACGTCGTCGTGTGGGAAACTGACAATGACATGCTAAAGATGCCAAGAGAGATGCCAAACAGAGAGCCAGAGAGACAGAGAGAGAGAGAGAGAATGAGAGATGCTGTTTAGGTTGCTTGGGCACGTCTCTAATCGCAAACGGCAGCCTCATTTCTGTTTGTTAATTACACTTTAGTGTGTGTAATTTTCACAGGATCAGGAGAAACAAGAATTCAAAAAATAGGCAATGAAATGAACGCTTCACAGGAAGCCGTCGCCCCAGACATAGGCACATTCATACACATTCTTCCAATGACGACTTCAGACAGACAAGTGATACAAAAATATTAACCAAAGACCATGGGGGGGTGGGGGTAGCGCACAACAAGCCTTACCCATACAACCGACTCGCATTGCAGGTACAAAATGACTTCACACAAAACTAGATTAAACTGAGAAAAAAAAAAATATATAAAAAAAAATACAAACTGAAAACTACAACAACGACAACAACAACAAGAAGAAGAAAAAAAAAGAGAGTAAAAGAAGGAAGGAAAGAAATATAATAAAATAAAACTAAAGGGAAAAAAGCAAAGTGCACAAAACAAACGAGCGAAAAATTCAAAGAAATCAATTGCAAGCCAAAAGGCACGTCTCACACATCAAGAGCAAGAGCGAGAGAGAGATAGAGATAGAGATAGAGATAGAGTGAGCGATCTTCACATGAATGGAAACACGCACTGGCATAAGACACGCACATTGGCCCATTGTCCCTATATATGTATATATGTACCTACAATACCAATCCCTCTATCCCGATTCCTATTTGATGCGATGCGTTGCGTTGCATTGCAACGTCAGCTACCGGAAATGCAGCGCATTGCACCAAAGGCAGACACAGAGAACTAGACTAGACATCCAAAGAAATAAGAAACAGAGAGAAGGAATAAGTGAGAGAGAGAGCGAGAGAGAGAGAGAGAGAGAGATAAAGCAAGAATCGTATTCGTATGTCGGCAATTTGTGTGAGGGACAATAGCAGCTGTTCTAGGGTTTCCACAGATCTCTCCTCTATGGTCAATTTAGAGTTTTGATTTCATTCCATTTCTGTTCTCCCCTCTCTCAGCATACTGATTTTTTTTCATAGAAAAATATGATCCAAACTGATGCTATAAATTAAATTTAGATTTCGTTTTTGTAATATGATGATAAACGATTAGGATTCACTTACATACATACTTATTGCTCTATAGCAGATTTATCTATCACATGTGTATGTATATAAAAGGAGGAAAACATAAAGTTTTGTGTGCAAACCAGTTGAGAATCATATCCAAAGAAATGAAGAACAAAAAAACTTATTTGATCATTTTTCTTTTTCCATATTGTTTTAGATAAATCCAAATTCAGTTATGACATTATTCTTAATGAATCCACTGTGCCTGGCATATGGCAATGCCATTGACTTCTGTTGTATTTTTTTTTGCAACCAAAACTTAATCAGCCGCATTAATCGCATTACAAATTGTCACAGGACTGCGCTGTTGTTTATATATAATTTTTTTCCCATCAGATAATACGATACATATATATATATATACTATATAAAAAGTTAAGTGAACACAAGAGGCGAACAGAGAGAGAGAGGGGGGAGTAAAAGTAACAACAATTCGTAATGGAAAACTAAATGGAATAAGACGCATTGATGGCATTCTCTTTGCACTTGTTCTTGTTCATAAATTCTTCATCATCTGTCTCAGCATCTCTCTCCCACACTCCTCTCCTTCTCTTCTCTTTTCTGTGTACTTTTGTGTTCCATGACCTTTGTAGGGCCGCCTCCTCCCGCCTCCTTGCCAACGTTTCAACTATCACCCCATTGAGAAAAGACGTTGACAAAAGCCAGAGCAGAATTTGAGCTTAAGATTGAATGAGATGACGGGAACGGGACGGGGGTAAGACGATGAAGACCGCAGCTGCCACACATATGTGATGCAGCCAAGTGAATTTAATTGACACCCCAGAGAGCGGCAAAATCTGCGCCTGCAATTAGCCAAACAGTCAGAAAGAAGGCACACACACACACACACACACACAGAGAAAGAGAGAGAAAGAGAGAAGACAGAAAACAGATTCTTATTCCGATTCCCAGATACCTCATCATTTTATTTATTTCTATTTTTTCTTTTTTTTCTTCTTTATAACTTTACTTTTAGCCAAGGTTAAGAATACTTTAAGTGTCTGAACTCATTTTCTAGCCTGGCCTAAAAATTATGCAAAAGAAAATCTATTTTATTTGCCACCAATGTAAAACTTTTACTACTCCCCATGCTACTAAAAGTTGGCCAATTGCTAACACAATTCCCATCAACCGGGACAAGGTTGCTCTGCCATCAATTCAATTGAGTGTGAACAAGAGCAAAGAATTGGGATGGCATTTTCCAAGAAGGAGAAGAATCGGCTAAGAAAACAATGAAAACAAATATGTTTCGAAAATCGGTTACTGAAAAAGTATTTAAATGGATCTAAAATATACAAATATATTTTAATAATGAATTAGAAATATATTTTTGGGAATTATATTAAACTTGTTTAATTGCATTTAAGTAACTTAATGTGCATATTCTATTAACTAAATGAAATTTCCCCTTTTCCGTTAATGTATCTAAAAATAACTGCGAATTGTTATTCATTTGTATGTTGAGTAATTTTCTTTGAATGTCGCGTTCAAATGAGAGTTTTCCCAAGCCTTGGGAATGCATTTTTCGGGTTTTTCTATTTTATTTCATTTTATTTTATTTTTTTTTTTTTCTCCCTTCGAAGCAGTAAACACACTTCTAATGAGCATCATTATGTATGGGTGTGTGCGAGTGTGTGTGTGTGCGTGTGTGCGTTTGTGAGAAAGAACAGAATCCAAAAATAACTAGGCAACTCAACCAACCACAAGGTGAAGATAAGAAGAAACATCTCATCTGGTTTACTAATGAAGTGGAATGAAGGGTCTCAAGAAAGAACGCTGTAGAGGTAGAGGAAGAGAGTGAGAGAGTGAGAGAGAGAGAGTGAGAGAGTGAGAGAGAGAGAGAGTGATAGACATAGAAAAAAGGATCTGTTAGATACAAATTTCATGGTTGGTCTTTGTCGTTGTTGTAATTTTATGAGCCCCACACACACACACACACGCACAAGCACACACAGCTGGAGCCGGTCCATCACATTTGACTTTGATTGAAAGTGTTTTTAGTTGCTATCCCACACAAAAAAAAATAAAATAGAAAATCAAAAATCGTAGATATGTCAATTGAAAAGTTGTTTATATTGAATGATGATCGAATGACTATATCTTTTAATCACCAAAAATGTTAATTTTTATCGAGTACTAAATATGTGTATATATATATTTATATATATATATGTGGGTGATTTGATTCCTCTTACTTTAACTCTCTTTCTTGCTCTTTCTCTCTGCCTGTCTGTATCTTTATTTGTTTGTTTCACCTTTGACCTAAGCCGCTTCCGACTTGGTTCTACGGGACAATTTTATAATCGCCCCTTTTTCTTAGTCGCTTTTATATATATTTTTCTTGTTCTTCTTCTTCTTCTTCTTCACTGTGTCTCTTGTTGTGATTTTGTGTTGTAAGTTTATTGTTATTGCCCTTTGTTGTTGTTGTTGCTCCTTCTAGCCTTGATATTTTCATTTTCATTTTTTTGGTCAGTAATTAAATGAAATTTACAATAATTTCTTCTTATGCCTTTTCTATCTTTTCATATAGCAGGCTCTTGTTATTGTCTTTTACTTTTCATCTTCTATACTTTGCCCATTTTTGGGTAATTTTTTTTTTATTTATTTATTTTTTTTTTTTTTTTTGTATCTTTTTCTCACACACCCAGTTAAAACTCACGTCTCCGGGGGGCTATTAAATGCCATGTCCACTGGGTCTTACTGTCCTCCACCTTATTTTCTTTCTCTTGGTGGTGTTGGTGTTGTTGTTGTTGTATCATTCTGTTGCTATTTCAGTATATTTTCTGTTATTATTGTTATTACAACACGCACACACAAATATAAAGACTGTGTGTGTGTGAGAGAGAGAGAGAGGTAGAGTAAGAAAGATACTTTTTGTGTCATTTTCGTAACAATAACAACAATAAACACCTTTAGGTCTCTTGGCAATCTAAATTTCTTTTTGCTTACCGGCAATAACACCAACAGCAACAACAACAACAACAACAACACCAACAACAACAATAACAGCAAAAATACCAACAGTAGCAACAGCTTCCGCATCAGTTAAAAATAATGACAATTGAAATCTTGGAAATTCCAACAGAAGAAGAGAAATAAAAAAAAATAACATAAAATAAATTTTTGTTAGATTTTCTACAGCAAAAACAAATAGTACCTATATATATATCGAAATATATGTACATATATATACATACATACCTAATACACCTAACAGGTAGTTTAATTACTTTATCTTTTCTAGCTTTTTCAAGCTTACATCAGACTAAATAGTTTTAGAATTAACAACAATATACTAAATACATAGTTAATGGAAACGTTCTAAAGATTTGTTACAAAACACATCAAAACACTTTAAAATTGGTTGTGAAATAATTTGAAGGGTTTTAATACAAATTAAAGGTACTTAATCTTATCTAAGCCGTTTCGTCTAAGAGCTCTACTTACTTTTTGTTTTTTTTTTTTTTTAAATGTGATTAACTTATGAAACCAAATCGTGATTGTTACTTGACCAAATCGAATAGATAACAAAAATATTATTTAACATCTTTGACATCTTGTTTCTTGCCTCTTGTCAATTAATTAATTATTTTTGTTGTTTTTAAAATTAATATGAATTAACATATTCTCTTTCCCTATAGTAAACAGAAAAAAAAAACCTTTTACCATCAGCTCAATTATGAAAACAGAATTTATTTCTCTCCATTAAATGTTTTGCTCTTTTTTATATAAATATTTACCTCTATATATATATATATATATATATACATATATATAAAAACAAATATTAAAGCATATTCCTCACCCATCGTCTCCTTCTTGAATTTTTCCTTTTTTTAATGTATGTTTATTTTTAGATAATTTTCCATCTCTTCCCACTTTCATATTACATTTCCCTTGTGAAACTGAAACCGAAAAAAATAAAAAACAAAATAAAAAACAAATTGAAATCTAAACTGAAATTCCAGTAAACAGCATAATTACTATTTTTGTTTTTCGTTTTTGTTGTTGTGACTCTTGTTACTAATAATTTTTTTTTTTGGGGTGGAGAGGGGAGGGGAGAAGACTCGTTACTTTATGTTCACTTAAGTTCAGTTTTTCCCAAGCTCAAAAAAGTAAAAGCTAAACTTGTCTCTTACCACCGCAACTTAACATAATTTGTCTTACAGCCCCCCACTCCCCTTCCCCCATCATCAAAAGTAAAACACAACAAAAAAAAAAAAAAAGCAGCCCAAACATGAGAGAAGAAATTGAATCAGAAATTTTGTAATTTATCTGTTGGATAACCGCAAGTGTTAAAAAAAATAATAATAAAGGTTTATAATAATGAATCATAAAGAAATATGTACAAAAGGTATACTACTTATATCTATGTATAAGAAGCTGAGGTAAAGGTTTACATGGGATTTAGACAAACGTTTACAAGTGAAATTCCTTTTGCCATACTAATCTAGAAAATATGTATAATATATATGTTTTTTATATAAATTTATTTGTTTTTTTTTTGTTGTAAAGTCAAAAATTGATTTTTATTTGGAGATTGAAAACATTTTCAATATTTTTGTTAAGACTTCTAATAATTGAATCGGTAATTCGACAAGTCCACATAAAGTCTTTAAATAAGTTTTCTATAGGACCCGGGTTCGAATCCCAGGCTAGTGCATGGATGTTGTTTTCGTCTAAGCCGAAGGCCTTAGTTGCCAGTGCTTGTAAAATATAGTTAGGTTGATAGTTTACAACTATATTCTATACTTTAATAATAATAATAATAATAATAATAATAATAATAATAATAATAATAATAATAATAATAATAATAAGTTTTCTATAATTAGGTTGAAAATTTTTATATAAAAGAAAATCCCCATACATGCTTCAATTTCAAAAGGACTTTTTGTAGTTTATTGTTATTTTTTTTAAATAATGACTAATCTAACTACGGAAAAGCAGAATATTTATTATAAATTTCATTTTTTAAAAAGGAATATAAAATATGTAAGTATATATTTATTATATAATCTGGCAAAATATATTACAATATGTGACTATATATTATATTATTCTACTACTACTACTACATACTATACTAGATACCATGTAAATATAATTATTGCCAGTTCTTAAAGGAACAAAATACTTTCGTTTGGCTATTGACTATTCTACAGATTTTTCATTATTTATAGTTTGCATGAAGCACTAAACTGAATGACAAAAATTTAAATTGAATTTGAAACGAATTAAATCAAATGAAAATAAAAGTTTTTGCTTTACGTTATGTTGAAAAATGGTTGGTCCATTTTTCATGCATGCGAAGGAAAAACCACAATGGCACACAGCGTCAATCATAAAAAAAAAAGGAAAAAAAAACAAGATGCTGGGATAAAAACTCCAATTCATATGCGTGCATTTATATATATGTATATATATATATACACATATAGAACAGATCTAACAAACATGTGTGTATACTGGAAAAAAAAAAAACTCTTGACAAGAGTATAAACTCAATTTGCATGGCAGCTGCTTTACTACTGCAAAACGAGGGCTGATCTATAACCGATTTTGAATATCTAACTTGGATATATAATATATAATTTTTACAATTTCTTCATATATATAATTTGTAAAAGAAAATTTTTTTTTTTTTTTTTTAATAAAGTTTAATCTGTAAATTAATAATCTGTTAAGTATAGAAATATATATATAATAATAATTCACAGTTAGTTTAAATTATAGAATTCCATAACAATTTATTATTTAATTAAACTTTACATTTGTTTAACATTTTTGGTTAACTACTAAATCCCACCTCGCATAATATCATATCATTTTTTAATGTATAAATCTGATATAAATCGCTGTCGTTTAAAATTCAGTCAATGGGCGTTGCAAATAAATCAAAAATTTATTGTAACGCATTTAAATACATGCATATTTCAACGATAAAACACAACGAAATGAACAACAACAACAACAACAACAAAAAAAACAAAAAAAAGAAAAGAAAAGTTCAGTGCCAACTTCTGAGGAATAGACAAATGAAAGTTCCTTAACATACATAGATCTATCGATGGCATCTCGCATATGTAGGTGTATACATATATGTATATATATATATATATAGATATGGATGATTGTAAATATAATTTAAATATTTAAGCAAACTTCTGTCAACTTTTATTATTGTTGTTCAATGCAAAAAAATCAGGCAACTAATGCCATAAAAGATTAAGGGTAACTTTATATATATAAAGTAATATATAAATACAATATATATATTATATTTATAACTTTAATAAACTATTCCAATTCACTTTTTTTCAAATATATATTTTATGTATTAATATATTTAAAACAAATAAAATATGTTAAGTTTCGAAATTTTTCAGGTGACAGGGGACAAGAACTTCAAGTTCCTTAGTTATTTCTAAGGATATTTTATTGATTATCCTTAGGAAATTTGCGAAGACATTTTATTGAATTTATATACTAATTTCTAGACAGATCTATATTAATTCAGATCTTGCTACAAATGAAAAAATCTACTTCATATATAGTTCTGATTAATATCAAAATACCTATAGCAAATATATTTTATAGATAGATAAATCCATTTTAAGATAAATTAAACCCCCTGAGCGACCAAAAAAAATATATTCAAATATATCAAAAAACTTTTTGATATTTTTCGTTTATTTTTGTGGTACATTAAACTTTTCATTTAAAAGAAGAGAGAAGAAAAAAAAACTTCATGCCGCCTTTTCTTTTTGATTTTTCCTTTTACTTTTACTCTGTTTCAAGTTCATTGTCACTTGGTATATTTCCAGCTGGAAAAGATGGTGAAACGTAAAGGAGGACCAGACCAGACCCCCTCTAAGGCGGTTGCAGCAATGCCAACGACCCAACCATAATCCAATTATGAATTTTCACATAAATTTTTAACACAACCCCAGCCAAAAAACAAAAAAATAAAAAAAAACCAAAATGAGATATATAGTATGTATAATATATATATATAATGTGACAAGATGAAGAAATCGGTTATGTGTTGGTATATCTATATATGTATATATGTATATGTGCTAGTGTGTGTATGTGTCTGTGTATTTTCCCCCCACAAATAATAACAATAAATTGTTCAAAGCATGAAGCAATTCAATAAAAATAATGAAGAAGAAATGCAGACGTCAAAAAGGGCGCTTTTTCAAGAAAACGATGTTGGTGAGGGAGAGGGAGGGGGGGGGTGAGGATAAGAGAAAGAGGTTGAAAGTGGTAAATGATGGAAAAAGGGGGGCAGAGAAAGGGGAGCATTATATACTTTATTTTTATCAGTCCGTCTCATAGTCACTCTCGTCATAATGATAATGCTGATAATTACACCAGCAGAAGCATCGGCATCAGTTCAAGCCGAACTTTGGTATCAACTTTATAAAATGATGTAGCATGGCCAAGGCAATGGTTGGTAATGGTATTGACAAAGGGGAAGGGGAATGGGAGAGGGGGAGGGGGGGAGGACTTAACTCATCATCATCATTATCAACTTCGTGTCTGAGTCGTCGTTGTCATCAAGTTGATTCTCCATTTGCTTTTACCATCGACTATGACAATTTCATTTATTTAACATAATTTTTATGCAGCGAGTGTCTGGAATGGGTATGAGTATGAGTATACGATGAATACTTATTCGATCTTCTACTTCTTCTTTATCATCATCATCATCATCATCTTGGGGGATTTTTTTATTTTTTTGCTGTTATTATTATTTGTTTTGCATCATCTGTGCATCATGCTTAAGAAAAGAAAAGAAAAAGAAAAGAAAAAAAAACTAAGAGAAAAGTTTTTCCTGCTGCCATTTTTCGATTGCTGCGCCTCCGTTGTAGTATTCAATTTTAATGAATGTCTGATTGAGTTAACTGCATTATGAGTGTTGCTCCAATCATGCGAGTGGCAAAATCTATTCAAAAGATTTGGTGGCATGAGGCAGAGATTTATTCGCAAACTTCGAAAGTTTTTTTCTTTAATCTTAATAAATTATTCATTCAAATGAGAGTGAATAAATCAATTTATTTGTATGACAAAATTTTAAAAAAATGATTCAATCACTTAACTTTACTTTAGAATCATAATGAGATGAATGAATATACTTAATTGATATTTTTTTTTTCGATACATTTAATTTATTTTCTGGTAAAATTTTAGTTTCAGTTTTATTCATTGTAAACTCAATTGTTATTCATTCTGATTTACACTTGCTTTCATTGAAAGTCTCACACTTTTCTCTCTATGCCCCCTCCCCCACCCTTTTTTTTAAGTTTTTTATCTCGAGCGGACCCACACTGATTGCTGGTCTACTGCACTTCGCCACCCCTTATAGCTAGGCCCTTTCCCAGCTGCTCTCTCTCCCACTCACACTTTTCTCTCTCTCACTCTCTCTCCATCTCTTTCTCTCTATCTCTTTCTCTCTTTTTTCCACATTTTAACCTCTTTGAGCTGAAGTGATCTGTGGCAAGTGCCTTCTCCTCTCGCACTTTTGGTAATGACAAACGCGCAAGTTGGGTGAGAAAATGAGGGATAAGGCTAGAAGTATCGGGCAAGAGGGGTGACTAAGGGGCAGTGGTCGGGGTGGAGGAGCTTGATTCTCTCTACATGATTATCAGCAATTTTCATAAAGAAATGGAAAATCGAAAAATGAAATGAAATGAATTGAAAGCAAAGTGCCAGACGACGGCAACGTGGTGAAGTGCCATGGCCATGGCTCCCATCAAAAATTCTCTCTTAAACCCCCCCCCCCCACATTCCCACCATACACCAACATCATCTTCTACTTATCAATGAGCTACGTGCCTTTTCGGCAATTTTGCAGCCTCTCCTGGAATAAAATATATATATATATATATATGTATATGAAAAAAAACAAACAGCCGAAAAAAAAAAATCATATTAATAATAATAATAATAATAATAAAGAGGCTACAAGAGACAAGAAAATACTTAACAATGGGGAATGAAAATCCAGAGAGAATGAGTGAGAAAGAGAGAGGGGGGGGAGTGAAAAACGTGGCCGTGCGAACCTTCAAAATGTTGAAATTGTATTGAAAAAACCATTGTTTGAAATCGGTCGATGCATTCATAAGTATTAACCTATATTTTATTTCGAATCGGAAGTATTACGTGTCTATGTACATACGAGGACATGGGCGTAGGACCAGGGTTAACATAATCCTATGAAAATTGTATAGCCGCAACAATAAAAACCTATGAATAAATAACTTGGGAATATGTCAATTCTTTGATTCCAATTAATTAGTTAAAAAAAATTATTTTATAAGCTAATTTTTTATTGGGATTAAGTTGTTCCTGAGTTACTTAGTAAACTTGGTGGCATGCGACAACCCTGGCTTTATTATGAGACCCAGTTGTTAAGATAATGAAAATATATAAAAAATTGAAAATAAGTATTACAGATATCGGCTACACGCCACTGTTTATTCACAGATATCGTTAAATATTATATTAAAATATTATCATATATGTTGCTGGCAAACATAAATGTTAAAAATAATGCTAAATATGTACAAAGGATGTTTCAAATATCCCAGAAGTGACCGCCCATTATCAGAATCTGCCAAGATAAAAGAAACATTCCAAAATGAGTTGAAAAAGTATGAAATTGGAAAAAATAAATTTGAAATCATTTCTGAAAAAGGAATAAATGGAATTTTATCTTATTTTATTCCTTATCCTTATTCCTTATATTTTGTAATAAAAATAAATAATTAATTCTGCATAAGCAAGAAGAATTATACATATATCTCTTGATAAGCCCGACACTAGATGGTGCCAGTGAGCTGTTATAGAAATAAAATGGAGTTAGTTGACAATTCATTACTTTAGTCCCATAGAGCGTTACCATAAAATAGTCTAGAGAAGTGAGAGGGGGAGGACCAAACCTTCAAAAGGGGGACGCACAATTGTTGGCTTATTTGTTAAGTTTCAAGTTACGAGTACGAGTTAGCAAGACAAAATGCTGGCAATTTTAATTACTTACATTTCACTTTTCTTCTTTTTTTTTTTTTTTTTTTTTTTTTTGTAAAATGGACAAAGGCAGCCGGTCAAGTGCACAACACCCCAAATCTCCACTTACTCCGCATAATGCTTTAGGCCTTTATATTGTATCCCAAACGTGCCATAAACCGGTAAGCACGCACCACAAGACTCCCCAACCGACCAAGGACCCACCCATCTATTTACTCTCTCTCTCACATACACACACACACATGCACGCAGACACTCGCATTCAAACATTTGTCCATCCACACCAAATCTACCTGCACTCACAGTCACGATTCATCGAGCCAAAAGTCTGTCTTTTAAACTAATTATCATTTTCGCCATTCACATTCACCTTGAGCTCTCAAATAACAACAAAAAGTCGTTGGTGTGTGTGCGTGTGTGTGTGTGTGCGTTTAGACAGCGAAAGTAATCGGGTTCAAGTTGATTTTTAGAGTAAAGGAGAGATCTCCCCCCTCCCCCACCACCAAACACATCTCGTGAAATGAATAGAAAATACGAAATGGCAGCAAATAAATAAAATACCAAACACTTAAAACAGGCCAATGGACGCGCGCGTATATATACATACATATGACTGAATGATCAGAGAGTTGAGTATAAAGGGTCTCGTCAATGGAAGCCTGACTAAGACTGAGTTCATTAGCAAACGAATCCACACGCTGCAAGTAGGGTGCATATGTGTGTGAGGGTGTGTGTGTGTGTGTGTGTGTGTGTGTGTGTGTGGGGGTGTGTGAGGAAGGGTCTAGTCCACCCACAGTGATGTGCCAGAAATTGCACAACCTTTTCTTTTCTTTGGCTTATTGAGCTCTTTAATGGTATATAGAGTACGATATATCTTTTAAACAAATATATAGTGATGGCAGTTATCGCAGATATCTATTGGAACTGGATTCTTTACAAACATATATATCACAATATACATATATTATTTAACTATTAATGATTACACATTTACCGATAAAAAAAATCATTGTATATTTTATTATTAATATCAGGATTTAGGTTTATAACTTTTCGACTTATAGCTAATGGAATTTTAAATGGTTTATTGGAAAAGAGTTGCCACCTTTCATATAGATCGTTCTATATAGATCGTCATTAGCTAATTTTTCTTGCTAATATTTTTTATTTGCAATAAAAATTTTCTTTTACTGTGATTGCGTCTGGAAAATTCACTTTTTAAAATATCTAAAAATGATTTTGATTTTGACATTGACGTAGAAAATTTTTTTAACAAACCCTATCCAACTCTCCTCCCCTCACCACTCTCCCCTCACCATATTTGCTTTGTTTCTGTTGTTTCTTTTTCTTGTTGCATTTCTTTTTTGTGCCAACGATAATTACATGTCGTCTTAAGTGAACACACAGCAACAAGGGTTGGACCAAAAAGGGAGGAGTGACAGAGAGAGAGAGCGAGAGAGGGGGGGAGAGAGAGAGAGAAAGAAATAGTGTTGGTATGGTGTCGGTATATGTATGTATGTATATGTATAGTGGATGGGGTATGTGGGTTGGGGGTTGGGGGTTTGGTGGCTATGCATTTCGCCAAAGTGTTAGTTACATGGTCGCTATTCTCCATTTCCTTCGCCTTTGCCTGGCACGTAATTTGCTGATTTTGAATTTTTCGTCTGCGAGGCAGCAAATGAAATGCTTTTGCATTTTAATGCGCCCCACAGACTGACAGCTGCCTGAAGGAGTTACATTGCAAAGAGTGAGAATGGTGTGATACCTACCCAGTCCATCCCAGCCTGCCTCCCAAATCCCTCTCCCTCTTCCCCTCTCTCTCTCGCCAACTCTCTCTCTTTCTCTCTTCTACTCTATTTCACTGGTGAAAACTATTTGCTGCTGCCGCTGGCTGTCAACTCCAGACCAAAAGCAGCAAAGGCGGCGGCAACCAGCCCCTGGGCCAAACCTGCGCCCCCCTTTGCCTCATCCCCCTGCCCATCATTGCCATCCCTCAAAAACCCCATCCCCCCAATCCCAGCTGGAACATATTTGCACTGTCTGGCAATTTTTAAGCAATTTCAGCTCGCCTGAGTTGACTTGCTCGCCCTTTACCCCTATCTCTCCCCTCATCCCTTTACATTCCCTTTCTTCCTCATCTCTTCCCCTTCTTTCACTGTCTCACTTGCTTTCTCTAGCTGCATTTGCATCCTGTTTAAATGTTTTCCCTTTTCCTCTTCTTTTTTTTTCTTCGTTTTTTGGTTCTTCGTTGTCGCTGAAATTAAAAATAAATTTCACAGTAAACACATATAAAAAGAGACGCCAAGTGGGGGCACATGGCAACAAGGGGTGAGTGAGATAGATATAGAGATAGATAGGCAGACAGTGTGAGGAAGAGAGAGGAGAGATTAATGTTATATAAAAATGACATTTTGCAATCCAAAAATTAAATATAGATTTCCAAATATCTGTAATTGACAATTACAAAGTTTGTTCAAATTGAAATAAAATATTGAAAGATTTTTATTCAAATTCCTTCTTCTTCCCTATATCGATGTGGCAACTCTTGGTGAAGTGAAAGATCTGGCAACTATTGATTCAATTTTAATAGTATTTACGGATTAACCAAATTGAATATATTTTATGTTTAACAACTAAAACACATTATTTCCACGAATAGATCAACTGATGGATGAGCAACCCTAACCAAGGTTGCCAGATTATTCATATATAAGATGAAACGTTGATTAATAATAGTTTTTGCAATCAATTACTTTAAGCCTCCTTTTCTGTCCTAGAAATTTTATGAGCCAAATTTCTAGAATATTTTTTTTTAATATTATCCTTCAAGGATATATGGACTTTGCCTAAATATAACTGCAACTGCAACTGCAATCGATCGATCAATATGCCCTTTTTCTGGATAGGGTATTAAAAAAATAAAATGCTGGAAATGCACGTAAATGTATAAGACTTGTACAGAATGGAAACGTTTCAAGTTTTCGTATATCCTGCGGCTGTCGGACATTTAAAAATAGTTTTTATTGCCAATGGGATTTACTTTTAGACATTTGGCGGCAACGGCGGTGTCTATATCTTGACTTCTTGTTTCTTTATTATTTTTTCTTTGCTTTTTTTTTTTGTTGTCGTTGTTGATGTTGCCCTTGAATACGGCCCAAGGATGGCGGCGGATGAGCGCGTGCCAAATGTGTCTGTGAATGGCCATATAGAGCACAGTCGGCCGGCAGCAGGGGAGGAAGTCTGTTTGACTTCAAGTGATATTTTTAGCAGCAATAGCAGCAGCAGCAGCATCAGCCGCATCTCCTACTCCATTTCTCATTTCCCTTCCCCTTTCCATTCCCATTGCCATTGCCATAGACATCGTCATCAGCATCAAGCGACCAACAACCATCCCCCATTCCCCATCTCAATTCTCTGTTCTGCGTTGGCAACCAAAGCAATCAATGCTAAAATAAGTGTAAATGCAGTTGCCATGGAGTTGTACATTTTGGTCGTCTTCTACATCCTTCGAAATTGGAGGAGAGAGAAAGTGAGAGATAAAGAAGAACACGATGAGGAAATGCTACGCCATAAGATAAAATAAAAACCACGAATAAAATAATATAAAATATACATATATAAAAGGAAATCAAGCTAACAACTAAAAAGTGTGAAAAGGATTGCCTTCGGACTACATTTTGTTTCAATTGATTTGATTTGATTTTGGTTTGATTTCGGTTTTGGTTTTACTTTTTATTTAATGGAATTGAATTTATTAAAAAGAATGTTGCATCACTTATCGCATGGCTAATGCGAACGACCGCAAAATGTTGAAGGCGTCGGCGTCGGCGTCGAATGCAATTTAAAAATAGATAGATAAATGCCTACGCAGAAATGAGGTGCAAAATACATACAAACATATGTACATATATATATATATATATATATATACATATATAGATATATGTATGTATCTATGCCATATATAGCATCCGGTAAAGATATATAGAAAAAGAAAGAAACAGTGTGTGCCAATCATCTAATCAAATTCTAGAACTTAACTTAAGATTTGTTCTTTAACTTGTTTTATTGTATATAGAATTACCTAATTATATATTTCATTTCCACTTCTCATGTAAGATATTGGAGATTTGGACATTTCATCTTTAAATAAGATTTTCAATCCTCTTTTAATTAGTTTTAAATCACTTTAAACTAACAATTCTTATTAATCTGTTTTTAATTGCAACTTTAATGCATTTCATAAATATATTTTATACTTTTTTTTTTCATCTTGGGTTCATTGAACTCTCTAATTTTCCGAACTTATCAATAAAAATATGATTTTTCGTATGCATTTGATGGAAGTTTTTGACCTACCCGACTTCAATATAAAGTAAATCATTTCGACAAACTCTGCTGTTGGTTCTTTCTCCTATGTATATGTTATTGTTTATAAACAATGCGCATGAATTTTACTTTTTTCGTTTAGATTTTTCCTGTATGAGAGTATGGGTGTGCGTGTGTGTGTGTGTGTGTTTTTTTTATTTTTTTTATCATGCCTTAGTATGCGCTATCTCTGGCCCTCTATCGTCAAAACAGAAAAGAAAAACATTGATATTCCCATACGTCGACCATAAATTACACGACAATTACCCAGAAGCGAATGAAAAAACAAAAAAAAATCAAAAAAATCCAAAAAAGAAGCAGAAGAAGAACAAAAATATACCCGAAAAAAACAACAAAAACAATAACAACAAGAAAACGGCGGAAAATTGGAAAAGAGCGCAACATTGCCGACACTTCATCACGCCCCCGCTACCGCATCACCGCACTCTGCACTCCGCTGACTTTTATATACATACATATGTGTGTATATATAGATATAGATATATATATATGTATGTATGTATATATGGATATGTATATATATTGAGGCTCACACGCGTAGTTTAAATTACGCTTGCTAGCAGCAATCGTGCTATAAATTTTTCCCCCTCATACCTCCTCTCTAGTTGTTTTTAGAAGAGAGAGAGAGAGAGAGGGATAGAGAGTGAGAAGAGAGAGAGAGAGAGAGAGATAGAGAGCTAGATTTTGTTTATTTTTGGTCTCTGGAAAATGTCTTTTTCGTTTTTGGCTCGCCTTGGATACAGTCTTCCCCATCTTATCCCCATCTCATCCTCATCTCTTCCCAATCTCTTTCCATCTCATCCCACCTCAATTTTTATTTCTATCTCGCTCTCTTTGTGTATCGATTCAATTATGGTAGATTTCCGAAACGGCGCATCATGCAGTCGGATCGATCGATCGATTGATTAACACATAGCCCCCAATGGCTCCCACAGTTATTCATGCACAAGTAAACATATTCGATTTCAATCATACGTTGAATAAATTTAAAAAAAAACATATCAATCAGAAACTACATTTATAAAAATGAAAAAAAGGGAAGCCTACATATATATTATATATCAATATTTTTACCAATGATATGAATATTATTAACATATGACATTTAAAGGATTTTTCTTAAATCGAATATTCACAAATATTTCGAGAGAAAACACAGTGGAACCTGAATAAGAGTGCTAGTACCATTGGAAATGCAAAAATGTATATTTATTTTTTTATATTTTTTCATAAAATATATCTTTTTTCAGAGTCTCAGCAATTAGAAAAACTCTTAAGGAGCTATATGAAAGTTATATATTTCATACGATATTGTCATTTTTTTTAATCTGAGTGTTCAGTTTATAATGGTCAGCAACTCGATTCAACACACATTTCTAAATCTGTTTTTTTTTTTTTTTTTTTTGCTTTAATGATATTTTGTTCATTTTGAAATTGCTTTTCTACGTATACTTCTTGGTAGGGCTGCAATTCATCATTAAAATTGATTGCCTGTAATTCAGTTTCCACTTTTCACTCTGAGAGAATTAGAGAGAGATAGATAGATAGAGAGAGAGAGAGAGAGAGAGAGAGAGCGGAGAACCAACTGTTATGGTATTTTATAGCCAGCGAGGTCAATGCTGTCATGACACCTGAGGTGAGGACCATCGCCAGCATCAACAGCAGCTGTTGCGTTTTTTTTTTTTTTTTTTTTGTTTTTTTGGCCAAATCACCCACAATTTTCGGTGGGCTTAGACCTTCACCCTCCCCCCCACCCCTCGCTCCATCCGACATACCAATCAGTGCTGGTAACATCTTTGCTTAAAATTTGCATTTCTCAAATTAAGCTGAAAGAGTTCAACCACCAAAACAACAACTAAACAACCAGGCCAACATATGGCATGATGCTCCGATCGTCTGCAAATGAAAATGAAATACGAATCGAAATCAAAAAAAGATTGCTTCAAGTGAGAAAACTTGATATCACTATGAAGCATATAGTATATAGAGTACGAGAAATAATTCTATCGACTTAATACACACACTACATACACCACGAAACTAGGCTTTAAAATAGTCCTGAATAGTCCTTTTTTACCTTCTAATTTTTGAATTATTAAAGGGAATTCCCACGCTGTATGTAGACTTTTTTCCATGAACATTTTATGTTTTTTTTTTTTTTTTCTTGTAACTTTACTATGCATAATTTATTAATTTTTTTCTGAAATAATATTAGCTATAAATGTCCTAAATAATGACATACCAACTTTTTTGATTTTCTTTGCGAAAACACAAAATATCTCAAAATTGGGGGTGTATATTGACTTTTTTCCGTCACTCTACGTATGTCTGATATTTATATTTATATACTTTCATTTAAATGCTAGTTCTCTATAGTTTAAAGTAGTTATAAATAAATATTTATATCTTCATCATTTTAAGTAATTCAGGCTATACTTTAGTCAGGTTTCTCTTCTTTCTATTATTATTAGCAGTAGGAAATTTGTCTAAAGATTTCATTAAATATAATATCTCAATTTTGGGACATTTTCGTTTTGAAAATAATTATGAAGCGTTTATATCATATACATATATATTATATTATAATTAAAGTTAATGTCAATGTTGAGTTATAAGGGAGATTGAACTCCAGTATTAATTTTTTTTAAATAGAAGATAGTCGGAAGTTTATAAAGTACTTTTAAGCTATGTCAATTTTTCAGTATTCGGAATCTTTACTTTATCCTATATATAGCAACCAGAATAAAACCATATTTAGCATTTTCTGTTAGAGAGTCAAGTAGCTTATTACTTCCATATCAAATCAATGTTAAATCAAAGAATTTTGTAACTTGGCCAACACATACATTTTTCGTTGCAGTTAACCAAGTTAGTGGAGTGGTATTTAAAAGGAAGAAGGATTGGGGTAGGTGAATTTACTTGCAATCTTGTACTGCAGCCTCTGTTAACTAATAACAGAGGCAACATTTTTCATGTTGCATCATGTTCGATGCTCGATCCAACCGCGTCTTGTTTTGTTCGTTACAGACCGGCTCAGAATGGGTATTTTCATCCCGCATTACGTTTCGTTAGCTCGTGGCGTACGTTTCGTATGACCGGATTATAATCGGACAAAAACGGGAATTATAAACAAGAAAACAAGAAGCAAAAAAATCCATTAACATAAATCTATCCCAAAGACGAATTTTCGATGTGTGAATTCAAAGCGAATTTTGTTTTCAATTACAATTAAATAATACATAAAAAACAAAACAAAACAAAACAAAAAAAAGTTTTTAATTGTTTTTATGTTTTTTTTTTGAAAATATTTTTTGTTTACTCAAATCAGTTTTTTGTGCAAAATAAAAAAGCCAGTGACAAAATTTCTAGCCTGGTTTGGATTACCAGTGGAAAGAAAAACCAACAATTTTCAAATAAAAGAAATTGATAAAGAAAAAATTTTTTTTTTAATATACAACAAGAAAATATACATATATACATATATATAATTGGATCTATGTACATACAAGTAAAATAAAAATTATTCATATTATTATGTACCCATTTAAAGTGAAGTGCAATTGTTTGTGGCCAAGGAAGCCTCAGTAGAAGAAGAAGAGAGGTCAGAGAAATTCCTTAATTTATTAAGAAAAAAATATACATCGACAAAATCAAACTGCATAAATTGTAAAAAAGGAAAAAAAAGGAAAGAAAACAGAAAAGGAGAACGAGTGTGTGAGAGAGCGAGACAGAGGCGAGTTGTCAAAAGAAATTGTGAGTATTCAAATTTAAATACAAAATAAATGTAAAAAAAAAAATAAATAAGAAAGGAAAAAAAAAACAATAACTAGAAATTGTAACACACTCACTTTTGACCTTTCATCTAGCATATTAAATGGTTTTGTTGAGTTAGTTATTCAGTTAGTCAGTTGGTTAGTTAGTGTTTGACATTTTAGTATGAACTCAAGCCGATTGTGGGTTGGGTTCAGAGTTGCCTAGTTTAACAAAAGTTGATTTGAATTGAAAATGATTTGCATTTAAAATACCCCCAGCCTCGATTTATCTTTACGACTTAGAAAATCGAATTCATTAAATTCAAATTCGGTTTTCTGTTCATGATGGTAGATTTAACTAGATATTCGATTAACTCTAATCGAGATCATTGAATCAGTTATTTTTAAACCAACTCAAAATCGAGATCTTTTAATCAATCGAAAAAATTTAAATTGATTAATTATGTTTATATATCTGTATATATATATATATATGTTTATACATATGTGTAATCTATGATAATCTAACTATTTATTATAATATTAGTTTTAATCTTTAAGATTTTTTTTTTTGCTTAGATCTTGTCTCATATAGGAAGAGACTTGAAAATAATTCAATTCAAATTCTTTGCATTTATTAGAGATCAGAAAAGGGGGGGGAAGGGGACTTTGATATTTCAATTGAGTTTATCTGTTAAATTTATTGCTTGAAAGAACATGAATATATTTACTATATCTAATATGCACATACATATATGTATTTACTATCTTTATATATTAAAGTTAATCTATGATCATTGTTTACACATTTTTATGTCAATACTGATTTTTCAATGATTGATCTTTAGATTTGTCAATATTTTATTCATTTCCTATGTCGATCACTTTTCGAAAAATTATTAAAACATTTATCAAATGACAATTTCCGAGATTATATTCAATATTTGTGAAACTCTTAAGCAAAAGAGAAGAAGCTAATGTTTAATATATATGCTTTGATTTCATAAGTTTTAGATTTTGATAGATTATTTAAGATCTATGATATCTATGATAATCATAAGACAAGATTATGTAATTAATATTTGGTATATAGTATGTACATATATATATGTATGCATATACCTTCCTTTATATAATATTAACACATATTCATTTCGTTTTTAATTTGCCTAGATCTAGTTAATTCTCCAAGATCATATTAACTTATCTATGTACATATAAACTTAATGATAAAGCGATTTTTCAATCGCCTGTATATAAGTATGAAATAGTTTTTGAAATATCTTTTTAGCCAGTTATGATCCTGTACATTATCTACAGATTATACTTATATGAGCCACTGGTTGTTTTTTAATTTAGGTAGAAATAGAGTCTAACAATTAAATTGTTGTTTTTTTTTTGTTGTTTAACAAATATATTTGTACATATACATATATGCATTATATATAGAGAGATTGCAAATGATTTCATCTATTAAAATGTTCAGCTTCATTTAGTTTTTCAATAAATCTTTCTTGAGCAAGTTCTTTAATTGTGTCTACCTGTCACCTTAAACTAAGCATTAACTGGTTTAAAACTCATACATATATATATATATATATGTATATATCTATATATTTCATATATGTGGCCCCCGTTAATGATTTATGGGATTACCGAAACGAAAAAAAAAAAAAAAAAAAACAAACCAAAAATTTTAAAATGAAGAAAATAAAAACGATTATCATTGTTTAAAGCGACAGAAACAAGTTTTCATAAGAATCTCCCCCAAAGCTATAGTAGTGTCAATGGTTGGATGCAGCTGGCCCCAAGCTCCACACCTGCCACAGACTCATTAAAAATAATCAAAAAAATTGAAAAAAAAAAAAGAAAAAAATAAAAACAAAACCAAAAATGATGGAGTGATGGAAAGGGGAGTGGAGGAAAAGCAAAGCAAACCAAAGAGGTTGTTGTTGTTGTTGTTGCTGTTTCTTTTCTACATTTGGCTTCTGGTTTGGTGCTTCACATTTTTCATTGGATTTTTATAATTTGGCCCAATTTGGGTCTCTGGCATTGCAAATTGCTGAAACAATCGACAGGCCGACGGAAGTGCAACATGCTCATGTTGCAAGTTAAGCTTGCTGCTGCTTGCTGCCACTGTTGTTGTTGCTTTTTATTGATTGCAACTTTTGGTTTGTGCAACATTTGTTGGATCGTTCTGACGCGTCCCCGTCAAGGCATATCGAAAGTTACCTTCCTTTTGATTTTTTTTTCTGTTTTGTTTCTTGTTTTGTTTTTTTTTTTTGTTGTTGTTTTTTTGCGTCCTTTCTCAGTCTTTAGTGTTGCCTGTCGCTTTGTTAGCTCTTTGCATGCCACAAATTATGCTTTTTTGTTTCCTTCCCTCTTCCACTCCCTCTCTCTCTCTCTCTGTGTCTGTTTTG
The DNA here is from genome assembly GCA_018150375.1 of Drosophila sturtevanti. Lineage (NCBI taxonomy): Eukaryota > Metazoa > Arthropoda > Insecta > Diptera > Drosophilidae > Drosophila > Drosophila sturtevanti. The sequence continues at coordinate 2,809,193 of JAECWJ010000378.1, forward strand.
CTGCTGACTGTTTTTTCCCCCTTCTGTTGCTATTCCTTGTGTTACTCTGATAATTTCCGTGTCCACCCTTGAAAGCTGTCAAAGATTTTGACAGTGATTTGACTTCTTCTTTTTCTACGAGTTGTTATATTGAAAGTTGATTTTCTTTTTATTTAGCTTCTTCTTTCTTTATGTAGATTATTTTCTTTGAAGGTAAAGTTGAAAATTATCAAAAAAAAAAAAAAAAAAAAAAATAAATAAAGAAAATAAATAGGAAGTAGGGTAATAAATGCGTTATATTTAAATATATATATATATACATTATATATAGATTTTGACTTAATAAGTAAAAAAAAAAATAGATCTCTTCTCTTTGTTGATATATTTACATATATTTATCATCCTTTAGTCAGATTTCAAGTTCTGTAATTATAGAATAATTCAATAATTTTATATAATAATAATTATAAAAATAAGTTAACCAATTTTCAATTATTTAAGAAAAGAAATTTTAATCTGAACAATTGTGTTATATAATGTCAGATCAAATGTTTTTTCAGTTAACTTCACTTTAAATTATCTAAAAAACTTAAAGTTGTGGAAAGATTTTTCTCTAGTTTAGTTAAGATATTAACAAAACAAAGAGCTTTAATTATAACATATTTCTTCTTCATCTCTTTCTATGGAATGTTTATAAAATAATATGGAATGTTGAGTAATTTTAAAAAATTAATTGAGATCTAATAATAATAAAATCCATTTAACATTTCTTTGACTCAAACAGTTCTTAATTAAATATTTCGAGAACGGAAAATGAAGATGAGAAATTTTAGCTTTGGTCTTAAAGACGATCATGAATACATAGTTAACACAATTTAATTTATATATGTATATATACGTATGTATATATGTGGGTTATAAAACTTTCGAGGGTTGGTACCGTATTGCAAATTTTTTCAAGGTCATCAACAAATTGCTCTTCCGCCCGCTTTACTCTAACAGTAAATGAAATCGTAAACCCTTATGCCAACATTTTCTGCTGCCTAGGCAAAAAGAAAAAAGAGAGTATATACATATATATGTATATATATGCATACATACATAAGTATATATGTATGCAGTTTCTATTGTCCAACTATAAGGAAATTTTATGCCCATTTGAGCAAGTTGCGGCTGTTCTTCTTTCTTATTTTACCCTCTTTATCTTGTGTTCTTTCCCCTTGTCTATGATTTTGATCTAATTCAATGCTTGAAAGTTTGAACACAATTTTTCTATTTTTTTGGGCTGAATGCCAACCCTCAAAGCACACATGGCCACCCCCGCAAATATACTGAGGCTGACTGACTTAAGGGGCACACTTCACTTGCTTCAACTTTTCCATCAATGACTATTAATTGGCATACTCAATGAGTGGCAGGAGGAGGAGGAGGTGAATTGTGTATGTGGTGGGGAAGAGGAAGGGCAAGAGGAGTTTGAAAAATAGGAAGCAGAAAGAACGCTTCACTTGCATTAAGACGGCGGCAGCGGCATCGGCGGCCATTAAAGCTCATCAAAAATGCAGGCCAAACCTAAACAACTTTTCTTCATGTGCCCAAGGGAAAGGAGGATGGGGGGAGGGAGGCACTTAAAAGAAAAACGAAAACCGAAAAAAACAAAAACAAAAAGAAAAAAACCAAAAAGCAAAGAAACGCCGCTCTTAAAGATGATTTTCTCCATGTTTTGCCCCAACTCCCCCTCCTCTATGAATTCGTAGTGGGGGTGGGGGGGGGGGGCTGCCTAATAGCTGATAGCTTGACAAATATTTATTGCTTAAGCATTTGAGTGCAAATATTTTAATTAGTCTGGCGACAACCGACAACAATAACAGAGGGGGAGGGTGGGGGACATAGTGAAGACGAAGACAGAGTGGTACATAGTGGAATGAAGATTGGTTGGTTGATTGTCAGAGGGGGGGTTTTGGGGGGCGGTGGTTGGCAGGGTTCACATAAAAATACAACTCCAAGATGTTGCTGGTAATGTGCTGACTTTCATCACAGATGCTGCTGATGATGACGATGATGATGATGATGATGATGATTGTGATGATGATGATTATGATGATACTGATGTTGATGAGGATGAGACTTAATGAACTGCAAAGCGGCTTTCAATTGTCTTCAATTAACCAAATTAACCGAATGGACATATTTCTAGTTAAACGAGATGAGAACTTATTAGGAATTGTGTAGAATTGTTATAAATCTGCAAGGGGCAAGGGCCGATTAGTTAAAGTAGCGGAAAAACAAAAGCTTACAACAAAAACAACAACAACAACAAAAAGAACATTTCTCTGACGTAGTTATATCTATATATAGCTCTTAATTTTGTCTTTGATATAAAGTAATATTTCTAATAGATTCCAGTTTGAATTCATTTTAATAATATTTTATTCTTTACACGAAATCAACTCAAAGGCTGAGGGCATACTTAGTTAAAATTCTATATAAAATATCTTAATTCTCATATTCAGATCTTTATTCTATATTCAAATTATGTATATAATTTCATTCTAAATTGATTGAATTTTAAACATTAAATTTCCTTTGATTTATTTTGTATGTTATGTCAGTTAATTCCAATTGGAAATCACCACATAACAATGTTTGCGATCAAAACTATATATATATATATATGTATATATATTTTTTGCATGTAGTAAAAAGTCAACTGCCAAACTGATAAATTTGACATCTTTTAGAATTGGGTGAATATATTTGTATATATGATTTTTGAATCAATTTACAGATTTCAAACACTTTTGGACCCCAATAGCTAAGGTTATGGCAATAAGTTCCTGCTCCGCCCCTCCCCCCTCTCCCACTCTTTTTCTATTTTATTCATTTTCTTTTTCTATGTCCTCTCATCCACAATTTCCTCAACTACACACCGAAACAATTTCCCTTACAACATCACATCTCATCATTTGCGACGAGGGCGACGACGACGACGACGACGACAGAACTTATGAAAATGTTTTACAATATCCTTTTTATGTTATTACAAGTGTATGTCCTTGTCGCCAGCTTTGTCAAAATGTCTGGCAACGCTTCTTTACACTTCTTTATTCTTTTTTCTTCCTCCTGCTTTTCATTCCTTACTTACGTCCCAATGCCAGCATCTTCATCTTCATCTCCATCGTCTTTTTTGCCGTCGTCAACTTCGCGCTCTGCGTTTGAATATGTCACATTACTCCCACACCCTGTCGTGGCCTATTCTCTCCCCCCACCAACCACCTACACACACACACACATACCTACCTATCAGCCCCTACCCTCTCGCCCCCTACTTGAACAGCAACTACAATGTTAACGCCTTGTCGTCCCTTAACCAACAAAAAAAAAAAAAAACAGAAAAAGAAAAATTGATAGAAAAGAAAAAAAACACAACAAGAAAGAAAACAAGGAAAGACGAAAAAAAAAAAATATATATATATACATATAAATTCCTTCCTTTCGTCAACGTGTGTGTGTGTGTGTTTGTTTGTGTGTCTGTGTGTGTGGGCGGAAGTGACAGTTGAACATTCATTCATTCATTCGCTCATTCATTGAAGAACCCAAAGGCAACGCCAACGAACGAACGAACAGGAACCATAAAGGAAAAGCTTGACGGGCCAAAGCGAAGTAAAGCAAAAAAAGAAAAAGAAAAAAAAATTCTATGGCAATTTTGGTTTGAGCCATGTCCATGGCAGCATTTTAATAGAGATGGCCAAAAACTGAACTAAACTAAACTATATCTACTGATAGATTGAGTGAATTTTTTTAATGAATTTCAAATCAATTTGCACTCTTCATCTAAACAATTCTGACATGTTTATTCATTTGTTTATTCAATTGCTTTTTTCGTTTATGCAATCAAATTGAAAATTGCATTCAATTTATTAATTTTGTATTTGTTCCAATTTATTCACGTGTATTCATTTTAATTTAAGAAATTTATTCAACCATTTTCCTATACATATACCACATTTTATTCAAACGCAAATTCATGTTCCCGAAAACTTGTTGAATCGATGTTGTTTTATTTGACTGTTTCTTTTTCTTTCTTTTTTTCGTTAATCACGATGTCATCTCGAATTTTCAAGTGAATGTGCATATCCTTCCATATGCGATATTTTCGTCTACGTAGTCTCGTCCTTTTACCCCGTGTTTCTTCTTTCTGTGTTGTAGACGGAAACACAACGCAATGTCTGAGCGGAAGTTTTTTGGAAGCGCATAAAATTATTATGGAGTCGTCCTCCATTTTTTCCCCCTTTTTTTTTTTTTTTTTTTTTTGCCATTTCCTTCATCTTCCTTTGCTTGTTCGTCTTCTGCTACATCTTGTTCCTCTTCTACTTTTACTTCTTCTCGGGTTTTTGGTCGCGTCAAGGACCTTCTTTTGCCGCCACCATCACATTTTCTCATTTTTTTTTTCTCTTGTTTTGGAGAGAAGGAGATTTTTAGGATGGATGGACGGACGGACTAGCACTTCATAGTCAGATTTTTATGGCTCGCCGAGTTGCCTGCCGCCTGCCATTCACTTTAGTTTTTGCAACTGGGTGATTGGTTTCCTCTTCTAGCTTGTGCTTCTACCTTCCCCCCATTCTCCTGACACACAATTCTTCTATAGCTTCACCTTCACCTCATTCTCCTCTGTCTCTGCCTCTATCTCTTTCTTTCTCTCCAACGTATCTCATATTATTTTTATGCTCAAATTTAATATTTACATTTAGCCGAAGTGGATTTGTGTCGTTGACTTTTTTCCTTTTTCATTCGTTTACTGGTGTGCGGTGGCTGTGTGGTTGATCCAGAGTGAAGAGAGTGGGGAGGGGGGACAGTTATTTGAGGGGTCCTTCTACAACTAGGCTTTAGTATATATTTTATCAACTGACTGACAAACCACAAAATGTTGTTTTTTTTTTTTTTTCCTATGAGATAAAATATGCTGAAGTTTGATGGCTATGTTAAATGATGGAGAGGGGGGAGGGGGAGGGGGATGGGGAGAGGAATTCATGTTGAGGAGGATAAACACAAACCAAAATGAAACAGAAAGAGAGAAGAAAAAAAATGGCATTTAGATAAAACCAGCAAAAGTTTTTCTTGATGAGACCATGAGCAAAGGATAGGGAAAATATATATACACATATTTGTGGTTAGGCCATGGCCAAGTGGTTCGCCTATCATTGCCATCAGTGGTGGTGGTGGTGGTGGTGGTCGTATTGGTGGTCGTGTTGGTGTTGGTGCTGGTGCTGGTTATGGTGGGTGAAATGCCAAGATGAACATTTCCCACGATTTCTTATCATTTGATATAGTTTTGGTTATTATAATATCATTTGCAACGCATTCAGATATTTATTACAATTTCCATCCGATATCCTTTACGAAACGAATTTCGGTTGGATTAAATGTATCTAGGATAATCCGTAACAAGTTATAAACGAAACTATATAATATATGTAGTACATAGTACATATATGTAGTTTTCTTCACTTTAGATTGCTTCTTATACTATATATAAATTTGGAAAAAATAGAAAAGAGTTGGCATAAAAAACTAATGAAATTCATAGACAATTTAAAAATTAAAAGTATAGGAAAATATTTGAAATAATTTAATTTAAAACAAACAAAAATTAAATGCCATTTGAAGTTATAGTAAATAATGTAAATCAGTTGATATCTAATCACAATGTAACCGAAAGCAGACCAGCAGCTATATATACATCTCTTTCATCTCTATCCTAAGATTCAGTTAAAAACAAATAAATAAGATATATCATTTAACAGATAAATATTTATATAAATTATTGATTTGTTTTTGAAAATTGAAGAATTTTATATAAAATTAAAATAATAATAATTCATTTGTTAAAAAATTGAAAATTAACTCTAATTCGTTTAATTTTTTTTCCAATATAAAATGTTAATTTAAATGTATTAAGTAAAAAACCTTAATAATGGATAACTTTGTGATATTTTAAGATCAGATGAAGCATCTATATATGCACATATGTAGTTATATTTATCGAGAGACAAACGTAATTTGAATGATTTAAATGAACAGTACAATTATATTTTTCACTCACTGTATCACCATAAATTTGGCATCAAATATTTTAAAATATATTTTTCTATTTTATAATTAATATTTAAATCGACTTTATGCAACTGACAATAAACATAGTAGATATGTACATACATACAATTGATTTGTATGAAAATATTTATCTCAATAAATTATATTCAAATATTTAATATATGTACATAAACATTTATTAATTTTGATCAACAATTAAATTTTCTTATTTCACATTTTTCTTCTTTTTACGAGAAATTTTAGTTTCATTTCAAATTTCAAATATTTAATCCATTTTTGTTTTATTTTTGTTTTTGTTATTACTTTTGGCATGCCAAATCAAAAAACAAAAAATGCATTTCTTTATAACAAATTGAAAAATTGACATATTTGTGGAGGGATATTAGTTGAGGATAATAGATTGGGTATGGGGAATGGGGAATGGGTAGGAGAATAGTATAAATTGTAACCACAGATAGCCTGGTGGCAGTTAGATAGGGGCTAGGGGATAGAGGGTGGAGGGTGAGATGGGATTTTAGGGGTGGTTAGTGTGATTGCATTTTGATAAACAGCAGGTCATGATTCATGATTCAGTATTTTCTTTTGGCTTGCCTCACTTTGTATATTAGACTTTTGCATGCCGCTAACAAAAATTTGTGATATAAACATACATACATATATACATATGATATATACGTGTCTATGGATGTATGTGTGACATATACATAAGAAGGAACATGCAATACAAAGGAATCAAACATGAAAAACAACAACGAAAACAACAACAAAAAAAAAAGGGAGAAGAAAAAACAGATACGAATATATATATATATATATATGTATATAAAAAAAGGCAGCAACAAGGACAACTAGGTACAAAACGTGTGGCACGATACCAAATGAAATGGTAAAGCCGAATCTCTGACTCTGTCCCCCCTCTCTCTCTCTCTCTCCCACTCTCTCCTGCTCTATGAATGTGTCTTGTATATGTGGGTGTGTGTGTGTGTGGGTGTTGTGTCCTGGAGTGCGTTTTACCACCACCCACAAACACACAAACACACACACACACACAGACACACACTTACACAGTACAAAATGGATGAACGTGGCAACAACCGTTAAGTGGTTCGCCTGTTTGTCTCCTTGTTGTACTTTGAAATGTTTTACAAATTCAACAGAATAAAAAATATACAAAAACAGAAAAAAAAAAAAGCCAACGGGGCAAGAAAAAAAATGAATGATATAAATAACAGTAACAGTGTCAGAAAAATAACAATCGGGCAACGAATGTTATATATCCTATATCAGGTAGGCGTCCTGCCCATTTTTATAAATTTTAACATTTCCCTTAAAGAAAATTTTCTATTGTCACATTGACAAAGTGGCGCTCCTATCGGTGAATGTTTCTTTTTATATCTTGCTAATTAGGCATCTATCTATAAATAAACATTACAAAAATCTTTTTGTTGAACATATATTAATATATATGTATATACTTTACAATAAATATATTGAGTATGCTATTTTCTTCATTTCTCTATACTCTACCTATAGGGTATTAAAAGTATTATGAAAGCATTTGTTTTCGATTCAGTTTCCTTGTCTCACGGCTCAACACACTCATGAAAAAGAGACAAACACGCACACACACGCACACACGCACACACACACATGCGGGGGTGTCTCACTTTGTCAGCTGTGTTGTTCCTTAAAGTCAGCTGCTAAACAGAAAAAAAAAAAAAAAAAAAAATAAATAAAAACACACAACAAAAATTGAAAAAAATGTGCTAATTTACAATACAGCGGGGGGTATGGTATGCCTGCAGAGGCGAGAGGTGGGGGCCTGTTAAGGGTGCCGCATAACAATAACAAAACAAAAATTAGGCAAAGCAAATGCATGAGTCATCAGGGTAACATAATAAAAAAAAAAATAAGGAAATCTGGGGATGGAGTTATACATACATATAGTAGAAAGATAGAGCGTGGGTGGACAACAAAAAAAGAAAGATAGGGGGGGAAAGCGAGAGGGTGAAGCTGACCGAGGGTTGCATTCCAAATTTTATTTTTTTTTTTTGACTAAAATCGGTTGTGGGGATGAATGACTCATAGAAGTCAACAAAAAAAAAAAGAACTAAATAAAATAAATAAACAACAAAAAAATTCAAGAAATTAGAAATTCCATTTTCAACAGATTCTATGCATTATAATGAATTGACAGTTAATCGGGGGAAGCAAGTTTAATCTTGGATTTATTCTTACATTGTTTGACTTCTTTTTTTGGATTAGAAACCATTGTAAAAGTATGAAAAAACTTTTGATTTAAGCAAATTTCATTTTTATAAAAAGAAATCAACCGATAAACATAATATTCAAGTTCCAAACAAATTAAAATTGAAAAGATTTAGATAAATTCGGTCCATTTGGATACAAAGTAAATTTCATTTTTACATTTTAATTTTACATTTCCATTATAAAAAAAATTATATTAAATTATATAAAGACAAGAAAATATATAATTACATATTATATATACATACATACATATATACACAAGTATATGTATATATATAAAAGCTTCTAAGAAGATAACTATTAATTTCTATAACATTTTGTCATAATTTTCATGATAATCAGGTTTTCTGAATAAAAGTATAAAAAAAAACTGTAATAAAAAAATGATAGGAAATTTTATTCTATTTCCTTACATTTGTTGGCATAATTTTGAAAACTGCATAAAAACAAAAAAAAAAACAAAGGAAAAAACAAATGAAAATAATTACCAATTGTCGATTTTTATGCGAAAAATGCGTGCCTAGATAGCCCTTCCCCTTTTTTTTGCCTACTTATGTACAGTAAGTAATACCCACTAGAGCATATTATGTCTAATAAACATTTTGTGCCCTATAAAGGCAAAAGAAATAAGGAAAATTAGAGAAGGTAGGGGAGATGAGGGGAGAAGAAGAAAAAAATATGCGGAAACCGTCATCGCAACCTAACACGGCCCTGTGCGTGTTAATGGCCAAATAGAAGAAAACCAATGTAAAAGTATGTATGTATACACACACACACACACATACATACATTGATGATGAACAAGAACTACGTAAAATAACAAATTAATATGTGTAATATACATGGCAGAAACAGAAGTCGCATAAAGAGCTTAAATTAATAAGCAGATTTTTATTGTCATTTGTAGCACATTTTCCACTTATTTCGTTCTTTATTTATTAATTTTTTGTTTTTTTTTCCTTTCATTTTGCAGATCTTTTGGCAGACGCAAAAGTTTCAACTGAAGTGTGACGCCAATTGGTAAGTAAATGATCTTTATGGTATTTCTGCATTTAAAAAATGCAGCCACACTAATTTTAGATAAACATATTCGATTTGAACATAGTCACATAATATACAAATACATACATTTCTATATTTTCTACAAAGATATCGGCACATTATTTATTATATTCTAAACGGAATAGAAATATTTTTACTATTCATTACTATAACTTTACAATTTTTCTTTCAAAAGCAATTTTTTTTTCCAAAATTAGCTTTGCCAAAGAGAAGAAGCTACTATAGTTGCATTTTCTGTTATTTATGCATTAGGAATATGCAGCCACACTATTTCCGTGGTCACATAAATAATGCATAAGCCAATTATTTAGACAACATGAACTTTGATATATGCAAAGACACAAATCCACATATAGCCGCCTGCCACCCTGTGTTTGTACCTGTGTGTGTGTGTTTGTGTGTGTGTGTGTGTTTGTGTGTGTGTGTGTGTTTGTGTGTGTGTGTGTGCCTTTATGACTTACACAATATGAGTAGAGTAAGTAGACAAAAACAAAAAAAAAATACAAAAAATTTGAATTTCAAATCAAAATCGAGAAAACAAGAAAACAAGTTGCAACTGCCCACGCCAAGCCCTTGAAGAGCTGGCCACACTGCCTCCTCATAAGTTTCTACGTCCATAATAATTAGTTATAATCGGATTTTGGTTAGACGATGGAAGGTGTCGTGTGGCAGGCCAGGTCTGGCTGCATTTTTGGCTTCTCTCTCTCAGCCTCTCTCAGTATTTCTCTGCCCACACCAAAAATGGTAACGGGCCAACTGGTCACAAATTCAATATCTTTGTATATACATACATACATACATACATACATACGTAAAATAAAAAAATAATAAAAAAAAAATAATATAAAATAAATTGAAAGAAATAAAAAATGAAAAACCGAATCGAACAGACGAAAAATCTTTTGCCAACTCTTGAGTGGGTCTTGCGACGGCGGCCTCCACACATTTTGCTGTCTGTTTTCATTTATTATGCTATTTTCTAACACGTTTTGATTCGATTCATGCGATTCAATCGATTCGTTCGATTCGTTAGCAAAACTCAAATGCACTAACTAAGTCAAGTCTATCGAAGATGAAAACACACACAAACAACAACAACAAAAAAAAAACAGAAGAAGAAAAAAAATAAATAAATAAAAAAAAAGAAACCAAAATGAAACTAGTCGACAATTTTTTTTTGTTTGTATTTCATGTGAGCGGGTTAAAGAAGCTGGTTGGATATAACTCAATTAGCTGGCAAGAATAGAAGAAGTAAAAAAAATAGAAGCCAAACCAAAAATAAAAAGAGTGTGAGATGATGACGAGAGAAATGGATCGAAGAGCGGGGATAGGGAAGAGGCAGAGATGAAAAGAAATGGTAAAAAAAAAAATACCTATAAGTATATGTATATCTATATATACATATATATTTATACATATGTAGAAGAACCCTAAGTCATTGGGGAACAAACATGGCCCATGAGGTGGCAAAAGATTGTTTTTCTTTCTCTTCTCGAACAGGTCAAAGTCGAGCCCCAAAAAAACAAAAAAAAAAGGGAAATAAACGATTATAAAACCCATGGGAATTTGAAAATTTAGTGGAAGTACCGTACCCTAAAGAAAATGTCATTTATTAGTTATTAGTAGCAAATGGAAAATTCTTGAGAAATCTTCTTAAAATTATCATTCGTTTTTACGTAAATTTATGTAATGACAGTTTTATGGTTAACCCTAGAAAACTTTTCAAAAACAACTTTTTTCAGAATTTTTCCATAGATGATTTCTATTTTTTTTTTAAATATAAATTTGCACGAGCTGAGAAGTTTTCTCTATATCAATTTAATCCTTTTTTCAGCAATGATTATATTAAGCGTTATATTATGACATTTAAAAATTTCAAAACAAAAGAGAAGAATACAATTTTGACATAAACAAATCGGATTATATACATATAAAGAGAATATTAACAATTACATAAATATATATGTATGTATATGTATATATAGATATACATATATGTATTTTGAAATCATAATTTTTCACTATTTGCCAATGGCTGATATGAAATGCCATTGGATCGAATGAAATTGAATCGATCTCTCTTTTCTTTCATGTTTTGTGGTTTTTTGTTTTTTTTTTTTTTTTTTTTTCTTTCCTTCAACTTTGTTTTCTCGTTTTCAGTCTCTTTTCCACAAAGCCCACACATAAAATATACATACTATATAACTAACAGCAACAATCTGAATAGTTGTGTGTGTGGGCGACTTTTGTGGTAACTTCGTATGGAGCATAAAATATGTTAATAAGGCTTAAAGTTATACAAATCTCATATCAAAGTCTGGTCAGTTAGCCAGTTAGCCAGTTAGCTAGGCACCGGCCGACACGAACGATGGAACGATGGAACGAACGATCGAACGATCGATCGATCCATCCATCCATCGATGAATCGGTTGTAATACAAAACCATAAACATGAATTTGAACAACTCACAAAATGAAGATCGAGCAACAGCAGCAGCAAAGTGTGTAAGAAGGAGTGGAAGAGATGAAGACCTAAAAGAGACAGCTGGCATGAGATGTGGACGACTTTTTGGGGACCGGCGCGATTGCTTGACTGGACCTGGACCTGAATCTCTATCTTGAGCTTGGGCTTGCGTGTCATTGCAGCAAAGATTTGTAGGAAGGGGATAGCATAATTCCCCCTCTCTTACTCTCTCTCTCTCTCTCTCTCTCTCTCTCACTCACTCATTCACTGTCTTCTTTTTTCATGGCCTGGCTGTAATTTCCTGCTGCGCCCCTTGTTCTCTTTTGATTTTGTTATGTCTTCTTTCTTTTGACTTAGCTTGCTTTGCTTACAGCTTCTCCCTATATATACATATATATATATATATATATATATCGAACCACAAAATCAGTTAAGTTTCAGGTGTTCAATTTACTGATTGAAATTCGGCTTGAAGATGTGGCCAAGCAACTTTCCTTTGTGGCTTCTTTTTCTACTTGGGTTTTTTTTTTTCGTTTATAAAAATATATATACATATATATATATATATGTATATATATATTTTTTTTTTCTGTTTTTTGATTATATTATTTTTGCTTGTTAAGCATACCGATATGAGTTTGTTTCATAATTTTATATGCTTGAGCATTCTGTGTGTGCGGCCATGTCAGGAATTATGTTAGAATTATGCTAATGAGATTCAGATCGCAGGGCCCCCAAGATTTTTTTTCTTCTTCTGTTTTCTTATCGCTATCCCCCCCCCACTCCACACCCCACACCCCCCTTCCAATTCACCATCCACCGTCTAACGATTCAACCATAATTATACACGGTCAACAAGTTTTTAGTTTTTTGATAGTGCAAAACGGTAGGCAATCGAAATATATCAAGGGTATTCGTGCAAAAGTTTCGCTACACAAAATTAACCTTTGTTTGCGGTGATAAATTGTAATAAACGTGCAAACCTTTCCAAAAAAAAAAAGAAAAGAAAATTAAATCGAAATGAAAGCAGTTATGTATGATAAAAAAATATATATATATATGTATATATATAAAAGTAAGAGAGAAATAATTCTCAAAATGCTGCGTAAAGTGGCCTATTTCGATTATACCCTTTAACCAAAAATAATAGGGTATATGCATTCTATATGAAAGTATAATCATAAGCTTGGATTTCCTGCAAGTCTTCTATAAAGCTTCTCCCTCAACTAAGAATCAAAAATATATATAATTTCCAAGCGTGATTAAATAGCTACTAAAATTAGTTAAAATTATATTAATTTGAATAGATCGTTTAAATTTCAAATATTAATCCGAATGAAGGAACTTTTTTTCTGAATTTACAGGGTATAAAAATTTTGTTGCAGCAGCCAAAAGAAAGGAAAAAACCCAAAAAATAAGACGAAAAAATGGACCCAACTTTTTGGTTATCTTTTTGTCCGGGTCAAAACTTAACTTTTGCTGACTTTGTACATAGATGAGATAGTCTACAAAAACTTGAAAGGATTCTAGCAAATACACACACACACACACACACATATACATATCTATAAAGATACATATATATATACCCTGAGCAACTTACTCATCCTGGTTGTATCAGGCCCATTAATAGGCGATTTAAGTTGATTTTTTGGCCGTTTGGCCCGTTTTTTCTTGGACTTTTTATTGACACTCAAAGGGTCCCATTCGGGCTACACATTTGTCTTGGGCTTTCATTTTTATTTGGCTTAAAGAGCAACAGTAGGATGAAGATGAAAATAGAAGGAGATGGAGAGAAAGATAGAGAGAGAGAGAAAGAGAGAGAGAGAGGGAATGGTAGATTGAATCCCGGATGCCCATCATTGTTGGTTTTGCTTTGACTTTGACTTTGGCTTTGCCTTTGCTTCCTTTTTGCCACTTAGCCGGTTGCCTTTTAGTTGATTTGTTCGAGCAAACAAATTGTCAACTAAAGGCAACGTTAGACAGAGTGAGGTAGAGAGAGGGAGAGAGAAAGAGATAGCGATTGCAAGAGGAGACAGACACACGCACAAATTGATTTTAATTGTTAAGCATTCCCTTTTTTAATTGTCCTAATCTCTTCTGAACTCCGGGTCAGCAACCAATATCCTTTTACCTTTTTTTTTTGTCTTTTTCTTTCTTTGCTACTTTTTCTTTTTTTTACCCTCTCTCTCTCTCTCTCTCTATGTCCCTCTTTTATTTTCTCTGTTGCTTTCAATATCTCTTCCTGTTTTGTTGGCCATTTTCATTTTGTCAGCAAAAGTCCTTTAAGTAGCCCCCAATCTTTGTCTGTGTGTGTGTGTGTGTGTGTGAAGGGTTAACCGGTCCCCGAGGGCATCTTTGAATGTATGAAGGGAGACAATTTCATCTTCGTCTTCCTCTTATTCCTCGTCTTCTTAAATAGGGAGCATTCAAGTACAGTTGACTCTTTAAAAGCTAGTTAAACTTGCCATCTTTTTTTATATTTTTTTAGTAATAGTTGCTGGGAGTGGAAAGTCTATTAAAATCGAATATGTACAATTATTTGAAGTTCATTGATGGAACTAGTTCCAGATCAATAAAAGACTTGACGACGTTATCTCAAGTAGCAAAAAGATCAAGTGAATTTCTATGTCTTTTCAAATGATATAAACAAAAGCCTAAAGTTATTATTTATTTACTTGAACTTTAGTTTTTTAATTACTTTATTCATTCGTTTTATGAATATATATTTATAGATCATTTGATCTAGTTTAATTACGTGTTATTAGGAGCCAAATATTCATTTTTAATTCATTTCCTATGTGAGTTCCATTATTTCAACTAAATCTTTTAATTTGATTTATTTATTAACTATATTGTTCGCTTACCATAAAATTGTATATAGGTAATAATTAAGCCTCAACCGATTGCCCCGTTTTTTTTTTTTTTTTTTTTGCCCTGCAAATTGCCTAATAGAATTTATTTTGTTTTTGCTATTGTTTGTTTGGGTTTGTTCCCTTGGCTTGAGAATTTGCCATTCTACAATCAAAGAGATTAGTTTTTTTTTTTTCCTTTTCTTTTTCAAGTTTTGGTTTGTGCCAATCACAAAATAACAACAGCAACAACAACAATAATAACAACAACAACAACCACAACAACAACATTTCCGCTCATGGCAAACGCTTTCCGCTCTAGTTTTTCAATTTTATTTTTCTTTTGCAGTTTTTGTTGTTGTTGACGTTGTTGCTGTTTCATTTTCCTTCCCCATCCCTCTCCCCCCCTTTACACCACATAAAGCAGATACAATAATTATTTAGCCAGGCGACGCTTATCACACATAAATCTCGAGACCGAAGTTGAAGCTATAGCTAAAAGCCGAAGTCGAAACCAAGTCTGAGGCTAAACCGGAGTCTCTGGTCAAACCAATCGATATATACATACATATACATATATAGAGTGATGGTGGTGGGGAGGGGGGGTAAAGAGGCTTAAGAGGGCAGAATGGGGATATTGGTGCAATCAGTTCAAGAAGGTAGCTTGTTTTGTCAGCCACCAGCAGCCAGCAACAACTTCCCGGGCCAATGGGCTTCCTTTGTTGAGCTGTGGCAGCTGTTGGCTGCTGGGTGCTGCTGCTGCCACTGCCACTACCGATGACCACAAGATGCTTTGCAGCTGCATCAACAGGCTGACTGGATGGCTGGCTGGCTGGCAGCATCCTTTAACGCGCTGCATGCCAGGCATCTTTGCCGATATTTATAGCCTAACCATGGCCCCAACTGGGGGAACAGGTGCTGCGGCAACGCCCGTTCTTTGACTTTTTCAAAAACCTCACTCACTTACTCGCTCACTCACTCACTCACTCACTCACTCGCTCACTCACTCACTCACTCATTTCAATGAAGTTATTTTTTCTGATGAATGTGCAAAAATAAAGAAACAAAACACGGACACACAAATGGCACTCGACCACGCACGAGGACATCAACGTGACACGAACCACATCTACACAATTTAGCACGAATATCCATCTGAGAAGTTGTTAAAGCAATTTAAATTATATTTGGATGATAAAATGAGTTCCAAATGTTACAAAAATAATTAAATATACGACAACATTTACTTTTTTTTATATGGAGGAAACTTTAGATATTAATCCCCTGTTAATCTATCTAAATATAGCTTCTATAGCTATACAGCTACTACCTTAAAATGGTATATTTAGCATATTTTGAATCAAACTTCATTTTTATATATAAACTTATAGTTTAGTAATATTTTCAATATTAAATCTTTGGATTCTTTATTAGAAATCTTTTTGTTTTATTTTATATTTTATTAAAATTTAAATAAATAATAACTTTTTTAAAATATAAAATATTAATATTAAAATATAAAATACAGTCGAACTTCCCTAACTCGAACTTCTCTAACTCGAAGTTTCCCTTACTCGAACAAAAATGACTGGCAATAGCGTTTAGAGCGAAAATTGCATAGAATTTCACTTCTCTAACTCGAACTTCCATAACTTGAAGTTCTCCCTAACTCGAACAAAATATTGGGCACATGCATCGTAAGTCGAATTTTTCGGAGAAAATCCCAAGAAATTTTATAGAATTCTGCCAACGCAGCCGCTCAGACCTATCAATACTTTTGACTCTTTCACTCCAAAGCTGTTGACGAAGCTTCTGAAAATCAGTTAAAGTGTTGCCATTTGAAGCTTCAATATTTTATTAATTTTTTGGTTGCTAGCGAAACTGGAAAAATGAAAAACTTATCTCCAAACACAAATTACTACATACATATGCAATTATTTTCATTAAAGTAAAATGAAAATGATTAATTTAATAATTTTGTGATATTTCATTGTATTCCTTAGTGTTACAATATATGTACATATGTATTTCTCTAACTCGAAGTCTCCGTAACTCGAACTTTTTGGCTGGATAATGCCACTTCGAGTTAGGGAAGTTCGACTGTATTAATATTAAAATATAAAATATAATTATATTTTAATTTTTTAAAAACATTTATTTTTGATTTAAATTTTCATAAAATAATTAATAACTTTAATTACTAGTGAAAAATGTAAACTATGATTTTATAATTGTTCTTTAATTTCGATATATATTACTCAAAATTAGAACCTAAATTTAATTTTTGATTTATCTATAGGGAGAATTTTTGTAAGGTAAATATTTTATTTAAATTTATTCCAATTGAAAGATGTATTAATAATGTGCATCTAAGATTACTCATATATAGTATAGTAACATTTTAATTATTTTCTAAACAAGGTTCAAGTTACTTTTTTTTATTGATTTCTTCGTGCCTCACGTGGCCATCTCTAACATTCCCCTACGTGTGCCCCTCCATCAACCGCTACCTTCAACTCTACTTTACCACGGGCACGGCACCCAATGCTAATTATTTTATTTTATTTTTTTTTTCCTGTTTTTATGTTGTGCAGTGTAAAACCAGTTCGGACGATCGTCTTATTATCATCTTTTCAGTTATTAGATGCAAGCTGCAACGGATGTACAGCTTCCTTTTTTTTTGTTTTCTTTTGCTTGTTGTTTTTTTTTTTTTTTTTTTTTTTGTTGCACTAGACTTTGCTTCTTTTTCTTTTTTTTTTTTTGTCATTTAGTTACAGATTTTGTATTTTTCTTTATGACTTTTTCTTTTATGTTTGTTGTAGTTTTTGCACTCATAAATCAATAATAAAGTGAAAGATATAAAGGCCCCACCTGGTAGAAATAACTTTTGAAAAATTTCTATTGAATGGAAAAGAAGGAGAAGCAAAAAAAAAAAAGTTTTCATCACTCCCCGCCGCAGGTGGCAGAGCAAATCGAAACTTGACTTTAGTTTTAGAAGAGCAGAAGACGACGACCAACAGCAGCAGCAGCAGCAGCAGCAGCACTTTCTAACATCAATTTCTTAGGCCAACAGAGCCAAAAAAAAAAAAAAAAAAAAAAAAAAGAATAGATTTAAGGCCCAATTGCAGCTGCTGTTGGCCAAAACAATAATAATAATAACAACAACAACAACATCAACGTGAAAAATGAAATGGGAAGCTGTCAAAATCACCCACACATGTCTTAGTTAGATATGACATGACCTGGATTTTCCACCCTCACAAAACGAGTCGATAAAAAGAAGTGAAAGGATAAAAGAAAAGGCAATTTATTAGTATTATGGTTTTGGCTCAGATTTTATATGGCTAAATGAAAATTTCCTCAAATTTGAATTAATTGTTCGAAAACTTTTAAATTTTAGCTAACATCTAACAAAAAGTTATCTAGAAAAATCTCTAGCTATTTATATGAAGTAACAGAGATTAGTTGTTAGATTAAGTAAATCTAAGAGCTGCGATTAACTAGTTCGGTCATACTTTTATATTTATTCTAAAATTTTCCATCTTAATCGTCATCTAAAACAATCTTAAATCTATCAATATTTATACCAAATAATTAAATCATTTACTTATCCCACAAAAGGTTTTTCTTTCATTTTAATTTGGTCAATTCAAGATAAAGTTATTAAAAAACGAAGAAGAAAAAAAACAATAAGAAAGAAAGAAAACTACTTTCCACACAATCAATCTGTTTTAAATTCAATAAACTATTAAAGAAATTTCACTTTTTCAATTTCCTCTACTCAGCCAAAATAAAAAAAAAAGAGAAAAAAAACTAAAGAAAATAAACCTCGAAAATCTCCAAACAAAATCTTTATCGCCTGTAAACTTCGAAAAAAAAAGTATAAACCAAAAAAAAAGTATATACAAAAATTAAGATAAATTAAAACTCTTGCTGGCGATAAGCGAGCGTGTCTATAATCGCCTTTAATTACCGCGACACTGGCAAACGCATCATCATCATCATCATCATCATGATGATGAGGAAAGTTGTCGTCATCGGACATGTTGTGGTGCGGCAGCTCCCACCGAATTGAAGAAGAAATAAAACCAAATACTATCAAGTCATATAGCCCCAAAAATAGTATATAGTCAAATAAAAAAATCCAAAAAAAAAAAATTATAACAGAAGAAACGTAAGCAAAAAAACCAAAAAAAATACAAAAAAAAAATTTAATAAAATAAAAACCACTCGCTGCATGGGTTTTTGGCTCTAATTTCGAGTCATTTCCAGGTCTAACCCTTTCCACATACATATGTATGTATCATCCAATCTCTCTATCTCTTTGGCACCACCGTCTAACGAAACGGAAACGCGCTAATCTTTTGCCTCCGTGTGCTTCTTTTTGGTTTTGTTTTTTTTTTTTTTTTTCTTTTTATGGATTTCTTCGTCATTCTGTTATAATTTTGTTTAATTTTTTTCGCCCCTCGACCCCCCACACACCCTCTTGTCTATGTCTGTTTCTTTTTCGTGTGTTTCATGGGGCGCCAATTTCCGTATAAATGCAATAAAAACAAATAATAGCGACGAAGTACAAGAAAACAAAATTAGTTGAAAAGCAATAGACGCCAAAGTGGCGGAAGCCGAACGAACTACTACATATAAAGGAAAAGAAGAAGAAGGCAACAAACGGGGCAGTAAAAGAGGAAGAAATAAGAAGAAGAAGAAAAAAATGCGTGAGAAAATTCGAACACAGGGCACACCTGTACGGCAACGAGCTGCTGACAGGTGTGTGTGTGTGACTGCGGTTGTGTATTTTGGTGTGTGGTCTCTACAATATGTGTTAAGGGCAAGCGAAAGGTCTCCAAAGTGCAAGACTTAAAAAAATATAGGGGTAAGGTGATGTGGTGGGTGGGGGGGTGTTAGGTTTTTGGCTGATTGGTTGAATTGGTAACGTCGTGTATTGCATGTGGTTGCAATTTATTAAAGAAATCTTATTTCGATATCAAAATAGATGGTCTAAGGGTGTTACTTGGCTTTTGTCTATGTGCATGTGTATATATATATATATACATATATATCTATGTGTGTGTGTGTGTGCATGTCTATGTTTCTGTGGAGTGTTAAGTCAGGCAATGAATCGATAGTTGGTAAGAAAAGAAGGGTTTTATTCTATGGCATCCAATTACATGAAATTATCACCCAAAAGTTCAACTTGTTATAATAAAAAAAAATGATTGATAAATCAAACAATTCATCGATAATATCAAAAATCGACAACAAACTAAATAATTGGCCAATTTGTTCAATTGCTTATAGAGCAGTCAAAGGGAAAACCTTGGATCAACATAAATTATAAGAGAGAATTGCGGTGTTCTATATATGTAGGTTTTCGTTAATAAATAAATAAATAATAAAATTCTATTGAATATATATCTATCTAAGTTTTATTATATATAAAAATGCAAAGATATACTGCATAACATATGTATAGGCGAGATTTATATATAAATATTTTAATAGAAAATTTATTCTCTCTTGGAAATTTGCAAGAGAAAAAGATTATTAATTATGATTATTCAAATAGGATTATTTAGAAATGATGTATTATTAAATTAGAAGCAAGTCAATTCGAAAGAAAGATAAAGATTGCCGAAAGGCAAGAATCCATTTTATATGAATTCTTTGCCTTTTTGAAGGACCATTTCCAGATAAGTGAAAAATTACTAAGGCAATCATTTTGAAACTTTGGCAGACTTTAAATATAAATTGAAATTAAATATTCATGATTCAAATATAAGGTTACACTAGTTAACATTCTTAAATATAACTAAAACCAGCAACATTTCGCATTTCAAATAATCCAATTTGCTAGAACAATTTGTTTACCGCATAAAACAAATCCATTTCAACTTTCATTTGCGGCACAATTGTGTAATAATTTTAAATACAAAATGCCTTAAAGGTTTCATATATAACAATAACCATTTTAAAATGTTTTTCTAATTTAATTTGAAAACATATATTCATCAATATTTGCGCTAACATTAGGTATTCATGTTCCAAACTCAATGTAACTAAAAAAAAATATTATTTAAAATTCAATTTAATTCATTGAGTTTCTAAATCAAGAATATTTTTATTTTTTTTTTAATCTTTATCTTAGTGCTTAGCATATAATTCACTTAACTTTCTTTATGGTCTTAAGCAAAAACTGTAGACATACAAACATATACTTACATATGTATGTATATACACTCATCCATCTATATGTACATATGTATGTATGCTTCACAACACTTAAGCTCTTCCGTTATTCAGGTATCACTTGCGCTTGATTGTTACACATATTCCAGAAAATTGGCAAAAAGCCTGCAGAAGCAGCAACAGCAGCAAGTGAGCCGCCTTCTTGATTGCCCGTGGCAACCCTTTTTGCTTGTCATTTCTTCGTTCTTGGTATTTTTTTCCTTTTCGCTTTAAATTCTTATATTTTATTTTTTTTTTTTTTTTTGTTGTTCTTTATGAACAGCATTATGACTCACACACAGACACAAACACTTGTGTATACATGCATGCATACATACATATATATATTTCCTTTCATCGTTCATTTTTACTTTTTGTTCCACACACACACACACACGCACACAAATATATTTTGCAACATTTTTACACATTCCTTGTTTATATGTTTTGTTTGTCGTAAATTCCTTTTGCCAAGAAAAAGATGCCAACATTCAAGCCTTTTATTTCATTCACTTTGTTTCTCCCTTTCCCTTTCTCTCTCTCTCTCTCTCTCTCTTTGCATCTCTCTGTCTCGCCTCGTGCTTTCTTTTTAGCTAATTTGAATGTAATTCGGTTTTTTGCCGCTGCTCACGTACACACACACACATACATATGTACATAGTATGGAACAAGAGGAATTGGCGTTGTCGCTGCTATTTCCTCCTCCTCCTCCTCCTCCTCTTTCCTCACCTCTTGTCACTGGCGCTGTCTGCACTTTACAAGCGCGCCGAAAGCATAAAAAAAACATAAATAAAACAAAATATAAAAACATGAGCGCCAACAAACGGCAAACAATAAACGCAATAATAAGTAATAAGACCCTGAAGCAATTGTACAACAACAAAAATTTGTACAACAAAACGCGTTATAATAAAAAATAAAAAAAAAAAACACACACAGAAGAAATATATAAGAAAAAATAAATAAAATACAAAAAAAATAAAGAAAAAAAAAAACAAAAACAAAAACAAAAGAATGGGCGAAAAAAACCATGTTTTTTATAGGGTCTTTGTTACACCACACACACACACAGGCACATACATACATACATTTAGATATACATATATATATATATATATATATATATATATATTATATATACAAACATACATACTAGATATGTTTGACTTCAAGGCGCAAGCAATGTGAGTCAATGTCAAAGGCTAGCCTAGAGGCGGGCACACTCTCTCACTCTCAATGCTTTCAACCTTGTTGTTTTTTTTGTTGTTTTTTTTTAACCCCATCGATATATTGCATTTTTCTCACCTATATATATATATATTTATTTTGTTGTTTTTTCTTTTCTTTTGTCCATTTTACTCTCCTTTTGGATTGCAGTATAGTTATCAATAATGGATGGATCTGGTTTACATCAATTGTGGCTATTTTTGGCCATTCTTATGGTGGATATTGTGACGCCTTCATCGCTATATACAAGCTATCAGAATCAACGTTTTGCTATGGAACCGCAGGATCAAACAGCTGTGGTTGGTGCCCGCGTTACATTGCCATGTCGCGTCATAAACAAACAGGGTACACTACAATGGACCAAGGATGATTTTGGTCTGGGCACATCACGTGATTTGAGTGGCTTTGAGCGTTATGCCATGGTGGGTAGCGATGAGGAGGGTGATTATTCATTGGAAATCTATCCGGTTATGTTGGACGATGATGCTAAATATCAGTGTCAAGTTAGTCCTGGACCAGAGGGTCAACCGGCTGTTAGATCAACATTTGCTGGATTAACCGTATTGGTACCGCCAGAGGCACCAAAAATTACCCAAGGTGATGTTATCTATGCCACAGAGGATAGAAAAGTTGAAATTGAATGCGTATCTGTGGGTGGAAAACCGGCAGCTGAGGTAAATATTCAATAATCAAAAATTATTAAAAAATTTCATTTTGATATTTTTGTAATCGTAAATTCTATATAAAATTTTCAACTCTTTTTTTTTATTCATTCCATTCATCTATATTGTATTTTTGGGAACACAGATTACCTGGATTGATGGCTTGGGCAATGTTTTAACGGATAACATTGAGAATAGTGTTATACCGATGCCCGATTTACGTCGCTATACGGCTAAATCATTGCTGCGACTTACACCTAAAAAGGAGCACCACAACACGAATTTCACATGCCAGGCCCAGAATACAGCTGACCGCACCTATCGCTCTGCCAAAATACGTGTCGAGGTAAGCAAAACCATATATAGAACCCCCAAACCCAATTTACTCCCTAGCTCCCTAGCTCCCCTCCACTTCACACACATACAAAAGCCAATTCACACACTCCAAACTGTAACCCGCAACCCGCAGCCAGATAAAACCTTCTGTCATCCATCCATTCCCCATATCGTTCACCTTTAGTTGCCTAGTCGATTGCAGTTTGTTTTTCTTTTTTTTTTTTTTTTTTTTGCATGTTGTTGAAAGTGGTAAAACGAACAAAGGTGGCGAGGGGCAAGGGGGAATGGAGCTTATCTATGGACCTGGCACAATGCGCTGACGCGTCACAGTCAACGCTTTGAGCCTACTATCAATTTTACGTGATGCTTCCACTGGGGGCCGGAAGACCATTTATGCACGCTTTCAAAACTCTAGAATAGTTTTTAGAGCAAAAAAAAAAAAAAAAGACAAAAAGAAATTTTTTTAGATTTCCTTTTTTTTTTACTTTGTTTTTATTTGGTTTTTGAAGGGGCTTTGTGTTGAATATGACACAAAACAAGCTAATACATGCTCTCTAGCTAGATTCAAAGATGGACAAGATAGGACATGAGGGCATTACATGATAATATTACATGATAATAATTGAAGGTCTTTTCTTTTGGGTATTAGGAAAGAGTCTTCCTTCTTCTTCTTTTTATATGTGAAAGAAATTGCAATTTCATTTTGATTTTCATTTCAGGTTAAATACGCACCGAAAGTTAAAGTAAATGTAATTGGTAGTAGCCTGAAACCCTTTGGCCCACTTGTTGAATCCCAGCCTGGTGTCATTCCGCGTATTGTTGAACATGCACAGGTGCGACTCGAATGCCGTGCCGATGCCAATCCCAGTGATGTACGTTATCGTTGGTATATCAACGACGAACCAATTGCAGGCGGTCAAAAATCAGAAATGGTAAGTGCAGAGAACTGATGAATGTAAAGAGGGAGGGGAGGGGGAGGGGATTTGAGCTGGAACTGGATCCACATTCCAGATGCTAGATATCAGCTACTACTAGCGCGCATAATTAGAGCAACTTTGCAATAGAAATGTTGCCCAGGCAATTACGAAAGAAAAAACCAAAAAGCATTAAAGAAAAAAACAACAACAACAACAACGAAAACCAGTTAAAAGAGACCGGAAAGGCCACTAAAAACAATGTTCCCACAATTTGCTAACCTGATATATATTTTCTCTCTCTCTCTTTACTCCACTTTATCTCCACCATCCACCACGTTTCATGTGACGCAGGTCATACGCAATGTGACGCGAAAATTCCATGATGCAATTGTCAAATGCGAGGTGCAAAATAGTGTGGGCAAGAGCGAGGATAGCGAAACTCTGGATATCAATTGTAAGTTCAAATAAAAACTAGAAAGATGAACTAACTTCGGCCGTGCCGAAGTTCGTATACCCTTGCAGATTTTCTCTATATAATTCACCAGAATTATATTGTAAATTATACATAAAAAAATTTACAAGTGAAAATTTTTGAGATTGATAAAAGGAAGAATTTTTCATACATTTTTTTTGTACCGATTGTTCCTATGGGAGCTATATGATATAGTCGTCCGATTCTGATAAAACTTGATTGAAGTATTAAGAAGTATATTAAACTCATAAATATGAAATTTCGTGGCATTCGGTTGAAAAACAACAGAGTTATTGAGGATAAACCTTATTCATGGCCGATCGTTCCTATGGGAGCTATATGATATAGTTGTCCGATCGGGATGATTCCGAGATATACAATGCCTGCAGCAAAAAGGAGCCTATGTTGAGCTGTTGATCCAGACAGACGGTCAGGCAGAAACGGCTAGACCGGTTCGTCTATTCATGCTGATCAAGAATATATATACTTTATATAGTCGGAGATGCTTCCTTCTGTGCGTTGCAAACTTCTGACTAAAATTAATATACCCTCTGCAAGGGTATAAAAATCTCAATGCAATGCATATACATACATGCATACATACAGATATATATATATATATATATGTATATATTTAAATCCCTTACAGATGCACCCAGTTTTAAGCAACGTCCACAATCATTGGAAGCTGATTTTGGTACAATTGTTACCCTAAATGTGGAAATTGATAGCAATACTCAGGCCGATATCGTTTGGATACATCATCCAGGCAATCGGGTTGTCGGCACCAATTCGAATCTCACATTTAGTGTTAGCAATGAGACAACTGGTCGTTACTATTGCAAAGTAAATGTACCTGGTTGGTCGGAAATATCAACGGATGCCTATGTCTATATGAAGGGTTCACCTTCGATTAGTTCGCCACGTACACAATATGGCCTAGTGGGTGATACAGTTCGAATTGATTGTTCGGCAAGTAGTGTGCCAAAGGCGCGACATGTTTCATGGACATTCAATGGTCAGGAGATAAGCTCAGAGTCTGGACATGATTATTCAATACTTGTCGATGCGGTACCAGGTGGTATGAGAAGCACTTTAATAATACGTAATAGTCAGGCATATCACTATGGTAAATACAATTGCACAGTGGTTAATGACTATGGCAATGATGTGGCGGAAATACAATTGCAGGCGAAAAGTAAGTACATAAAATTGAAAATTAACAATATAATAAATATGTAATTATTAAAATTAAAATTAACGATAATGTTTGGCACATTTGTTTTATTTTGTCGATTAATCAAAAAAAGGGAATAATCAATATTAATCGATATTTATTTTCTCTCCCGCTCGCTCTTTCTCTCTTTTTTTTGTTTCCTCAGAGAGCGTTTCACTGCTTATGACTGTTGTGGGTGGCATTTCGGCAGTGGCCTTCCTTTTAGTCATAACCATACTCATCGTGATCTATTTTAAATGCAAGAAACGTACTAAATTGCCACCAGCTGATGTGATTAGTGAACATCAGATAACGAAAAATGGTGGAGTTAGTTGTAAATTAGAGCCCGGTGATCGTACATCAAATTATAGTGATCTCAAAGTGGATATATCTGGTGGTTATGTACCCTATGGCGATTATAGTACACATTATAGTCCGCCACCACAATATTTGACAACATGTTCAACTAAATCGAATGGCAGCTCGACAATTCTTCAAAATAATCATCAAAATCAATTGCAACTTCAACACCAACAGCAACAGCAGCAACAACAACAACAACAGCAGCAGCAGCAGCAACAACAGAACTCACATCAGCCACCTGTTCAGAGTGTACCAATGACATTTTTAACAAATAGCAGTGGTGGTAGTCTAACTGGTAGCATTATTGGATCACGAGAGATACGACAGGATAATGGTTTACCCAGTCTACAATCGACAACAGCCTCGGTGGTAAGTTCCTCACCCAATGGCAGTTGCAGCAATCAGAGTACAGCCACCACAACCCATCATGTAGTGGTGCCCAGTTCAATGGCATTGAGTGTCGATCCACGTTATAGTGCTATCTATGGTAATCCCTATTTGCGTACATCGAACTCATCCCTACTGCCACCCCCAACGGCAGTCTAAACACAAAAAAAGATTAAAAAAAAAAAAAAAACAACAATTAATAGAAACCGATGCGGGGTCTAAAATGATGCTAAGAAAAAAAAAATGATGCAAAAAGAAGACTGATCTCAATTGATCGCATTTTCTTTCTTTCTCGCTATTTTCTAGGGGGGATTGTTGAGGAAAATGGGATATTTTTCCTTTATAGGGGGCGGGATTTGGGGGGGGGATGGGGAAATTGATTTAGAGAGTTACCAAAAATTTGCCACACACAAACATGTCTGAAACAAAATATATAGAATAATATTGTAGTAGGCATCTATTAATTGCAAACTAGAATATTAATTATATTTAAAAAAAAAAAACGCAATTAAGAAAACAAAAAAATTCTCTTATTATTATAATTTTTTTTTCTATATATATATATATATATAAGTTTGGTTTGAAAAAGTCAAAATATTTGCAAACTTTAGATAATAGTTTAACTATTTTTATTTTATATTTTTCTTTCGATTTGTCAAATTAGAACTAAGATTGCTTCGTGTTAAGAAAAAGCCTTAAAGAAAAAGAAAAGAAAATGGAAAACAACAAAAAAAAAAAATGAAAAGAAAAGAAAAAAAAATAACAATTAAAGATTACATTGCATTTGTTTGCTATGAAGGAGGGCGGTTGAGGAGGAGAGAGGTGGGGGAAGGTAGGGTTAGTTCAATATTACTTTACTTTGTAACACCCCGCCAATTTACCACATGTCTCCACAAATAATTCCAGGGACGGTTTAAGCACCCTCTCCACCCTTCTCCATAGCAACACATTTATAGCGCCCTTAACAAAAAAAAAAAATATATTCAATTACATTAAATGCTAAATGTTAAAAACAAAAAAAAAAAACACAAAGAAAAGAACAAAAAAAAGAAAAGAAAATCTCTCTATATATACACACACAAAAATTCAAATAGATATATCTATATATATATATATATATGCCTAAATATACGAGTTTATGGTATTTAAATGATTTAGTTAAAATAAGACAAAAAAATGTATGCCAAAGTACCTGATAGTATTTAAGTTGAGAATCTCCCTATAAATACCTACTAAAAAAAAAGAAAAAACAAAATAGTGAGTGTTGTTTTTTTTTTTTTTTTTTTTGATATTGCCTAGTCGCATAAGTAACGAAAAAATCTTAGCATTAAGTCAGACGTATTTCAATCTACATTTATATATACATACATACATATATATATATATATATATATATCTATATATATAAGTAGTCCGCCTTAACTTATGACACGCCCATACAAACAAATTTCATGCAAATAAAAGCTAAAAAAAAAAAAAAAAATACAAAAAATAAAAGAATTTCTATATCCTTGCAGTTATGGAACCATTGAAAGCATCAATTTCTGTCCAAATTGTTCAAGATTGATAAGTTTATATAATATGAAACATATATATTTACCATTTCATTCATAATAGATATTTTACCTTTATATTAAAAAGTTTTTTAAACATTTTCTTAAATGAATTTTCCCATCGATTCCATTTCAGAACAAAATTTTCATGTAAATGAACACAAAAAACATATTTCAATCGTTTCAATATATGTAAATATATATATATATATATATATATATTTAAGTGTTGTTCCGATCAAATATATATTTAAACAGATTTAACAATATCTTTGGAGAAACAAAATAAAATACTTTTCAACTAGTTGATTCCTTTTACAGATATAGTGGTCCGATAGATATATAAATGCTAAGCGAATGTTAAAAAAAAAGAAAAGAAAGATAAACATGCAAAATTAATCAATGGTGCTTATCAGGAATACATATAAATGTACACACACACACATATATATATATATATATATACTAAAAATGTGTTACTTTGCAAGGATAATTAACTAGAAATTGCAGTTCAATTGTGCTAAGTGTACTTCTAAGTGTATAACGGTAAATCAATATCCTAGCTGTAGTATAACTAATCTCTATATACATTAAATAGTTATACTATATACATATATATATAAATGCATACATACATCAAATTTTTTTTTGTCAATCAATTTTAGCATTATTATGAATATATATGAATATATATATATATGTATATATATATATATATGTATATATATATATTCTGATATATGAACAAAACAAATGCATAATTTTTCATATTTCAAAACATTATTTTTTTCACTTACTTTAGCTGTCGATATTTTTTTTTGTCAATAATTAAGCAAAAACAAAAACGAGAAGCAAAAAAAAAATATTAAAATAAATGAACAAATGTTTTATGTATAAAAAAGTAAAAGAAAGAAGAAAAAAAAACAAAACGAACGCAAAAAAAAAAACAAGAAAAACCAAAATGATGCAAATTATAAAAACAAATAAACTGCAGACGTGAAAAAAGTTAAATAAAAATTAATAAAAAAAAAAAAGAGAAAATGATTTTTTTTCCCCTTTCCCTTTTATTAAACATCAAAGCAGGAAACAGGAAACGGGAAGCTCTACCAAAGTCAAATAACAAAATCCCCGAAAAATGTCAGCTGCAAAGCTAAAAATCAAACAAACAAAATGTGAAATTAAAAAAAAAAATATCAAAGAAGCTAACTTCGGCCGTGCCGAAGTTTGTATACCCTTGCAGATTAATTGATTACTTTCTCCGTCATATCGGATTCAAGATATTTTAAAAATTAGAAATATAAAATTTAAAAAAAAATTTAAACCAAAAAAAGAAACAGTAAGAAAAAAATTCGAGTTTGCCAACGGCCGGATTTGAACCTCCGCTCACGTCATTTCTAGAATCGATCTCTACCTATTGCGCTACCAAACTTATAATTCGCTGTCTCGCTATTTCGGTATACATTGCAAGCGTCCAGCTTCTCGCTCTCTAAAGTTTCTGACGAATTCTAGAAAACAACAACACAATACAAATAGTTTTCTGTCTCTTTCTGTTTCGCACTCAGCTTGTAGTTTTTTCAAGCACGTGTTCGCATATATGTATGTATGTATGTTTGTATGTTTCCATGTATGTTGTTTGTGTACGAATATATAAAAGCAAATATAAACGTATTTAATTGGCTGCATATGCAAACATACTGATGCTGATGGGGGTTGATTCATTGATTTTATTGATTTATGTCGGTGTTTATTATCCGATCTGATTCAAACTTACTGATATGATGTAAAAGTATAATTCTCATCTGTTCACCAAATTTGGTTGAGATATCTTAAAAAACAAAAAAGTTTTTCTCACAAAAACATACTTTTTCTGATGGGGGTTGATTATTGATTTTATTGATTTATGTCGGTGTTTATTATCCGATCTGAATCAAACTTGCTGGTAAGGTGTAGAAGTAGAATTCTCATCTGTGTGCCAAATTTGGTTGAGATATCTCAAAAAACAAAAAAGTTTTTCTCACAAGAACTGTTTTGAACAACACAAATTTTAACCGAGGTACCTCTGATCTTTCCTATTTTTCTATAACTTATAGTTGTCCGATCATACCAACTCTCGAACTTAATTTAGATAAATCATCAATGAAGAGAATGATATGACTTTTATTCACGTAGCTCAAAATTTAAGTTCGATTCCTTGCGAAGAAACAGACAGACGGACAGACGGACAGACGGACAGACGGACATGGTCATATCGACTCGGCTTTCGATGCTGATCAAGAATATATATACTTTATGGGGTCGGAAACGATTATTTCTATGCGTTACAAACATCTGACCAATTTTATTATACCCTCTGCAAGGGTATAAAAAAAATAGAAAAAAAAAAGAAAGGAAAAAACCACCCATCAACCGTACATGCCAGCAGGCACACATACAGATACAGTTACAGTTATGTGGAAGTGTGTGTGTGTGTGTGTGTGTGTTAATTTATGGCAAAGTAAACTCAGAGTTCTAGCCCAGAGTCGCAAAACCAGTTGACAGTGGGCAAACAAAACGGCTCGCTAAGCTCGACTAAAAATGCTTAATGAGTGCGTGTAGGGGGTAAGTTGTCACACACTCAAACACCAACCCCCCTACACACCCCTTCAAAAACTCACACCACCACTAGAACTCGACACCCTATACCCCATATCCACTCACTCACCCACTCACCCACTCACTTACCTCTTTGGGCACTATAAAGTCCGGGTCGAGTGTTGGGCCGCAAGGAAATTTTTGCGGCTATGGCAACAAAGTCGCGCACAACGCACATTAAACAAAATTAGTTGCCTTTGTCATACTAAAAACAGGACCCTATGAACTGTCACATCTACATACATACATACATATATATATATATATATACAATGCCATGTGTGTGTGCGTGTGTGTCGATAGATTGGCAACGAGGGGGCGAAGAACCCTGTAATCAGTGAAGGGTTTCAGTTAAGGGTCCCAGGTCATACGTGCACTTAGGCAAAGGAAGTTGCAATTGCGGTTAGCTGTGTTAATTAGCATGTTTTCTGTTAAGATACTATCAACTTGCTCGCTCGCACTCTTCTCCCCTCTCCCTCCCTCTCTCACACTCTCTTCCCCTGTATGCACGCGTGAGCAAGTGAAAGGACTCACGAAATTACAGAGTTGTTATTCCCGTAAAGTAAGTATAATTTATATATCCCTTTTATATGCTAGAAGCGTGGGGGGTTTTCTTTTATAATCAACTGTAAAGAAACTATCACTACTCACTGTAATCACGCGTGAGTAAATGAAGTCTTACAATGTTTGAAAGTTAAATAATGTTCCGTTTAATCTTTTTATTAAAGATTTATTTTGATTGAATATTTGTATATATTTTAAGATATATTTTAGGATATATTTTAATATTTTCTTAAAAAAGGAAAGCGTTTTGCAAATTGTTTGCCATCACTAATAAGGACATAATATTTAACACACCAAAGACCGCTGACAACTCGGCAAGTTTTGTGGCACCTTTTGTTCGTACATGACTTCCTGGCTTGTCCTCAACTCTCCATCTAACTACATACATTCACCTAACCATCCCCTCCCTACCCCCCTACCACTCTACACCTACCCCCATTTTCATTTTCCATTTCCCGAAACCCCACATGGAACCTACCCCCCTCCCCCCTTCAAATCTACCATTTTCATTCCCATTGTCCGTTGTTCGCGGTGAAGTCGTGCGCAGAGCTCCCAGCGCGTTAATCACCGAGCAATGCGAACCCGTCATCCGCTTTCTTCTATTTCTTCTTCTTCTTTTTTTCCACATCTACAGTTTCTTTTTTATGAACAATTGGCGGCCGCAGTGCGCATCTCAGGAACTAAGAGCTGCAGACAAAAAATGGACACGAAGAGTTACGATTTCATTAACATGAGATATGGCAAGTGCCATGGGGGTCGACAATTGGGGGGGAGATTGGAGGTTGAGTTGGTAGTTGGTCGGTGGGTGGTTGCTTGCTGAATAAGGTAGCTATCCTTGGGTCGTCCTGGGGTCGTATAGTAGTAGGGTGTTAGTGTATTGTGTTGAGGGGAGACAACGGGGGGCTGCTTTATGGCTCAAGTGTCTCAACAGTGTTGCGTTGTCTCGTTGTCTCGTTGTCGCACTGCGTTCTGCTTAATTGTTAGCGTAAAAAGAGAAAGAGTCAGAGAGATAGAGAGACAAGGAGGCAAGAAGCCAGTATACACTGTAAAAAAAAAAAATCAATCCTCTTTGAAATATACAAATCAATCCAAAATAAAATCATATAACATTCAACTTTTTCTATCGTATAAGTATATATATCTTGATATGAATATAGATAAATATATTTTAAATTGTTTATTTAACTTTTAGCTTTTATTGTTAATATACATATATGTATGTATGTATTTTCTCTCAGTGCACTGGCATTGCCTTCTGCCTTCTGTTATATTGTATGATTAGGCAAATGTTGGGTTTTTGTTTTTCACTATGTTTGTTGGCACTGAAAACGAAATGGGTGGAAATGTAAACCCCAAAATGCTTTGGCAAGTTTACTTGTGCTAAAGGTAGGGAGAGGAGAGTAAGCGATAGGAGGAGGAGGAGGAGGTGGAGGTGGGAGGACAAGAAGATGGTGGCGAGTCAGTTGTGTCGGTTGGTGGTTGATGGTTTTTGGGTAGGGTTGCTTAATGTCGTTTGGGTTTCAGTGAGTATGTGTGTGTATTTTTGTATGTCAGTGCCAGGGAGGGGGGAGGTAGGGCGGAGAGTGTGGGCGAGTTGAATTTCTTGAATTAATAAAATGTCTTCATTATTTAAATTGCACGCACGACCACAGCATGGCGAAGAGACGTCAGTGGCTATGGGGGTTAACCCACCAAACATATGTGTCGGTCGTTCTCTATATGTTTATACATATATATATATATATAAATGTGTGTGTGTGTGTGTTGGTCGAGTTAATTAGCAGCTGGGGAATTGTGAAATATATTAATATTGTACATTTTCTACCCTCCCCAATACACCCATGACCCAACAAGCAACTTCTCGCACAGGACCAAAAATGCCATACCAGGAGCAGGCGTCACTTTTTCGATGGTCCTTTTGCGGTCGCTTTGCGGATAGAGTATGGGGTTGCTATCGCGGCCGGGTAAAGTGACTAAGGTGGGGTTGGCAGGGGTGGGGGGGTGTGTGGATTGGAGGTCTCTTGTAGAGTGAATGGTTCCTACTATCTGTTAGTCCCATCTTTTGTGTTTCGTGTGCGATGTCAATCAACTTGAATGTGTTTGTGTCCGTGTATCTATGAGCGTGTGTGTGTGTGTGTGTGTTTTGGCTACAAATGTTAAACACTTGGCATACTTTTAGGATCCATGATAAAACCAAAAAATGCCATTAAATTTGATGATCATACAAAATTTTTGAACAATTATATTTTTAGCACTGATAAATATTTAATATAAATATAAAAACCAACATCTAAAACCTAATAAATTAATGTCCAACTAATGTAAAATTAACTAAACATTGAAAGCTCTTAACTAGATGTCGCCACCGAGCAAACACTTATACATATATATATATATGTGATCCATAAAAAGCTAAAAAATACATAAATAGATGCATAATCCGACTTCTTATCTATATATGTATGTATAATAGAAAAAAATGAAAACAAGTTATTAAAGTATATATATGTATATATATATATATATGTCTATCTCTTTCATTATCAAGTCTATAACAAATAAATGCAATAATTTTTTCTCCTTCTTTTGTGTGGATTCGATTTCTGATCTATTTCAATCCACCGGTCACCTCAATGGCCGCTCCATTTACATAGGCCGCCTTCTCAGAGGCCAAAAATGCAATAACTTCGGCAATTTCTTCTGGTTTACCCAAACGTCCAAGGGGACAACGTTGCACCACCTGCTCTTTAATCTTATCGGGTACGACAGCAACCATGGGTGTATCGATATAGCCAGGTAGAATGCAATTGACACGTATACGAAATTTACCAAATTCCTTTGATGCCACCTCAGTGAAGGATATAACTCCGGCCTTGGTCGCAGCATAATTCGCTTGACCCACATTATTCATGCGTGCCACAATGCTCGATAGATTGACAATGCTGCCGCCACGCTGTTGCTCCTCCGCGATCATGGCACGGGCAAAATGTTGGGTAACCAGAAATGTTCCTCTTAAATTCACACTATATACATCATCATAGTCATGGGCGGGCATTTTAAGTAGATAATTATCACGGGTTATGCCAGCCGAATTGACAATAATATGTGGTGCCTGTTTCCATTGTGCCACCGCCTGGGTGACAGCTCCTTTAACACTCTCATCGGATGATACATCGACCTGTAGTGCCACAGCCATTGCTGGGTTACCCAACTCTTTGGCTGTCTCCTCAGCCGCTTGTAAATTTCGATCGGCAGCTATAATTTTGGCACCATCTCTGGCCAGCAGACGACAAGTGGCACGACCAATGCCAGAACCAGCACCTGATTCATCATGTAAAGATTAGAAATAACTGCAACAACGAGATCATAACTAACCTGTTACAAAGGCTATTTTTCCCGCAAGTAATCCTCCGCTGGTCATTTTCCTTGTCTAATTGTTAATCTCGGTAACTGGTAACTGGCTGGTGGCTGGTGGCAGATGAAAATGAATGTGGGTGAGCTAAGTAAACAACACGCCATATAGGCAAAGCTTTTAATTACAATCAGCTGATATTGTTTAATTGACAAAAAAAGCTTCTAACTGGATCAGTTTATAATATTTGCCTAAAAGTATGCAATCACTTTAGCTTTTGTTGTCGAATTCATATCATTTTTAATTCACTCATTCAAAAGCTAAATGATATAAAATCTTGTGATTAAATTTGAAGACAGACTATGAGAAGCACCCATAATCCCAATTCATTACCTTCCAGTCCATTCACATTTCTTTTCCTTTCAAAAACAATATCGAACAAATTTTTCCCTTCCTTAAGCATTGTAACATACGAGGCGAAGGCCCAGTAGCTAGTACTCTGTTTTGTAAATAATTAGTTATTATTATTATTATTACTTTAATGTACTATAATTAATTTTAATAAATAAAAAAAAATAAATTTGAAGATTCGAAGAATTGAAGACAAATTAAGAGTACAAAAACGCATTAACATTTTTTCCAAATTTAATAAAAAAGATCCTACTTAAAGTTAAGATTAAAATTAATGTTAAATTCAGGAGAAAAATTAAAGTATAAAGTGATGCACTTTCTAAAATATTTTTCGACTATTAAATATATATATATATGTATGTATAGACTCCCCTGAGTTATTAAACCGTGTAGCTTTATCAGAAGCTTTATCAGACCTACTAGAAATTTCATACTTTTATCTCTTCCACGCTATGCTACTAACTATGCCTTGCATGATCCTTTGGGTGTCCTTTGTTCTGCCTTTACAGTGTAATCAGTTCTGAGCTCTCTCTTCCTTTACTATATATAAACTTCTATCTTATTTTATTTAGTTCGTAACTAGATGTAGAATTCGTATATTTGTCTGTGTTTTGTGCTTTTGTTTTCGCATCTCGAAAACAAAATCTCGGTATGCGACCCTCGGTCGCTTGGTCGGGAGGTGTGGTCATTTAGTCAAAAAATGAATTTTCCATTTTAATCGGAAGAATTGTCTGACTATATACATACATACATACATACATACATAGGATATATAATTTTGAAGGGGATTCGATCTTTAATCGTCCTGGAATATGAAGTACTCACTAGTCGATACATACATAGGATATATAATTTTGAAGGGGATTCGATCTTTAATCGTCCTGGAATATGAAGTACTCACTAGTCGATCGGACTAGTCGATCTAGACTTCCCTTTAGTTGCTTTCACTGGGTTTAAAATGAAATTTCTGAAGGAAAGACATAACATAACAGTGAGTTAAATAAATATATAGACACACTGTAAGTGTCTTGTTTTCTAGTACATTCGGTTAAGTAAAAAGAAAATTTAATTTTTTAATCAAATTTTATATTTATTTGATCATTCTAATGGTATTAGGTAGTATAATTCTGGTTGCCAGATGATATTCTGATTGGTTCTGCTAATGCTACCGATCGCAGTGCTTCGTGCCAAACCAAATTGCCTTAAGAACTTTTTAAGATAACGTTTCGGAATGCGTATCAATTGACGTTTGATAATGCGTTGAATTTTATTCCATGGACGACTGGAACCGCGATTATCATCCTCCAACTGATTGTCCAATAATTCATCACGATCAGCTTCATCTTTTTGTTGTTGTTGTTGTTGTTGTAAATATTGTAATTGCTTCATAAGCAGCACCAATTGCTGTTCACTCAATTGACTTAGATCGATTGGAAGATCATCATCATTATCATCAATATCATTCAAACTGGAACTGGAACGGATTCGATCACAATTCCGTGCCTCATTCGCAGTGGCAAGAGATGATAAAATGCAAATGATGATCCACAATTGCCAATTCATTGTTCAGCTTGCTATCCTAAACTGTTTGTGAATCTCTGTAGGCCTTCGGGCCAGTCTTAAATAGTCTAAGCAAAATAAGAAAATCTGGGTCAAGTAGTCACCAAAAAATATGAAGAAAAAAAAAATTAAATAAAATAAAATTGATTTCATTTATTCTCGTTGAAAAAAAAAAAAAAATAAATTCGTTAAGTGGGCTACAAAAATAAATTAGAAAAAAATTCATTCATATATATATATTATATTGTGTTTGTTTGTTTTTTTTTTTTTTTTTTTTTTTTTTTTTTTTTGTGATTGGTCATTCAACTTGAAATCTGCGACTCTTTTCCTTTCTCCTTCGCCTTTCTCCTTCTCCTTCTCCTCTTTAGAGAGCAGGGTTGCGTGGACGTTTGTTCTTGTTCTTGTTCTTATTCTTATTCTTGTTCCTTCTGTACTGATTCCTATTACCAACACGACGACGACGCTGGACCTTTTTGTTCTTGTTCCTATTCCTGTTGGGCTGGACACGTTTACGGACAACGCGACGCTTATTGGGACGTTGACTGGTATTGAGCATTACCTTCTGACCATTCTTGAAATAGCGACGATAACGTGGTGGAATACGTACACTGATCACCTGACCGGCACCACCACGACGGCTACTCTTACGTCTCAAATTGATGCGATTAGTTTGTGTGGCTTTACTTTCGGTGGCACCGGCTGTACCCTGTACTGGTTCATTTGTAACCACTTCATATTCCTGAGCACCGGCAGCTAATGCCGCTTGTAATGCCTGCTCATCGAGCAATTCTGGATTAATGGCAGCCATAGCTGGGTATGCACCTTGGTTAGCATCATCTTCATCATCTTGATTTGCATCATCAGCAGCTGCATCATTCTCATTATCGGCATCATTATTATTATTAAGATTCTGGCCATAGCCACCACCAATTGGCAATTCATCATTCTCATCTTCATGCTGTCTTCCAGTTGGCGATGTTGTTGGCGATGTTGTTGGTGATGTCGGGGAGGTGGTTATTGTACCAGTGGCGGTTGGTATAGTCCCAGTGGATGTTACTGTAACTGTTGGGGAAGTTGGGGATGTTGCTGTACCGGAGCCAGCACCAGTTATTATAATCGGTATAACCGGCTGGCTATTGCTATTACTGAATAAATTCTTGAACATTAAAAATTTTTTCAGGAATAGACGACCGCTTGATGGATCCTTATTGCCATTAGTATTGGCAGCAGATGCTATAGCTTCTTGATTCTTCACTGGTATCTGATCATTTACAAGGGGGGTTTGACCCTCACTGGCGGCATCGTTGGCCCTTAATCTTTTCACCATTGGCAGTGATGAGGTGCGTAGAATTTCACGTTTATCGGCAAATCCGGAATTGGCCAATAGCAATAGAGCACCGGCCAGTATGGCCAAGGATAATTGTGGCTTCATTTTTCCCCTATTTGCGCAATGAAACTACTCTTCTTTTCTAGAGAACTTTTCTTTTGCTGCTTCTGTTGCTGCTGCTGCTCACACACCGATTGATAATCAATGTTTGATACATTATCCCCCAAATTGAAAGCCTTTTATACCTACGAAAAACCTTCAATGAGACCTCAAAAATATCTCAAAATAATAATAATAATAAGAAGAAATGTAAAAAAAAAAAAAGGGGGGAATAATTTTTTTTTTTTTTTTTTTTTTCGGTCATTGAAAAGAAAGAAAAAAGCAAATAATACCAAAAAATGCAAATGACTTTTTAAAGTACACGCGAAAGTTTACTTTGACCATGTTCAAAATGCCCATTTCAATTGAATTCAAATTCAATTTTTGTGGTATTTGGCGTGAAAAACGCTTGCAGCTATTTGGTTCTGGAGTTGAGTTCTTCGTCGTCATCATCATCATCGTCATCGTCATCATGATGATGATGATGAACGGCGTTCTGCTTATCATCATTGCGAATGGAGCGATGCGATGCGGAGGGGAGCGGTGTGAAGCGGTCGGTCGTTGGCCGAAAAGTGAAAATCTAGTTGACCAATAATTGCCCATTCGTTGGCCAGGGCATTGAAATTGAATTTCTAATTGGATAAACGAAAGGTTCACCGACACATCAGCATCGAAACAACAGGCAATAGGCCAGAGGCAGAGGGCCAAAACACATACCAACGATACCAACGAGACGACTCTCAAAAAAACAAAAAAAAAACAGAGCTGGCAAAAAATATCAAGAATTTTATATTTCAATTAAATGTATATATATGTATGTGTAGTATATACTACATTTTTTTAATGCAACATTTACAAAATGCAACGCAATACGTGTGAGAAATAAATATACTTAAAAAGAATAAAAAGAAAAAAACTTTATAAGAGAAATTGAAAAGAATTCTAAAATGTATTTTATTTTAATTATTATCTACATTCTGTTACATTAATCCTCAAAAAGAATATAAGAGAAATTTTTCATAGACTAAGAGAAAAAAAATATTCTACCAAGAACAAAAATAAAATGAAGTAAGCAAGTCGTCCCTGCCGACTTGGAGTATACCCTGTACCAATAAGAGATATATGTATTTTATAAACTCAAACTCCATCCAAATCCCCATTAATTGAATATAAATTATTTTACAAAATTCTCCTAGCAAGCCGAAACACCAAATTCATGCTTTCTCGCTCACTCATAACTGTGAACGAAACTAATGCGTCATTCGGTATAAAGCAACATGCGCATGCTATCTCGCTCACACGTTTCAGCTGCCGCTGCCCATAGAATTTCAGTACAAAACATATATACGTATTATCTCCGATATTTATTGACCGATTTCGACCAAATTTGGTCAGATGGTACATATTGGCTATATAATTGAGTCTACCAAAAATAAATACTGTAGCTTTAATACAACTCTAGATATAGTTTTTTCTAATTTGCGGGGGCGGAAGTGGGCGTGGCAAAAATTTGAAACAAACTTGATCAGCGTACACACTAGACGGATGTTGACACCAAGTTTGGTTACTCTAGCTCTTATAGTCTCTGAGATCTAGGTGTTCATACGGACGGACAGACGGACGGACAGACGGACAGACGGACAGACGGACGGACAGACGGACAGACGGACATGGCTATATCGACTCGGCTGTTGATTCTGATCAAGAATATATATACTTTATGGGGTCGGAAAATTTTCCTTCTGCCTGTTACATACATTTTAGCGACTTTAATATACCCTTGAACCCTATGGGTACAGGGTATAACTAGAAAGACGGACAAACTTCGGACGTGCCGAAGTTCGTATACCCTTGCAGATTTTCTCTATATAATTCACCAGAAGCATTATTGTAAATTAAACATACCAAATTTACAAATTCAAAATTTTGAGCTTGAGGAAACAAATTTTTCATACAAAATTTTTTTTTGTACCGATTGTTCCTATAGCAGCAATATGATATAGCCAACCGATTCTGATAAAACTTGATTGAAGTATTAAGAAGTTTTTTAAACTCACAAATATCAAATTTCGTGGCATTCGGTTGAAAAACAACAGTTATTGGGGATAAACCTTATTTATGACCGATCGTTCCTATGGGAGCTATATGATATAGTCGTCCGATCGGGATGATTCCGAGATATACAATGCCTGCAGCAAAAAGGAGCCTATGCTGAAAATTTCAGCTCTGTAGCTCTTATGGTCTCGGAGGAGAAGCTGTTGATCCAGACAGACGGACAGACGGACATCGACTCGGCTATTCATGCTGATCAAGAATATATATACTTTATATAGTCGGAGATGCTTCTTTCTGTGCGTTGCAAACTTCTGACCAAAATTAATTTACCCTCTGCAAGGGTATAAAAAGAGCAGAGAGTGAAATGACACGAATACTCAGAAGTCAAATTTTTATTTAAGGAAAAATCTCTCTAGATCCGATGTGGAGTTATTTAACAAATTCTATTTATACCCTGTACCCATAGGGTAAAAGGGTATATTAAAGTCGCAAAATGTATGTAACAGGCAGAAGGAATCATTTCCGACCCCATACAGTATATATATTCTTGATTAGCATTAACAGCCGAGACGATATAGCCATGTCCGTCTGTCCGTTTGTCCGTCCGTCCGTCCGTCCGTATGAACACCTAGATCTCAGAGACTATAAGAGCCAGAGCTACCGGATGTCAACATCCGTCTAGTCCATACGCAGATCAAGTTTGTTTCAAATTTTTGCCACGCCCACTTCCGCCCCCGCAAATTAGAAAAAACTATAACTAGAGTTGTATTAAAGCTGCAGTATTTCTTTTTGGCAAACGTAATTATATAGCCGCAGTACTAATTATATGTACATTCTGAACGAAATCGGTCAATAAATATCGGAGATATACGTTTATATGTTTTGTACTGAAATTCTATGGGCAGCAGCAGCCGAAATGTGTGAGCGAGATAGCATGCGCATGTTGCTTCGTACCGAATGAGTGAGCGAGAAAGCAAGCATTTGCTGTTTCGACTTGTTAAGAGATTTTTGAACAAAAAAAAAAAATATATTCAATTAATGGGGATTTCGAAGGAATCAGATTTTATGAAATATATGCATATTATTGGTACAGGGTATACTCCAAGTCGGCAAGGACGATTTGTTTGCTTCATTTATTTTCATCTATTAACAATTTGCTAATTCAATATTTAAATTACATATATATATAAATATATATATACATATATATGTATGTGAAGTTAACTTTATTTTTATAGTTATTAAATTAAAGTTAAATAAAGTTTCTCAACTGTCACGCTTCTCTGTTCTGTTCTTGCTGTGTTGCCACACTTCTCTCTCTCTCTCTCTCGTTACTACGCTGCCACACTGTTGCCTCCCGTCCGATCTTAGGGTGACCAAACACTACGTAGCTACCTCATCTTTACATGTATATATACAGTGAAAGCTCTATTCGCGGACAGCTCCCGGACGAATTTTAAAGTCCCAAGATTTTTAGCATGATTTTCATACAAAATCCGTTCTCGTAGCCGGACGCTCCCTGGGCCGCACGCGTACACGATTTTTTGAAAATTTTAATACAAAACATCTCTCGCAGGCGGACAAAAAATACATTTTAATACAACATACTGACAATGTGCGAATAATGCGAAGCGAAGTTGAGTTGTCGCAACGTTGCAAATCGGTCAACGGCGCCAACCACTATATCTAAATCTTTTAAGAAATCGATTTGAGTACTTAAATCTTGAAAATAAACAGGAAAATTTTAACTTAAATATATATTAACAAAAAACTGAATTTAAAATAGATATAAATTTGGTTAGCAATTTCCTTGTCATCTCCCGCAGGCGGACAAAAATACCGGTATCGTGACTGTCCGGCCACGGGAGCTTTCACTGTATTTACCCAATCAATAGTTGGCTGAAAAGTCCTCAACTATATATGTATGTATGTAAGTTCATTATTTAATTTAATAATAAAACGAAATTTGATCTAATTTTTGTATATATATATATGTATATTCTCTTTATTCGCAATGTTTAGCATATCATTATTGTATATGTGGATCAATCAATGTAATTGGTGTTACTTTCTTCTAGTTGCGACGACGACGGTTACGACGGTTGGCCTTCCTTTGGCGACGACGAGCGTTACGATTGCGACGGTTAAGACGTTGACGTTCGTTAAAGTGACGCTGATTTAGACGGCGGCGTGCTATTTGATTGCGACGTTGCTGTATCCTTTGAGCACGCATATTGCGGCGACGTGTCTGTTGATTACGGCGGCGTAGACGACGCAAACGGTTACGTAACTCCTTGTTACGATCCTCCTGACGACGTAATTCGAATTCAGTAAAACGATCATTCGATGATACTTGTGAATTGGATCCATTATAACGATTACGACGACGTAGACTGCTGCTACTGCTGCTGCTGCTGCCGCTGCTATTCACATCGTTAACACGAACTAACTGATGATCATTAAATTCATCATCCTCATCATCATCGTTGATATTATGTAGGAGATGATTATCATTATTATTATCAAACTCATCATCGTCATACTCGATCTCGTTTTCATCATCTTCGTTTAAACCACGAGC
The DNA here is from genome assembly GCA_018150375.1 of Drosophila sturtevanti. Taxonomy (NCBI): domain Eukaryota; kingdom Metazoa; phylum Arthropoda; class Insecta; order Diptera; family Drosophilidae; genus Drosophila; species Drosophila sturtevanti. The sequence continues at coordinate 2,851,869 of JAECWJ010000378.1, forward strand.
ACTTGCAGAATCAGTGCTAGGAGTTGAATCTGCGGATGATGTATAATATGGTAGTAGTGTTCCAGTGGTTGTTGTAGGTCCTGTGGGTCTGGTGACAACAGTGCTAGTTGTTGAAGGACTTGTATTGGTGGTTGGTGAGCAAGATGATCCTTTATTAAATAACTGCGATAGACTTCTACCCTCGCCATTCTCGGTGGAACGCTTAAACACACGATACTTCAATTGTGATTCATCATTTTCTTCATTATTCTTGGTATTACTGCTACGTGCCACTGCATAAATATATATAGATGAACGATTAAATTATCTCATATCATAATTTAATTGATTTTAGTTAATCTTACCGCCAGCATGGGTTAAGGATGCTGCCAATAGCAATAGAGCTGCATAAGTTAAAAACTTCATGGTTTAATCTATCTCCTGTCTCTCACTCTCACACACGCACACGCACAACACACACTCTCTCTCAGTTTATGTGTCTCACTAGCTGTCTGAACTGTCTGTCTGTCTGTTTGGGTTGGAGTCCTGGCTGGCCTCGTTGCTTGCCTGGATGAAGATCACCGATTGACTGTGATCATTGCCATCGGCTACAGAAGATTATATACCCCACGATCTAGTTCTACGACTTACACATTTCCAAAAAAAAAAAAAGAACAAGACCAAAACTTAACAAATAATTCTCATTAACATTTCGCAAAATACGAAAAAAAAAACAGAACAAAATAAAAAAAAGTTTCAAATTTGCAAATTTCCAATAAGTTTATGTTTTTTTCGCATAAATTTTTCTTCTAGTTTGTCCATGTGCTTGCGTGCGTGTGTGCGTGTGTATGTGTGTGCGTATGTGTGTGAATGAACTAGATTGACCCAACAGCAGAGACACAAAGTTCGCAACTTTGCCAAATTCCATGCAAATTAAAAATAAAAAAAAATCCGATTTAGAACAAAAGAAAACATTTTTACAATATTGTGACTAATATCTAATATCATTGCCAAATAAATCTAATTTGGATAATAGATCAAATCGATCTGATCAATATTAATAAATCTTTTTAATAAAATTTCTTCACCTTTTTTTTACTTTCTTACAACAGTTTCTAATTTCTCCATTGATCAAAAGGGGAGCAATAAGTAAAACCTATAGATATCTATATATATATATATACACTCCCAGACAGCCGAATAGCGCACTCCCGCCTTATTCACTTCAAGCTCAATATCTTCAGATCAGATAAGATTTTCAACGTGAATATATTTGTAAATTAAACTTACTTGTATTAGCCATAAATAGGAAAAAAAAATTTTTAATTTTCTTTACTGGGTTATTTATGAAAAATTTTCAAACAAAGGATGATGAATTCTTAGTGATAGATAAAGAAAAAAACATATAAAACTTCTTTCTGATTATTTTTGACGATTCCCCACAATTCGTAGTACACTCAAATATACGGTTAGGCATGGAGTCATACAAGTTTTTAATATAATTAAGGTAAATACTGCTCCAAACATGCATTATAGCATCTTTGAAATCTCCCACTGTAGAGTATTGCTTTCCTGAGCTATAAATTTTACGAACTAGCCACCCCCAAACATTTTCCATAATGTTCAGATCGGGCGAGTAAGGGGGCCAGGAAAGTATATCTCAAATGAAAGAACTAATGTAAAGAGATTAAAAATATACATATATATATATTTTTGTTTATCTCTTTAGATTAATTCTTTCAGTTCGGAAAATGGACATATAGACAATTTGTTATTACAACAAAATCAAAAAATTGATTCTTTGATAGGATCGAATTTATCTATATAGACCCTTTTACCCTATGGGTTAAATATAAATATATATATACAAATGAATGTATATATGTATATGTACATATATAAGTAATTATATATTTTTTTTGATTATTTTTTTATTATGTAAAAATAAAATAACTTTTTTTATTCAAAATTTATTTAATTACAAAATATTTTATTATGATATTTATATGTATAAAATCTCGTCTTGTGAGTGTCCTTTAATATTTTTCAAGGATAATTTTAAACTATCCTTGAACTTATCTAAAAACGTTGTAAAGAAATCTGAGTCATTCTACATCCTTATCGTTGTTTTTATTTCGATTTTTCCTGGCGATTTTTTGTGGCATCTTCTATTTTAATTCAAATGCGGCATACAGTCATAACTAGAGCATTTTGGCATATTATTTATTATTATTATATACAGCTTACTTATAATGTAAAATTATTACTAAACTTAGCTTAGTGGCTGCCTTAGGCCTTAGCATAAATTTTTGCCATAAATTTTGTAATTAAACTACCATTTTTCCTTTCATTTTCATTCAAATTTAAAACATGGTCTTACAACAAAAAATTTTATCATAAAATCAAAAAAAAAAAAAAAAAAAATATATATCAGAATATTTTAAATTAATAAATTGTTTATCCATTTTATAAGTCAGCAAGTGGCAATAAATTTGCTATAACTACAGTACCTACAAAACCTGACTCAAGGACAATATATTTACTAATTCATCTTACTAAATATGCCAGAAAAAAGAATATGTATTTCTCTTTTAAAACAAAGAATTAATTTTACAAAATTCAATGCTGGAAAATTGAAATATTGTAATAAAAATTAATTTCGACAAAACTATTAAGAAAAGGTAAAAAAAGATTAAAAAAAAGTAAGAATTAAATTAGAATTAAATCGACCCGCTTCGCCAACTTAGTTATAAGGAAATTAAAATGAAAATATAGTCGTATAGTAAAATTCAAACCGATCGCAAGCAACAATCTTTTCTTTCGATATTTTTTTTTTTCACGTAAACGAAGTCCCAATATTTCAGTATAATAATAATTCATAATCATAAAAAATCTTGTGATTTTTTATTTTTGTTAAGAATCAAAGGGGCATCTCCATTAAGTAAATATGAATAGAAAGAAACTAAAGTGTTTGGGCTATCTTCGTCCGTGTCAAAGTTCGTATATTCGTATTCGGAGTATACGAGGGCTGCTATGTATATTGCGTGAATAACTAATAGGAACAAGCTATAGCATATAGCCAACGAATTCTGTTACAACTCAACAGGCAAATTTCTTTACATACCAAATTTACAAGTTCAAAATTTTGTGTCCCCATTTTGAGAAAGAAATATTTTTTCATACATCAATTTATTGTAACGATTGTTCCTATAGCAGCTATATGCTACAGTTAACCGATTCTGTTAAGACTTGATTGAAGTATTAAGTAGTATATTAAACTCAGAAATATTAAATTTCGTAGCATTTGGTTGAAAAACAACCGAACCGATCGTTTCTATGGAAGCTATATGATATAGTCGTCCGATCTGGATGATTTAGAGATATACAATGCCTGCAGCAAAAAGAAGTCTCTGTTATTTTCAGCTCTGTAGCTGTAAGGGTCTTGGAGGAGAAGCTGTTGTTCCAGATTGGCGGACAGAAGGATATATATCTATATATATATATACTATATATATATGTATATATGTAACGAGGGTCACACTAAGAGGCGGTCGATGTGGCATCCCCAGGCGATAGACAGGCATCATATTATTATTATCTGAACAGCATCGGAAGTCAGTAGTACACGTGATCGAAGAATATAAAGAAAGGTCATGAAGTGAACGGAAGAGTTGCAGCAAGGAAGTGGTCGTCGTTATAGAAGTCACCCACCCAGTTTCCGAAGTCGTCCAGTAGCCAGAAGTCCGTAAACTCATATTTAATCACCTACTTATATTAATAAACAAGGTCCAATAGCTTACATATATGTACATATACATATGTATACGTATATATATTATAATATATATGTAGTTCAATATCCTATTACGACCATGTTCTAGGGTATCACAGTGTCGTATATGTGCTTTTAATAATAATAATTTTTTTCGATTTTCTCGCTTACTCAAATTCCGTTGCTAACTTTTCATTTCGTTTCGTTACTTTCAAAATTTTTCTTTTCAATTTTTTTTTTTTTTTGTTCTCGGGATCTTTCAATATCTTTTCGTTATATTGAAAACATAAAAATTAGCTGAAACCTTCAAATAGATTTCAATTGACTTTGCTGTAAAAAAAAAAGGTTATTATGTAGTATTTAGTAAAATTTCTTTAGCAATATTTTCACATTCATAGTTATCCATCCGTTTATTTTATATATATAAAAAAAAAGTCAGTATTTAATTTGAATATCGATCGATCGATTTGTTTTAGACACGTACGCGAATCAAACGATTGCGATTACGATTGCCTTGGCGGAAACGTTTCATCAGACGCATATTTTGGCGACGATTGCGACGCTGGCGCAAACGTTGCAATTGCTGACGCTGACGGCGACGTTGCTGCTGCTGGCGACGTCTGTTGCGACGACGGACATTGTTCGATTGACGGCGACGACGCTGGGTTAGTTGGCGTCTCTTCTGTTGGCGGCGTTGACGTTGCAATTTATTAATGCGATTACGCTGCTGGGCATTGTTACGTGTGGCACGGGCAGCATTTGGGGCAATGGCATTGATAGCATCATTATCATCATCTTCATTATTGAAGGCAACCAAATGATCATCTTGATCAAAATCTTCATCGTCATCATCGTCATCGTTAATTTCATTGAAGGCACGGGTAGCACCGGTGGCGGTGGCGGTTGTTGGGGTTGTGGTTGTGGTAGAAGTACCCGTGGATGTAGTTGGACTGGTGGTCGTGGGTGAGGTAGAAGTGGGGCTGACAGGGGAGGTTACTGTGGTTGTAGTGGTACCAGCAGCCGTAGTACTTGAAGTGCTGCCCTTTAAGCTATTGATAAGATCCGTTAATTGTGTCGAACTGAGACGTCCCTGGGCGGGAAGCTCATCATATTGGCGACCAGCAAATAGCTGATAGGAGCCACGTTTGCCATTACGCTGCTGCTGCGGCTTTGCTGTAATAATAGAAGAACGTTGATATATATCTATCTATATTCCGATTTTACTACTCACCAATAACTGTGACTGCCAGGCAGGCAATCACCACAACTAATCCCTTGATCATATGCATGTCCTTAATCCTGTTACTATTACACTATTCCACACTTTTTGTTATGTCTTTTTTTTCTTCTCAGTTCCTGAGCTGTGGATTGAGACTGACTTACAACGTTTACAACCTGGCATATTTATATGTGGCCAGACTAAGGGCCGTTGTAACACCAAATACATATTTTCATTCTAACTAATTAGTAGGCCTCGACAAAAGTTACATTGCTAGGCCTACAAAATCAACAAAAAGAAAAAAGAAAAAAAAAAACCGAAAAAAAGTGGAAACAACCAAATTTAGTATAAATTTTTTTTTTTTTTTTTATATGCCAAAGGGAAAGAAAGAAGAAAGAGTGCCTAGGCAAAAGCAACTCGAAAATATCGGCAAAAAAAATAACAACAATAACAATAACAATAACAAAAACTAAAGCCTCAAGAAGTTTTTTTACATAATGCCATAAATAATCGCCGTTGACCCGGCGCAACAACCTCGTAACCTCAAGCAGAGCGAAAGAGATGCAAAGCTTTTGAGAGACAGTGAGAATTTGCATAGTTTGCCAGCTAGTTGGCTCAAACGATCGATCGATCGCTAGATCGATTAGCATTAGCATATTCATATATACATATATATAGATATATAGATACAAATACATATACATGTATTTATGGTGCGTTTGTCTTAGGTTTTTTTTTTTTTTTTAGCTTTGTTCTTGAATTTAGTTTTTGGTTCTAGGTCTGACCTAAGGGCGAAAGTGTACCCAATGTCAATGAACCTCCAAAACATATACACACACGCACACACACACACACACGAGCATTCAATAACACGGAACATTTCTAGAGAAATGAGAACACTTAACATACATATTATTACAAGTATATATCCTTTGGATCTGCATTCAAATAGATTTCAAAAATAATTTCTAAGAAAGATTCCACGATAACTTTGGTGTCACTTGCCAACATATTGGTAAAGGGAATGTTATCCTTCTGACTTGTAAAGTCCTTTAAGGTTTTTATAAGACCGGCGGAAGTCTTTTACAGCGCATTGTTTAATCACTGCGCTTCTGCTTGAAGAGTATAGAATTTGGATCCAGTTTGATTCATTGCTATAAGCTAATCAATTCAATTGTAAAAAAAAAAAACAATAATCATTTCATTGCATTATTCACATTTTATTATTATTTGCCCAGGTCAGGTAAAATATATAAATATATATAAATATTTCACATTACGACTGCCGATCGATCCAATTATAAGGTGGTGTGTGTGATCATGTTTTATGCACGAATCACACGACGACCGCCACGACGTCCGCGACGGCGCAACAGTTGGGCGAGGCGACGTTGCTGATTACGACGATAGCGGCGACGTTGACGTTGTCCTTGCTGCCGGCGGCGACGTTGCTGATTCTGTTTACGGCGACGTAGTCGTTGATTCTTATTACGGTTACGATTGCGTCGCTGACGCTCAGATGAACGGCGACGTTGTTGACGTCTCAAACGACGCAAACGCTGAGAATTGCGACGTTGCGACTGACGTTGACGACGCATCAGCATACGGATACGTTGATTATGCTGTTGTTGCAATCGTTGGACACGACGACGAGTTCGTCGCTCCATTTGATATTGACGCCATTGTTGTTCGGTGGGACGTTGCATTTGATTATTACCAGAGGATCCGCTAGATTGTTTAGCAGCTGCTGATGATGGAGCCGGTACCAAATAGAATTCATCATCATCATCATCATCATCATCGTCGTCGTCAACGGTATTGCCATGATTATCTACCTCATCATCGTCATCATCCTCACCATCATCGTCATCGTAGGCATTTCGTGGCAATTCATTATTATCTCCTCCCTTGGAATCGCCAAACGATCTTGTTGCCGTTGTTGGTGATGTATTCGTTGTCGATGTACCCGTTGTGGACGGTGATGATGCAGTGGGTGAACTTGTGCTAGTAGGAGATGATGTTGGTGATGATGTTGGTGTCGTTGATGTAATTGTTGTTGTTGTCGGCGAGCTTGCTTGTGATGATGATGATGAGTTGCCAAATTTGCTGCTAAACTTGTTCATTATCGCTGAGGTGAACCGTCCCTCTGAACCGGAATTATCTTCATCACTATCAACGGCATCATAATAATTTCGACCCACTGTTGATCGCAGACCCAATCGATAGTTTTGAGATCGTTGACGCACTGGAGGATTGCGAGCTAAAAATTGTCACAAATATTGCAGGATCAATATATGATCTAACATGGCCATTGGGTGAGTAGATCAGGATTCAAGACTTGAATTTGTCCACTATATATATACATAGGATAACTTACCTGAAACTTCGCTTGATTGGCCTATCAAGGCGCATAGCAATAATGCCAAACTTAAATGGACCAGACAATGCATATTGAAAAAAAAAAAGAAAATCCTTTTCCTTCCCTCTCTCTCTCTCTCTATCTTGCTCTTTCTATATATATATATATATATATATATATGTGTGTGTGTGGGGTTTGGTGTATGTCTCCTGGACTTGTTAGACTTAGAGCTCGTAAATCGCCACTGACTGACTTCTCGGTCTGTTCCAATGATTATATACCCTATTCCCGATAATTCTTTCATTCATGACTCCCAGGTCAAATGTGAATATCAGTATTTTTTTTTTTTGCTTTTTTTTCTTTCTCATTGGCAAATTTTATGCTAATTTGGCAATTTTTCTTCAAGAGTTTTTTTTTTTTTTTTTTGGCAGTTCGTCAATTTCACATTTGAGTTCTCAAATGATTGATTGACCTCCGAAAATAGAAGGCATATGAAGAAAGAACTTGACCCCCCAATAGTTTTATTTTTTTTCTCTCTCTCATCTTTTCTTCAAAATAATAGCGAAAATAAAACAAAAGAAATAAATATATATGTACATATATGATGAGAGGAGTAAGGAGGTGGAAGAGCGCCAGCAAGAGGAAGCATTTAGAATATCTTACTTGGGTCAAGAGGCAAAGAAATTAATAAGAACAACCAACAACAACAACAACAACAACAACAACAATCTAACTGTGTCAAAATAATTAAAAAATTGTTCTAATGAAAATCTTAAAATATATACATATTTTTTTTTTTATATGGTATCATTATCGATTAAGTAGCACTAAGATGACAGACTTGAAATCAATTAAAGATTTCATTGAGAATCAGGAAAAGTAACTTTTATGCTTATTTCGTTTTTTTTTTTTAAGAATTAGCTAACAAGTTTTTTTTTTTTTTTTTTTTTTTTAAGAAAAAATAAGCATTGATTTGTACTTATGTAGGTGTATATTTATCACCCACTACAACATTATAAATTAAATTTTTAGACAAAAGCTTCGACTTTTTTAACGAAATAAAACTGAATAAAATTCAATTAAAATTTTTTTTTTATTATTATTTAATTAAATTATTTAATTCAATTAGAAGAGTTTGTTTTTTATTTTTTAATATGTTTTTAACATATGTTTTAATATGTTCCACAGGACTTACTTATATTTTACATATATATAAAGTTTATCACACGAATTTGATCGAATCATAATATTATTTGATTGTTGTTTTTTAAAAATGAATTAATAAATATATAAATATTATAGAAAACATATTTTAAGGTATCATTTCAAAAGTGATGTCAAGAAAGAACATTATATTTTGGTTTTCTCTCAAAAAAGAATTCCATTTTTATTTTGAATTTATTTTGAAAAGAAAGTTTTATTGTCAATTTTTATGATAATGCATTAAATTATAGCCATGCATCAATCATCACAGATTTCATCACAATTATATTTTATAGAGATCCTTAAAATCTGATCAAATTTTCTGTGTCAAAGGGAGTCAGAAACCAATTGAATCGATCAGCTTAGAATATAAATAAATGTACAGATTATTATAGATAAATATATAGCTAGATCATATGATCATATATACTATCATATATACATATAGTTAAGCTATAATATAGTTTCGCTCAGTCGATTACAGATTGACATTTTCAAAAGAAAGCCCTAAGACTTATTTCAGATGCAAATCTCCTTACTACAAATGCTGAAATCCATAGGAATCCCCCCTGGCTTGATGAAGAGATCACCAGGCTAACCAAGGCACATCTTGATCGCCTGGAGAGGCACACAAATATCCTGGCCATCAATCTGTTGGACACCAGTACATCAACCTGGCGCCTAAAAATAGTTTTTACCCTGGACCTGCCTCATGAACTGTAGAACTAGTTGTCAATCATGTCATGTCATATAAGGAGATATCTATTTCCCAATCAATGAAAAATTCATGTTATTCTGCTGGTTGTCCATTTTGGGACAGATTGCAGAAGGAGGAAAAAAATAAAACTGATCAACACAATTGTGTTTCAAACACTGCAAAGTGTAAGGTTATATAAGGTTATAATCCACATATATATAAGTACAGTCGAACTTCCCTAACTCGAAGTGGCATTATTAGAAATATTATTATTAGAAATATATTGTAACACTAAGTAATACAATGAAAAATCACAAAATTATTGAATTAATCATTTCCATTTTATTTTAATGAAAATAGTTACATATATATGTACATACATATGTAGTAATTTGTGTTTGGAGATAAGTTTTTCATTTTTCCAGTTTCTCTAGCAACCAAAAAATTAATAAAATATTGAAGCTTCAAATGGCAACACTTTAACTGATTTTCAGAAGCTGCGTCAACAGCTTTGGAGTGAAAGAGTCAACAGTATTGATAGGTCTGAGCGGCTGCGTTGGCAGAATTCTATAAAATTTCTTAGGATTTCCTCCGAAAAATTCGACTTACGATGCATGTGCCCAATATTTTGTTCGAGTTAGGGAGAACTTCAAGTTATGGAAGTTCGAGTTAGAGAAGTGAAATTCTATGCAATTTTCGCTCTAAACGCTATTGCCAGTCATTTTTGTTCGAGTTAGAGAAACTTCCAGTTAGAGAAATTCGAGTTAGGGAAGTTCGACTGTATTTCCTTAACAACCGCTTAATTATAATCAACGATTAAGTTGTCCTCATGTATCATAAATTGACTTGGTTTTGACTTGGTTATCTTAAGCCTATATAAACTCCTTCTTAGCTCCTTGGTCAGCCCAATTTTTATATATGATTCTTGTGTTTGGTCACTTTCGAGTCCTTTATACTGACTACAATCGACCAGTCGATTGACTAGTCTTCGCACACTAAAAAAAAAAAGAGATAACTGACTGTTTCCTTTCTTTCTTTTCATACATTTTTCCTAGCTATATTATAAAGAGAAAAGAAGCATTAGCAAATTTCATATAATATCTATTTTCTTTAGAATGAAGAATTATTCTTTTTTAATAGATTTCTAATTATTGTTAAAGAACTTCTTATCATATGGCAAATTAAGCTAAGGATCGATTGTAAAGTTAAAATTTGAAATCCTTTCGAATTTATTCCAACCCATATTTGCTTTATCACAAATTAAAGAAATCAACAATAAATTAGTGCAAATTATCTTAGAATTGTGTACTTACTATGTATAATAAAATAATTGAAAATAACGTTCAATATATAGCCCCTCTGCCCTGAAAAATCGTCGAACTCAAACTTCTCTAATTCGAAAAAATTCTGTTAATATTTCTGTAAATTTCTTCCACCAGCTAAAATAATTCATTATAATATTTAGATCTTGTTTCTATTTAACTAATTCTCTTGGATTTTAATTAAATTGTAAATTCAGTTATATTTAATTTCAGTTATTTAAGAATCAATTTAACTCCTCCCAACCAAACAACAAATATAAAATATATAAAATGAATATGTTTAGTTATTTTCATATCACATAGTTTATTTATTTTTTTTTTCTTTTTTGTTTTTGTTTTCATTTCGATATAGAAAGTATGCAAGTGTCGTAATCAAAAAAGGATTCGCATTTTGTCCTGGCTTAACTATAATACTAGACATTCGATTCGATAAATAGTCTGGGATCAACCCTGGAGGACAAGTTGATTGCCATTGCGGCGACGTTGACCACCACCACGACGTCCGCCTCCTGGACGAATGACACGGACATTGCGACGACGGTTGCCGTTAATGCGTCTGCGATTGCCATTGACACGACGGCGACGATTGCCGCCATTGCCGCCACGACGACGGAGACGGACATTGCGACGGCCGCCGGTCTTGCGGCGACGGACAATTACACGATTGGCACGCTCCTCCTCACGCTCACCATTGGTGGGATCAACGAGAGCGGAACGTTCCATTAGAGCAACCACTGCCCCATCGGGAATGGCATCGAGAGCGGCACGGGGCACTAGAAGGGCAGCCTTTCCCGTTTTCTCATCGACAACGCTTTGTCCCTCGATTTCGATAATGCCATCGGGCACCATAATTGCACCAGCCTGATCACGGGGCACCACCATCTGTGTGGGTTTCGCTTGGGTTACTTTGCCTTTAGATTGAATTTGTGCCTTACGCAAACTTGGGACAATTGGCTCATCAATTTCATCATTATTATTGTTGGCAGGATTCGAATTAAGGAATACCAATTGACCGTGGCGAGCAAATTTTCTTTGATGATGTAACACTTCATCATCATCATCATCATCATCAACATTGGCAACATCATCGTCATCATCATCATCGGCGTCATCATTATGTGCCATATCCAGTTGGTGGTCATCAATATCATTATCATCATTATTATCATCATCATCATCATCATCGTTTATTTCGGGCTCTTCGACAATCTCAAAACCTTGAACCACTGCACCGGCATTGGCTCGACCACGTGGTATGGTCAAAAATAGATACGGATGCTGTTGATTTGTGATCGAGGACATTTGATTGAATTGCTTCAATTTAAGTTGCTGTTGCTGTTGTAGGCGTGGCTCTGCCCAGGCCAACAGACAACAACAACTCATCAGCACAAATAAACAACTGAGCTTCGACATCCTTACGCCCAAAATACAAACAAAAATTAAATCAAGTAAAATGAAATATTTGAAAACTATAAAAACAATGAAAAAGCAAAAAAAAAAAAAAAAAAATACAACAAAAGCAAAAATATTTTCTTTCTACTTCCTAATTGTAAGCAAAGTTCTAGAGAACTGTACAGCCAACACCTCGGCCTTTGGCTTTTTATGCAAAAAGTTCTAAATCGTCGAAGAATTTGACGAAGCAGAAGAGAGATTGGCCAAAATAGAAAAAGAAATGAAATGTATAGAAAAAGAAAAGAATTGACATAATTGCCGCCAACGATAGCAACGGCAACGGCAACCGGCAACGACACCAGCAACCGACAACCGGCAACGATGTCGGCATAATTTTCAAGTGGTCAAAAAAAAAAAAAAAAAAAAAAAAACCAAAAAAAAAATGAAAAAGCAAAAAAAAAACACAAAAAAGATGGCCCCAAAAAAAAATCATAATAAAAATTCTGGATGCTGGCTGGCATTAGGCAGTTGTGTTTGGTTCAGTGACCCCCACACGGGGTAATCGGGACAAAAGCCAAACTTAAATTTTTGGTCATGCTAATGACAAAACAATCAAAGACACGCACAACCACCAAACCCAACTAACACACATACGCACACACACACACACAATCATCATTATCATCGACATCATTATTATGATTATATTCAAACAAATAATGTTAAGAGGGTGAGGGGAGGGGGGTGGGGGGGGGGTAAAGAAAAAACCAAAAAAAAAAGAACATGAAAGAAAAACCGTTTGTGAAATGGCCAAGTCAGCGACGCATGCGAAACTGTTTAAGTAATCTGGCCAACCACCGATCATATAGTACTCAAGAGCCCTACCGATCGACAACGACGACGAAGTTTAATGCCGATCAGCAAAATCACACGATCGCACAACAAAACGCAAACACACACACACACACACACACGATCTTTGACTTTTTGAACCTTTTGCACCAGTGCGTGAAATCTTTTCTAAAAACCTTTTCTATATTTACCTGACCGACGATTGATAGCCAACCACCAACCAACCAACGCATCAAAAAATCCCAAGATGAAGAAGAAGAAGAAAGAATCATTTGATTTCACTTGATGTACTTGCATGAGCATAAATACTTAATTAACTACAAACAATTTTTCACTTAACTCAATTTGCAATTGCTAACAAAATTGAAGAAGATAAAGCAAAAGACAAATTATAATAATTTAATAACTAGAAAGATGGACTAACTTCGGCCGTGCCGAAGTTCGTATACCCTTGCTGATTCGCTCTATATAATTCACCAGAAGCATTGTTGAAAAGTTTACATACTAAAATTAACAAATTCAAAATTTTTAGCTTGAGAAAAAATTTTTGCCCACAAAATGTTTTTTGTATCGATTGTTCCTATAGCAGCTATATGATATAGTCGTCCGATTCTGATCAAACTTGGTTAAAGTATCAAGAAGCATATTAAACTCATAAATATCAAATTTCGTGGCATTCGGTTGAAAAACAACAGAGTTATTGAGGATTAACCTTATTCATGACCGATCGTTTTTATGGGAGCTATATGATATAGTCGTCCGATCGGGATGATTCCGAGATATACAATGCCTGCAGCAAAAAGGAGCCTATGCTGAAAACTCTTATGGTCTCGGAGGAGAAGCTGTTGATCCAGACAGACGGACAGACGGACAGACGGACAGACGGACATGGTCATATCGACTCGGCTATTCATGCTGATCAAGAATATATATACTTTATATAGTCGGAGATGCTTCGTTCTGTGCGTTGCAAACTTCTGACCAAAATAAATATACCCTCTGCAAGGGTTGGCAAGAAAATTTTTGAATTCTTTTTATATGTTTAAATTTTTATAAATTTATATAAGTTTTTCTTCTTCCTATTTTTAAAACTTATTTTTTCCATTACATTTATTTTGTAATATGTATGTAAAAATTTGTAATACGAAAGTAAAGCATTTCATAAATATTTCAATAAAATTTTCAATCAATTGCAAAAATATTTACAAGGATACAGAGTTTTTTTTTTTCAATTTTGAAAGCAATTTTACCCTAAATTATATCCAAATTCAATAGGATATGGAATATACATATGCTTTATCGAATTTTTTACACTTTCTAATTAGCCAGGTAACGCTGTCAGTTTTTAAAATTTTTAGTTAAATTTTGTTTATGCATTCTAAATAATTTTCTATAAATTTTCAAAGACATTTTCGTATTAACCAAATTTAAATTTAAAAATGATATATGTATATATACAACTGTTACAAAAACTGATATACTTTTCTGTTCATTTTCATCTTATTATGATTAAAATATCTTATAAAGCGGCATAATTTAAAAATTTTTTTTTTTTTAAGATTTTGTTATTCCCCTTTATTTAATTCTTTAACATAAAATTTCAATATAAAACGTTTTTTTTTCTATCCGAAATTAACGACAGTTTTATAAGCCGATAAATTATATTTTAATTAAATTTTGGGTTTTGGTTCCCCCCTCTGTGTGCCAAATAAATTTGAATAAATTTATTAATATTTCTTTTTTTTATATATGTATATGTATATGTATGCAAGCTAGCTATGAGATACTTGTGCGGACCAATATCTCAATTAATCAATAATATAGTACAGGTTCAGGAGTTTTTTTCCGTACGAAACATTACCCGGAGCTCTTCACGTAGATATCAGAGGAGATGAATTAGTCCTTATTTGAGGTGCGCGGATATTTTCTTTGATCGCTAGATTTTATATTCGTATATATTTATAAATATACACATCATAGTTAGCCACAGTTGTCAATCAATCAATGGTGGGCGACCAGAAAGGGACTATTTTCCATAATTTTCTGGATCGCTGAGCAACTTTTCGACGGTATTTTTATTTGTTCCGACATTTTCCTTCAACTTTTATAATTGACATCACCATATCACGCAGCACGACGAAGAATACTTCGGTTAAACGGACAAAACTCGACATTTCTTAATAAAAAAACTAGAAAGATGGACTAACTTCGGCCGTGCCGAAGTTCGTATACCCTTGCAGATTTTCTCTATATAATTCACCAGAAGCATTATTGTAAATTAAACATACCAAATTTACAAATTCAAAATTTTGAGCTTGAGGAAAAAAATTTTTCATACAAAATTTTTTTTTGTACCGATTGTTCCTATAGCAGCTATATAGATATAGCCAACCGATTCTGATAAAACTTGATTGAAGTATTAAGAAGTTTATTAAACTCACAAATATCAAATTTCGTGGCATTCGGTTGAAAAACAACAGAGATATTGAGGATAAACCTTATTCATGACCGATCGGTCATATGGGAGCTATATGATATAGTCGTCCGATTCAGATCAAACTTAGTTGAAGTATCAAGAAGCATATTAAACTCATAAATATCAAATTTCGTGGCATTCGGTTAAAAAACAACAGAGTTATTGAGGATAAAGCTTATTCCTGACCGATCGTTCCTATGCGAGCTATATGATATAGTCGTCCGATCGGGATGATTCCGAGATATACAATGCCTGCAGCAAAAAGGAGCCTATGCTGAAAACTCTTATGGTCTCGG
This sequence comes from Drosophila sturtevanti, assembly GCA_018150375.1. NCBI lineage: Eukaryota > Metazoa > Arthropoda > Insecta > Diptera > Drosophilidae > Drosophila > Drosophila sturtevanti. The sequence goes on from JAECWJ010000378.1 coordinate 2,867,436, forward strand.
AGGAGAAGCTGTTGATCCAGACAGACGGACAGACGGACATGGTCATATCGACTCGGCTATTCATGCTGATCAAGAATATATATACTTTATATAGTCGGAGATGCTTCCTTCTGTGCGTTGCAAACTTCTGACCAAAATTAATATACCCTCTGCAAGGGTATAAAAATGAATAAGAATTGCCAAATTTAAGAATTCTAGTTGAAACTCATTTATTTTGATTTTTTTTTAACAGCTAAAATAAAATTCCTTACTAAAAGTTCAAATATACATACATATGGTGATCTGATAAGAAATCAAATTAAAGAAATCGGTGCCCCATTTACTTATTTTGTTCGACAAACTCAACTTGCACTTTCAAAAGTAAACCTAGCGGTACTTTTTCACAATTCTTTGCTTAGCGTTTAAGCCACTCCACAAACGAAATATAGAAGGAAGAGAGAAATAAAAAAAAATGCATTCTATGGAAATTATGTATATATAACGATTTCAATGTTTGTCCCATTTATATTCCACCTATTTCATTTATAGGTTAGAAAATGTTTTCTTCTGCCTACTATATATATATATAAATGTTAAGGGCGGAGTTGCCAGCCAGTCTAGGTACCGGGCATTCTGCATCGCCCGTGCTTATTGGGATATCTTCCGGATGTAGAATAAAGCTGTCTCTGGCAACCTTAGCAAAAGGGGGCAATTCGGAAATAGACGTTGGCGTGCGCGGTAGTCGAGTTAAGAATTAAACTAATATATCCAACTGTATCTCATATCATTTATACACTATAGATGTTTGTTAAATAAATTAATTAACTACACATCTTACATATATACATATACATATATTAGTTGACCTAATTAAATCATCATAATCTTATCAAACATTAGATTAGACCACACAAAACTTTGGCCGATTGCTCGATTATGCTCGTAATGTTTAATTCATAATATATTCAACAGATTTTGGCAAGATTAGGTGACTAAATTTTCAGTCCTGACTAGGATAATCCGGTTTTTCCCTGATGGCAATCGATTCGAAAAATTGTTTCGGTATCATCAGCACAAGGTCCAATGTGAACATTTTGAACTCATAATAAGATGCAGTTAATGCTGCAATGAATGTCGACCATTTTAATAATCTAATCGATTCCATTCGAAAATTATGACGAACATATTCCATATTATAGGCATGATATTGACAAAATAATAGTGCAAAAAATCCCATTAGACCAAACATACGATGGATTATATGCAATGGTGTATTGCTAATAAAAATCAAGAATATTCCGGTGGCGAAACAAAAAATGATTAGAATACAACCACACACACCCACTGCACCGTGTTTGGTAAGACGTTGAAATATCTTTCTGGCAGGCGGATCAGCTGTCGTTTCTAAACGATCTATTTCTATACGCTGTTGATATGATTCCATCACAATACCGAATATACCGATACTTATCGCCAATATGCCCAATGCCATGTGAAGTAGATTGCAACAATATTTCCCAATCGTATCCAATAGCCACCAACATTGTGCAGTAAGTAACGATTCACTGGTCAATGAAACAAATCCGATTGTACAATAAAACGCATGTTCGGCTGTCCATTGTACGCCCAAATGTCGACACTGACGCGTCATAGTCACGGTTATAATGACAATTGAAATGTGAGCAATTAAATCAGAGAATCTGCGATAAAATTCACTTGAAAATGTTAACAAAAAAAATGGCCAAGAAAAATTATTATTGCTCTGCTCGTGTACACTATCTGGTTGGCTGGTTGTCGTCCTAACACCAACTGTACGTATAAGGACCGTCTCATCCATTATCCGTCCGTAATCGTTGGTACTCGTATTCAAATTATTGTCAAAATAAAATTTATCTTATCGTATGACAATATTTGCAATGCTTTATTGTTGTTGCTATAAAATAAATTTGAATATCCCCAATTTATCGATCAACCCTGTGAGATATCGAGAATTCAGAGAATTTCATCCGATAAAAGGAAAGCGTTTTGGCCACGGTGAAGGATTTGCAACAAGAAACATTGGAAGGGTTAAAAGACATTCCGATGAATGAATTTAAAAACTTTTTTTGATTAATGGAAGAATCGTTCGAAAATATTTTGAAGGTGATCAAAATTAATACTGTTAAAATATTAAAAAATAAAGAAATTATATACTCTATTTGTATTCTATTGTCTATTGTCAGATATTTTGCTGATTTATTCAAATAATTCTCAAATCACTCAGACATTATTCTACAATTAATTTGCAGAGTTGGAATAATTTCAAATGAATATAAACTGGAAGAGGCTCAATGATAGATGTAAATAATCTACCACCGATTTATTTTATTATAGATTTAATTTCTATTCTATTCTATTCTTTGCTTCATTCAGTTGTAATTGTCAACTAGTTCTAGCATTGTTACGTGTAGTAAGCCTGCAAAGGATACTACTTTGTAGCTCTTGGTGCAACCTACTTATACTTTGTGATGTTGAAAAATCCTTGAGGACGAAACGATACAAATCTTATTCGATTATTAATATTTACATAGATTGGTCTTTTTTTTTGTAATTATTTATTTAATTTCTATGTTTTATTATTTAAATGTGTAAAAGAAAATGCAAAATTAGTCTTTATTTAAGGAATAATATATATAAAAAATATATATAATTTATAGTATTATTATAAACCAATTTACGCATTATCCTAAAAAAAACTTAACCTAAAATGTTAATTATTCTTCTTTGATAAATCCCGCTAGACTTGCCTATGAATTGTCTATATATATTTTTTCTAAATTGTCAGTTACTGATCTATGCTTCTATGCCAACTGAATTTTAACTCTCACTGTCCCAATTTCCAACTGCTAATCAAGGGCATAAATCTTAAATAACTAATTTGCATATCATTTAAAAGCTAACTTATATTTAACTTAGTTTAAAAGTTAGTTAACCAATTAAAATAATTAGAAATGAACAAACTTTTGGTAACAAATTCGTTTTAATATATTTTCAATTACGGTAACTTGTATCATGCTTAACTTTCAGTTAAATGCAAAAAGGGGGGAAAATGCTGAAACAATGGAGAAATAAATATAAAAAAAAGAAAGAGCCATAGAAATTGCTTAAACAAATATTTTATTAATCATTTCAAAAATGGTAAAATTATTCTTAAAGATAGAAACCAATGACAAAAAAAAAAAAAAAAGTATCCGCCTAGAAACAAAGCCGCCTAAAAAAAAGACAAAACGACAGAAAGCCAAAATGAGAAGAAGAAGAAGAAGAAGAATCAGAAAAAGCGGCAACAGATGCCAGAATTAGCATAAAATTGTAAAAAGTTCAACCAACGATGTCAAATGTCAAAAATCAAATGTGCAAAACATATGCAAAGAAAAAAGGAAAGAAAGTTTCTACAGAAAAATACGTAAAATTTCTAATAAATTGATTTAAGTCCAAATTATGAGACGGCCGACGAAAAAAAAAAAAAAAAGGTACAGGTTGAAAGTTCAATGGACGCTAAGGCGGCATCAGCGGTAGCTAAAAAAAAAAAAAAAAAAAAAAAATAAAAGAAGCCAACAAGTTGGCTAACATTCTTCTTTTTCTTTTTCTCTTTTCATCAACAATATTTTCTTTTTCGTACATAATGGGAATTAATTATGGTTAAAAAAAAAAAAAAAAAAAAAAAAGAAGAAAAGAAAAAACTAATTTGGATTTTGGCACGTTGCCGCATTTTAATAAGAGAGTTCAAATCTAAGGTATATATATAGATATGGAAAAATATCTACTACATCTAATATGTATATATAGATATATACATTTAAAGAATTTTGAATGATATTTACGGTTAGATCCAACGAGGATTTCACATTTTGAATTTCTAATTTCTTTTACATCGGATTGGATGGGTACGGGGGGATGACCAACGAGCGACCACTTAAATGAACGTTCACCCCATTCTTGAGATTTGCCTGCTTTTGTTGATTTTAACCAAAAAAACAAAAGCAAAAAAAAAGCAAGAAAAATTGTATAGATAGCAACAGCGGTGGCAGCAATGGCAGATGAGTGAAAGCAACAAAAAAAAATATCTCACCTATCTCCCTCTAATCAATTGAATGGCCTGAGGCCGTTGGGTATCAACGATATCCATCATTCCTAACACTTGACTAAACACAACGGAATGACGACGACGACGAATGGTGGAATCGACAATTGGACGTTTGTCAACATGGCTAACGATTGCTTCAAGTGCTCGCATGTTGCCCTAATAATGTCGTTGTCGTTGTCATTATCGTTGCTACCACCCCATTCCTCTTCATTCCTCTCTTCTCCCTCCCTCCTCCCCCCATCCTCCTCTCCTTTTAGTACATTTTGATTACTTGCTTTTAACAATCTGTCTGCCGTTCTCTTAGCATGATTATGCAAATTCTCTCGCTTCATCATAATCATTATTATCATCATCATCATCATCATCATCATCATCAGCAGCAACATCAACATCATCATCGGTAGTCGAATTGTTAAAAGTGGCCAGAGGCCATTCCAAGACCAAGTCCAAGATTTTGTCAGATTCTCAAGTTGAAATGTGATTGAATACTTCTTCTTCTTCTTCGTGTTCGTCTTCCTCTTCTTCATCTTCTTTATCTTCCATGGGATACTTTTGAAACCCTCAGGTGGTTGTTACCATAGCTGAAACAAGATTAATGTATTTCTGTGCCAAAGTTTGTGTGTGTGTCTGTGTGTGTGTGTGCGCAGCTTTTACCTGTGTGTTAGCTTTAAATCTCTTTATATATAAATAAATATGCTCAAAATACAGTTAACTCTTTTTCAAAAAAATTGCCTATCAATGAAGAGTCTTGATTTTACGCATATATTGTGATCCTTTTATACCAATAACAAATCATATATACATATGTTCCTCAAAGCATAAGATAATATGTAGTAAAATTTTTTTTTTTTTGTAAAAGTGTAATCCTGCCGATAACAAAAAGGATAAAGAAATAACTGGCATGAAATATTTAAAATATTCAAAAATATCGAAATAAAAGTTCGAATCTTATCTTATTAAAATGAATCGATTAATTAGAAAATTTTCAAAATCTTATCAAAACAAATGAGAAAATTTTGTATACTTTTTTATATATATAAAAAATATATATATTCATTTCATCCAAAAGTTTTTGTTCCAACTAAATGAAATATAAGCAATTTTATTGCTTAATTTTTTTTTAACTATTTTTCAAGCAAAGCTTATTGAAAGTTCAATTTTCAATTCTTTCTGTATTCTGATTCTTCCTTCTTTTTAAATTAATATTCATTTTAATAGGCGATAACTGTTACTTTGATTAAACTATAGAAGGTTAAGTAACTGTTAGCCTTTTCTTTGTTTTTTTTTTTTTGGGCATACGGAAAGTCGATTAATCTGAACTCGAACTTTCAAAGTGTTTAGAATAAAGGTTAATCTGTGAATTATACATACAATTTACCGTTAATCGATTTGCTTTTTTTAGAATAAATTAATCAGCTATGCAGAAACTTGGCTTTCATATTGCCAAAACAAAAAACCGAAGAAAAAAAAAAGAACAAAAACATAAATAGAAAAATTAATATTAATTATCAAAAAACAACAACAAAAATCGGTCAAAGAACAAAACTCATTAATATGCAAAAAAAAAAACAAGAAAGAACTCTTAGCGGGGGTCAATAAACGATGATCATCAAAAGCGAACAAATGAATGAATGAATGAACTTTCAACTGGAATATTAAGTTGGTTATATACACACACACATACATACACACACACACACACACACACACACACAGCTAAACACTAATCACACACAAAAAAAAAAAATGAAGAAAAAAATTTATTTAAAATTTTTGTAGCACTCTTTTTATCATTTTTTATAGATTATTTCTTTCGTTTCTCAATTTTTTCGTTTTCTTTTTTTTAATTCTTTAGTCATTTTAGCGAGAATTTTACATGCTATTCCTGATCCACAGATTCCTGTTGTTCAGATTCTTGATCCACTTGGTCCAGTTGGCGTCCAGTTTTCCTTAAGGCAAAACGACGATTCTGATGCCGGAAATCGAAATAGGGATGAAAATCACCATAGGATACATATCGTGCATCGCCAAAGGCTGGCTGTAGGGCAGCATGACGGGACAATCCTGGCTCATCATCATTACCCACAATGATGTATGACTCCTGAGGCTCTTGTGTTTGGCTAGTTAAACTACTACTGGCAGCTGGTACCACTTCGGTGGTGGAAACTGTTGCTAACGGTACAGTAACCTCTGGCTGTTCATTTGCAGCCACTGTTGATGTTTTATCTGGGATGACTTCGCCAACAGCTGGAGCCTTCTCCACTATGGTGCCGGGACGTATACGTGTGGGTAAAAGTGCTGTAGCTGTTGCCGCCGATGTAATTCCGCCATTGGCCTTAACCGGTTTAGCGGCAATCAGAACGGGTTGCTGCTGTTTGTTGGTCGTTCCGGTACGTGATGGTGGTATTTGGGGTGGCTGAAATATGTCCATAAGTGATGCATCGGCCAATAGGGGTACAGCAGCAGCTGTCAATTGTGGACGTTGCTGCTTCTTCTTTTGATTCTTCTGCTGTGTTGTGCCTGTGTTGGCCGAAGTGATGGCACTTTGTGGTATATTCAAGATCAATGGTTGTGCCTGAAGACCCTCGGCGAGGGAGACAATCGATTGCTGATCGGGTGGCGATAGACCCAATTGACTCCACGGTATGGTTATATATTGAGTGGGACGACCTTGACCACGACGCACTGGCACTGTCAATGGGGGCTGAGGGAAACCATTAACTGATGCAATAGAGGGACGTTGCCTCTTCACAGAACCGGTTAATGCCGGACCATATGCATAGGGATAATTAAGCAATTCGGGTGCCACATAAACCGTCTGACCATTTCGATTCAATAGAAATGTTGTCTGCTGGGGACGACGTGAGGCCTTTGCATGACCTCCTGTTGATGTTGAGGAGGTCCTACGCAATGATGCACCCAACTCGGCGGGCGTTTGACCTCGTGTAAATTGTCGTATCTGACTGATGATGCTCTGTTGTCCGCGTTGTATGAAATTTGGTTGATTTTGTGATCGTCTTGTCGATTGTCCATAAAAGAAATTGGACGAGGCATTGTTATCTTCAGTTGAATCAGAATCAGCATCCTCATCATCATCCTCTAGCTCATCGATATCGTTATCATCTTCATTTTCGGCTTCCTCAATGAGGGCAAAGTTCTGGGCCGGTTTCTGTTGGCGGCGTTTCGAACTCGTTTGACTTTGGACTGATGTAAATTTGCGACGTTGATTCGATTGGGTTTGTTGCTGTTGTTGTTGTTGTTGTTTACGTTGTTTCTTAATCGGTTTCTCTTCCGCTGATACTTGATCATCAGCATCCTCATCATCTTCCAGTGAATGGACTTCACTAGCATCATCTTCATCAGCGCTATCATCATTAACATTTACATCAACATCATCCTCCTCATCATCGTCAAAACGATTATTTGGATAAAATTCATCTTCATCATAATATTCATCATCATCCTCTAATGAATCCAGACGATTGGGACGATTGAAATTATTATTATTGTTGTTGTTGTTATTAAAACGATTCGGTCTCTGCTGCTGGCGACGACGATTGCCATTGCCATTGGCATTGAAGTTACCATTTCCATTAAAGTTACCATTTCCATTACCATTAACTGGCTGACGTCTCTGCGGCCGCTGCTGTAGCCTAACCACAATATCCGGCCTCTGGGTGGTAGTGGTTGATGTGCTGCTTGTGGTGCTAGATTCACGCACTGGTGTATCCACCAATCCTGGCAATTGTTGTCCAGCTGCTGCTAAACGATCATTGAACCAACCGGAAACTGATCCTGCTAACGTTGAGAATGATGAACCCAAACCCTGGGCAGGATTCATGCCAAATAGCCATGTGGTTGCCGGTGCTGGTGTTGCAGGCGATGCCTGTTTACCCTCCTCCAATGGTAGACCACTTTGACGTGGCTTAAATGCAATCAATGGATGTATAATGAAATCAGCCACTGTATGTGGTTGAGGATCAATCTTCTCCTCTGCCGGCAATTGCTTCACATTCTCCTCGCTAGCATTCAAAATGGTTGTCCTCTCGGTGGGTGTACTATCCGCTTTGATTTACCACATAAATTTCAAGTCGATTTCATCACAATGTGTCACATGCAAAAAAAAAACAGTACAAAATTTAAACAATAAAAAAAAATTTAAAAAAAAAATATCAAAGGATTAACACAAAATGATTTAAGTCTCGGTTTTTTTTGTTTTTCTCATTTTGTATCCTCAATTTTTTTATTCCTACCAATCAACGCCATATCCGCAATGGGTGACTCGGTGGATTGCTCCACATTGGGGGCTTCGGTAACGGCTGCAACTGAAGCTGCTAATGGCACTGCCACTGTTGATGATGTTGCTGTCGCATCATTGGACTTCGTCTTCGTCTCAGCTTGGACCAAAGCCGAGGCTAAGATCAGAGCCAGGCTTAGGCATAGCAAAAATTTGCCCATTGCACAGACACACACTCAAACACTCACTCTGTCTCTCTCTCTCTCTCTCGCTCTCACACCCACTCACACTTATTTAATATACAAAAATTGTCGTTTATTTTGTTCTTTTTGTGTTTTTATTATTAATTTAATGTAATGTAATTTATCTAAAGTTTTTTGTTTATTTTTTTTTTTTGGTGTTGTTTGTTTTTAATTTTATTTTTATTAATGGTTTGCGACTCCTCTCGTGGGGGTCCGTCCACAGACACAGATTTCGTTTGCCAAACTGTTTGAGCGTGCGCGTAGTTCGTCGCTTTTTATGTCTGGCCCTCTAGAATTTTTCGTCTTTTCGTCGTTTTTGTATTTCTTTTCTTCTATTTTTCTTGTCTTCTTTTTGCGGTTTGGCTGGGATTTTGCCGGATAGTAAGAGAGTTGTTTTTGATCTCGTGTTTTTTTTGTTTTTTGTTTTTTTGGATTCGGGTTTGTAAATCAAATAAATTTTGTCGTTAGTTGACCGCATAGTTCGTAGGTCGTAGGTCTCAGGTCTCAGGTCGGTGGTCGATGATCGGTGGTCAATGATCGTTTTTTTTTTTCTTTAACGTGATAGCGATCGCTATCATGTTAATAAACATTCGACCATTCCCGAATAGTTATAATTCATGTTAAAATATAATTAAATTTAACTATTTAACATATTTTGTTTACACCAATTGGGCCACATTTAATCATTTTTATAGATTTTCTAATTTAATGTGAAATAAATTTAAAATATTAAATAAGTTTGCCATTTCTTTTGATTTCTCTTATTTTTTAGAATTGTTATAAAATTAAATATATATAGTTGGTATAAAGATCTTTATGCTACTATTTTTCATCATATAATGATAATTTGATCAATCGAAATTCTAAAGAAAAGAACTGCTTGCGTTTTTTATTTTAAAAAATAAAATTTTATAAAATATATTTCCATATTTATATTTGATATATTTGATCCTTTTTGGCAAAAAAATTAGTTCTTATTCACTAATAATTGTATTAAAAAAACTTTGTTTTTTAAATATCAGAAAATACATATATTTATTTTTTCAAAATTTTTTATAAATTTACATTTTCAATCTAGTAAATCAATTTATTAATTTTAATACTTACCCAAAGAAAATTTACTCGTAGTTCACATTATAAAATTTAAATTCAAATTTGTATTTTTTCTTTTTCTTATATTTTTTATTATTTCATCACATTTAAGAAACTGAAGTAAACACTAACGTACGAATTTTGTTGAGCAGTGTTAAAATTGATTTGTTTTAAATGAACTAGTTCATTAAGTGATTCCCCCCCACACACACACACACAATGTTGAATCATAATCCAAATACATAAACATTAATTCAAACTTAAAAAAAAAGTTTAAACAATAAATCATTTTTATTTGATTTGACTTTCACAATGATTATAGAGTAATACTAATTCAAACTTAGACAGACGCCTTATAAACTAGTTCATCAACCAATTTGCATTTATTATACATATACTATATATACATATATATATCTAAATAAAATTGTATGAACTTATTCCCAGGTAAGAAATTATATGTGACGATTTCTTTTCTTTAGGCCAAATCTGATGAATTCAATTTAATATAAATATGCCAAAAATAGAACCTTTTGTAGAGAAAACTTTCCAACCGTTTGACCCCGAACGCTTGACCCCTAAAAAAAAAAAAGGAGGGGAGGGGGGGGATAACTTTCTTTGCCCAACCCTAGACCACACAAAACATATACAAACATACACACATACACACGCATTGGCCTAATGAGTATTTATGCCCTTTTTATGCATTTCCATTAGCATGAAAAAGCGCTTCCCGGTTCACTTTTTTTTCGCGTTCTTTCGTTTTTGCAGCCTCTGACCAGACCAGGCCAGACCAGACCCAAAGCCAGACTCCGGCTAGGCTAATGAATACATTGCGTTGTTGGTTTTCCTATTTGGTGTTGCTCTTTTTATTTTTTGTTGTTTTTGTTGCTGTTTTTGTTTTTATTTTAAGCTTATTTTTTTTTCTTCTTCTTTTGCATAATTTGGTTATTAAAACATTTGTTTATGTCGCTCTTAATGGGCTCGCACAAATATGTTTTCGGCTGGCCACAGCTGCCATTGAGAGAGAGAACAGAACGGACAAACTAAGGAAAGGAATGAAAGGTTGGAATGCCGCCCGCCACCAGCAGCACAGTAGCCACCAGCAGCCAAGTCAAAGTAAGAAAATTTAAATTATTGAAATGCCGCTGCTGCTGCTGCTGCTGCAATTTTGGTAGCACAAAAAAAAAAAACAAAAAAAAAACCAAAAAAAAAATAAATAAATAAATAAACTTGATTAGCCATAGAGACAGTGGATGGGTAGTGGGCGGGCGGGTGAAATAAAACAAAAATAACGAACGTAACTAACTAGCAACATAAATTAATCTTTTGGCCAACTCCAGCTGAGATCTCATCCACATTTTGGTAGTGAAAGCAGACACTGCCCTAAATTCAAACAGAATATTCTCGTTACCTTAACCAGGGCAGGGCCCGGCTAGCTAGCAAAAGGTATCAAAAATATGCTAAAAAAGTAATTTGTAAATTAATTGAATTTGCCGCCACAATGGAGATTGAAAATAAAGAAGCCATTGGGAGGATTAGGAGAAAAGAGAAAACAGAATGAAAATTATATCTACAAACATAAACTAATTATTAAACAGTTTTCAGTTTACATGCTGATTTTAACAATTTTTCTATTTGAGATATATGCATATATATTATTTTATTATCAATATCAATTAATTTTTAAAATATTTAATTTATAAATTTTTATAAATATTTTCAGCATTAAAAAATCTTGTAAAGTTAAGCTTAAATTTAATTATTGATTCATTTAGTTTCCTTCTTAAGTTTGGAATATTTAATTTATAATTCTTATAAATATATATTTTCCATATTAAATTTAATTATTGATTCATTTATTTTCCTTCTCAAGTATAAAACCTATATCTATTTATATATATCATGCACACGTCTTACAGCTTTCCAATCGATTTCAATAAAATTAACTGAGATATTATAATTGAAAAATATGAATCTGTTTCGAAAAACGAACGAAAATTGCAACTGTCATATATACAGAATTATACGCAGAATCAAATATAAATATTAATATTAAATATTAAATAATTTTCCATGCACTCACCGATATGAAGACGATTTAACAAGTCCACAAATAATTGAAACCTGAAATATAAAAATAATATGTATATAAACTTTTAAAAATTATATCTTATTGTTCTTATTAAACTATTTGTAAGAAGTATTATATATTATAGATAGTTGTTAATAGTCTCTCATCTAATATTTCTATCGTTTGTTAAAAATCGGCTAAATATTAAGCAGAATTTCAAACAGTTAGAGAAGTATCTTAAAATTGTTCTTCAAAAACAGAATGTTTAAATAAGTGGATATGGACATAATGATTAGTTAAGGTATATCAAAAAACTAAAAGTTATTTTTTTTTTATATTTCAAGTGTCTTGGAAAAAACATTACGTATACGTCATGTTGTACCGTTTTTTTTAAGTGTTTTGTAATGTGATCAATTCTGCTTGAGTTAAGAATAAGAAAGTCAGTCGGCCTTCGATTATCAGTGATGGTTACGAATAATCAATTTTCACGGTTAATCGAATAGCAATTTTGATTATATAATTTTTTTTTTTAATATTATTATTTTACAATTAAACATTAATTTAAGGAGTTTACACTCATTTTTTAATTAATTAAGTATGTATACATTAAATTTTCTACTGAAAACATGAGGCAAAAAAGTTTACAACTTCTTAAAAAAAAACCCGTAAGTAAGAAGGGAATTCCCAGTTTTCGTGTTTATTGTATTGTATGTATGAAGTTGCGGTAAATAAATAAATTCTGCCATCACGGATAATAGAGCTAATCACGGTTAATCGAAGCAAACAATTTGAAAACCAATTGACTGATCTTTGACCATCACGGTTAATCGGGGTTATCGGTTGACCGGATGACGGATAATCGAGGCCCGACTATATACATATATGAACACATATTCCAGATCATCAGCAATAATCAATTTCATCTAGAATTGGTATATTAGATATAATACAACAATAGAGATAGAACTTTTGTTGCCGCACTGACTAACAGATACCCTTTTGTATCTATGTATATATATTTCTACCTATTTATATGTTGCGAAAATGTTTTCAATCCAATTGATTGACAAATAAATTTGTCTATAAAAGAATTATTTAACATATCTAAAGGTATATTTTTATTGTGTTGTCTTTGTAGTCAATCAATATTGGAATTATATGTATATACATATGTATATGTGCATATATAATGGATGCCTTTTCAAAATTTTAAATTAATATATTTTGATTATACTTCTAGTGATTATTGATTGATATTCTCGAATAGATAATAATGCATTGATATGTAGATATATGACAACCGTAACACATTAGAGTCTAACTTTAAATGGATCTATTTTTGGTTAGTAATCTCAAAATTAAATCGATGAATCAATAAATCGAGGAATCAATCGTTCTATTCTTCTTTCTATTCAAATTGTTCCCTTTGTCTCTTGTTTATAACTTTTCTTTCTCTCATTTTTATGTTCACAACAATTTGATATATAAATTGATTGATTTAAATTCTAGATGGTTGGTGGGGTGAAAGGGGGTTTAGTTAGAAGGGATTTTTTATGTATATATATATTTTTTTTTTGTACCTAATTGAGGGCACACGCTTCTCGGCCAAAAAGAATTGTCTGACCTGAACTTTAACCTAGAATGAGATTGTCTAACTGGTTAGTATGTATAGTAAGTCTTCGGCCGCCCACTTTCGGACAATGACAAATGGAACAAATAACAACAAAACCAAAAAAAACTTTGCTTGACTTATTGAAAATCTCACTTTTTGACCCAAAAAAAAAAATAGTCAAATAAAATTAAAGAAAAAAATTTGATATCGGGAGGGGAACTTTCCGTTTGAAACGACCCAAAATGCAAATTTTTGACTTGAATTCTCTTATTCTTGCTTTTTTCGTTACGATTTGGTTTGGTTTTTTTTATTGCTGTTGTTGTTGTTGTTGTTTTTTTTTTTTTTTTGGCAAATTAGTTCTGTAGCTGCAGTTGGCATCAGTCGTCGGCATCAGTATCAAATTGGATTAAAAACAAAGGAAAAAAAAAACAACTTTGATTCCACACGCATAAATCAGTTGAGAAGCAGTTGCGCTCCCACTACCCCTCCCCCCAATCTCCATTTGCATAGTTTAATAATTTGCCATTTTTTTTTTTTTTTTTTTTTGTTTTTTAAGTTTTTAGTATATCTATCTATTTTTCTGTTCTTCGCATTCGCATTTCGCCTAATGTCTTTTCTTTTTTTTTTCTTCCCTTTTGTCTATCGTCTGGTCCGACGAAATTTTTATGCGAAAACGATTTTTAATGTGTGGTGGCGGCCCTCGTCTATATAAAATGTCTTTGCTGGGGCACTTGTTGAACCATTTAATAGAGGCGCTTCCCCAGCGAAACAACAGACGAAATCATACAAGATCAAGACGACGCAAAAACGAACTTCAACTCCAGCTTCAGTTACAGCCCTCAGCTCAGTTCCAGCTTCTTAGACAGTTCTTAATTTCAACTTCATTTTAAACTTCATTATTTTCATAATGGCAATTAAGTTATTTGCTTTCTTGGCCATTGGCATGGCCGTATTAGCCGCTGTCAGTGATGGTGAGTAGATAGTGCCCAGAGAGTGAAAAAAAAGACTTCATTAGAAACTCAAATTATATATTTGATCTGAGCTTTAAATTATCTTAATTAACTTAATAATCTACTTACTAATTATATTAATCTTTTAATACGATTTTCGTCTTAACATAAAAAAATTCATATTTAAGCAAACTTTTTCAAGACTCAAAATTAAAGCCACAATTCTGAACTTGAATAAAGTTTGAAATTAAAAATTTTGATTAGATAATTTTTTTTTTTGCTAATTTTAAACATTTAATTTGCATTTTCACATTTAATTAATCAATTCAATCAGTTAATTACTTTGAATTACTTCTTTGATTTTGTTAAAAACTTTCCTTTTGGTCATAAATTGAGAAAGAAATGATGTTTATTTTAAGCTATCATTTTTTTTTATTCTATTTCTGCTAAGATTTTATTCCTCTTTTTTTTGCTTCATTTAATTAACTTAATTTTATTATCATTTTCATGGAAGAACTTTCTCAATTCTAATTTATGATATTTTTTGTTTTTTTTTAGCTCGTCATATCCCCGGACATCGTGGCAATCGTTATAATCAGGCAAATCAATTCCAACAGCGTGCTTTAATTGCTAAACCCCATCATGGAGCACAGACACGTGTCTTTCCTGGAGCGGTGGCCATTAAAAAGTTGGTCTTATTGAAATTCAAGAAGATTGTGCCCATCTCTTTGATTCTGCTCAAGTCGAGCAACGATAATGAAGCTGAATTGGTGCCGGTATATCCAACCGATCAGATACCCGAAAATGTACAATTCATTCCCACACCCAATGGCATATCAGGACATAAGGATGTTCAGGCTATAGCCATACCAAGTGAATTGCACGAACAACTTCAGATGAATGGTCTATCCAATTTGGAAAATATTGAAGCATTATTGCAGAGCAGCTCCATTGCCGCCGCTGACAATGAGAATGTCAATGGAAATGGAGAGGCCGGCGAGGGTCCAGTTGTCTTGGGTAATAGCATTGCTGTGGCCCAACCCGAAGATCTACCATTGGAGCAGCCAGAGAATGATGAGGATCAATTGTTGGATGGAGCAGCAGCACCAGTACAAGCACCCGTTGCCATTACACCTTCACTGAGACGTCTATCATCCGATGAGCTCTTGCGTTCCGGTGTCCGCAATTCGGCACAACAACAACAAACCAGCGTCGAGGAGATTCCATTGCTATTGTACTCGGCAACCGATGGTGGATCTGTGGCACCCTCAGCCGTTGTCTCTGGTGGTATTCAGGGACGTCGGTATGTGGCTGCCACACCAGCGCGTCGTCGTCAACAGTCCTTCTACTAGGAATTTAGTATTTTAATAACTTTTCATTAGAATTTATTTTGGGTTGGCTTGGGGTTTTTTTTTTTTTTAACACTACTGTCTCACTCTAAGCTCTCTCACTCCCTCTCTCTATCTCCTACACACATCTCACTATTTCGCTCTAACTGTATGGTATTGTACTGTATTTTTTTTTTTTACATAATTTTATTTTTTATTTTTGTATTATTTTTGTGCTTTGTTTAGACTGAACTGAATATAAATTAAACATTATGAGAAATGACAAAAGAGAACGCGTCCCAATAGTGGGTTAGGTCTATCTCTCTCTCTCTTCCTCTCTCTCTCTCTCTCTTTCCCTTTCTCACACCATATAAAGTCTTATCAAGGAACACATTCTGCCTGCAGTTATCAGAGACCTCTCCTTTGTGCTATGTTTATGTTGTGTTGTGTTGTGTTGTGCTGTGTTGTGCCGCTGACGTGACATGTCCTGCATGTCGTCCTTTCGTATGTGGCAGCCTGCCAGCTCTTTGCTTCTTAGTTATAAATTTGCAGACCTTCGCTCGGCTCTACACAGCGCACACAAAGGCCAAGAGAAGAGTCAACGCCAAACAACACAGCCAAAGCCAACAAAGGCCGCTCACAAAAAGCGGAAAGTGCAAGAAAAGAACTACCGAATGAGAGAGAGAGAGAGAGAGAGAGAGAGAGAGAGAGAGAGAGACAGAGAAACAGAGGGAGTAAAAAGGCAAGGGACTGACTCTAAGCAAAACTCAAAAAATATTTAAACCTTAACTTTTTTACAACAAACTAAATATTTCTTCAATTTTAATGCAAAAAAAACAAAAGCATTCAAACTTTTCATTTGATTTTAGCTCATTCATGCAAAGAGCATTCAAAAATTCGACTTCAATTTCTCACTTTCATTATAAAGTGTAGCTAGAGGAATGCAGTAAAAAACAAATCCTTAAAGAGGATTTACATTCCATTTCAATAAACCAAATTTATGGATTTTAAAAATCAAACTAGAAGGATGAAATTATCACAACTTGGGCCGTGACGAAATTCTATACCTTTTGAAGATTGTCTCTATATATTTAATTGACCAGAACCATAATGGAGTATATGGAACGATTATTTATATTTCGGGAATAAGAAATAAGAACAAGCTATAGCATATGGTCGACCGACTCTCAACAGATTCCCCAAATTACGTGCCCCTAGACTGAGAAACAAATAAAATTCCAGACAATAAAAAATTAATTTGGACTGATTGTTCCTATGGTCGCTATATGATATAGTCAACCGAATCTGATAAAACGTAGTTGAGATATTTAGAAGTGTATTAAACTCACATATATTAAATTTCATGGCATTCGCTCTAGAAACAACAGAGTTACTGAAGTTAAACCCTATTAATGAACGATCGTTCCTATGGGAGCCATATGATATAGTCAACCGATTCTGATAAAACGTAGTTGAGATATTTAGAAGTGTATTAAACTCACATATATTAAATTTCATGACATTCGGTTGGAAAACAACAGAGTTACTGAAGTTAAACCTTATTCATTACCGATCGTTTCTATGCATTTGACTTGTTATTAGATGAATAAAGATATTACATTGTTATTTATTTATCGTACTTAATATATATTATACTATTTAAGGTGTAGTTGTTATTAAACAGAGTACAAATTTTATCCCGATAGCTCTACTAAAAGTGTTTTTAACTACCCTTTGCCTTATGAGCGCAATCACTGAGCTATGGGAGCTATACACATATAATCATAGTCCGATTTTAATGAAACTTGGGGTGTGTGTTTAATATGTTATTTAACACATTTTGTGTGAATTTGGTTGAAATTGTCCAACAAACAAAGATTTTTGTTGTACTAAAAGTTTATTTTCGACCGAATGGCAGCTATGTGATATAACGGCAGCTATGTGATATAACGGTCCGATTTGTCCCAATTTTTCACAGTATTTTTTATAATATTTTTTTAGTGAAAAATTTTTGATGAAACTTTCATTGCGATATCACCACTAGAAGTATTTTTGGCCCGATTCAGTGCAAGCGCAATCACTGAGCTATGGGTGCTATATATAATCGTAGTCCGATTTTAATGAAACTTGGGGTGTGTGTTTAATATGTCATTTTGTGTGAATTTTTTTTGAAATTGCAAAAAAAAATAAAGATTGTTTTTTGTACTAAAAGTTTATTTTCGACCGATATCGTATTCGACCGATTCGGTATGACATATTTATGACATATGATATAATGGTCCGATTTGGCCAAATTTTTCACAGTATTTTTATAATATTTTTTTAGTGAAAAATTTTTGGTGAAACTTTCATTACGATATCACCACTAGAAGTAATTTTGGCCGCGACTCAGTGCAAGCGCTACCACTGTGCTATGGAAGCTATATATAAGATATAGTCGGGATAATTCCGAGGTTGAAAATTTCACCTCTGAAGCTAAGGCTCTCACAGGAGAAGCTGTTGATCCAGACAGACGGTCCAAAGGACAGGCCTAAATGGACTTGTCAATTCATGCTGATCAAGATTATATATACTTCTGACTAAATTTAAAAAAATATTCCCCCCGACCCAAAAAAAAAATTCAATTAGCAATTACTTTAATTTGATATTTGTTCCACTGTGCCGGAATCAAAAAAAAAAAAAAAAAAAAAAAATTGAAAACATTTATTTATTGATTATTTTATAATATCAGACTTTCTTCCACTCTTCCGTAGGATATATATCCTTCATATTTACGACTTATCACTATCGCTATCCATAGTATGGAGGTGGAATATAGATGGTTACACGTTTATTATCACCGCTATTGTTGTTGTTGTTGTTGTCGTTATTATTATTATTGTTGTTGTTGTTGTTGTTATTATTAAATCTTCCACATGGCGGCGGACCATAATACGTATATGTGCAGACAGTGCAACAATTAATGGGCATGGCCACAACCATAACTGGTGTATTTTTATTGGGCAATATCGGTGGATAGGCTGGATAAGCGGGCGGTGGCAATGGTGGTCGTGGTAATGGAGGTGGTGGTGGATAGGGACGTAACGAACCACCACCGCAGCAAGTTTGTGGCGGCGGAGGTGGTGGTGGTGGTGCCGGCGGTCCCACCACATACGTTTCACAGCATTTCTGTTGCTGGAATGCATCGAGAGTACAAGGACTCACACATGAATTGAATAAACTGGTTATCCAGTCATAGATTGTATTAAATGTTCGTCCTTGACGCTGACTACTATCAAATTGAGCAAAAGTATCCACCGATGTGTTTATATTAGATGTGGATGTTTCGAGATCCTCCATTCTTGATGAACGATTTATATATAGATATTCAAAATTATCATTGATGCGTCTGGTGGTGGAAGGGCTGACATTAAAGCGATTGTTGTTGGGTGGTCGCCAACGTTGCAAACGCACCTGTTGCCGGACACGGGAACGCACTAAATAAGAGTGGGTGAGAAAGAGAGAGAGAGGTAAGAGGGGAGACACAGAACAATGACAAATTGCCTGCCATTTTGTTGTTTTTTTTTTTATAGTTAGCCCAAAAGTAGACTACAAAAAGTAGCAAA
The DNA here is from genome assembly GCA_018150375.1 of Drosophila sturtevanti. Classification (NCBI taxonomy): domain Eukaryota; kingdom Metazoa; phylum Arthropoda; class Insecta; order Diptera; family Drosophilidae; genus Drosophila; species Drosophila sturtevanti. The sequence goes on from JAECWJ010000378.1 coordinate 2,886,678, forward strand.
ATGAAATGGAAACGAAATTGAAATAAATTGAAATGTAACAGAAATGTGAAATAAAACATTAAAGAGTATTAAAAAAGGAGGAAAAGAGATGAAATAAAACATTAAAGAGTATTAAGAAAGAGGAAAAGAGATGAAATAGAACATTAAAGAGTATTAAAAAGAAGGAAAAGAGATGAAATAGAAAAGAATTAAAAAGTATTAAAAAGAAGGCAAAGAGATGAAATATGAAACAAGGGAAATCCTTGCAACAGCAAAGAAGTATAAAAATGGTAGCTGATCTCTTGGAAATGGTACAGTGGAGTGGAAACAACAACAACAACAACAACTGCAACGAGTGCCCATAGAGTAAAGAAGGATCCTTTGATCTTTAACGGGTGCATTGGGTGCCACAAAAAAAAACAAAACAAAAACACAAATTTTTGTGCACTTTCTTTCTTCGTTTTTTTTTCGTTTAACAATATGAAATGTTTCTTTTCTTTTTTATTTTTGTGCTTGATAAAAAAAAAAATCAAAGGGGAAGGTGGTGAGGGGGATGGGTCAAACATTGAATATTAATAAATTGTTCTTTATCCAAAGTAGTCAAAATTACCAAAGCCACCATAGGCATTGCTATTGGAATTTGCTCCACCATCACCGCCATTAGCACCGGCATCGGCGCCACTAGCACCACCACCACCGCGACCACCAGCACCATCACCAGCATTCGCATTGGCATTGGCATTAGCCGATTGTCCATTCTCGCTTGTGGCACTGGCACTACTCGATGCCGAATTGGAGACAAAACCATTTGGACCACGTTGCGAATTGGTTTGGGCATTTGTATTGGCTGCCGAATTGCCTTGACCCTGATTACCCTGGAATATTGATTGACTGCTGGCATCACTTGAAGCATCTTCTTGCCCGGTATTGCCATCGCGTGTCACCTCCGTATTGGTATTGGCCGTATTTGTGGCGGTGCCAAATTGATTATTATTCGTTGAGCTGGAACCGCTATTCGATGAATATGTATCCCGATTGCCCATTTGTGTATGATGGGTATTGGCATTGGCATTTGCTGCCTGTTGCTGACCCGGACGGAAATTGAGTGCCTGACTCTGTGAGTTCTGTGAATCGTCAATGCCTTGGGCCGTATGACTGTTGTGTGTATTGGTATTTGCCGAGCTCACCTGTGAATCAATCATATATATATATCGGATGGTATATATATATATATATATATATTCTCTTTCTCTCTCACACACTTACCTGACCACTGCTACCATCATGAGCCAGATTCGAACTGATACTACTTGAGCCAGTATCGGTTGGATTGGCATGATTATTGGTCGATGCCTGCTGACTGAAACCGGGACCACCATGGGCATTGGCATTACCATGGGCTTGATTTTTGTTTTTATTCTTCTTATGATTGCCATTCTGTTGTGAACCAAATTCTGGGCCGCCACCGAATTCGGGGCCACCACCAAAACCGGGGCCGCCACCAAAACCGGGGCCACCACCACCGAAACCAAAACCCTGATTACCACCGAAACCGCCAAAACCACCGCCGAAACCACCGCCGAAACCACCAAATTGACGTCGTGGCCGATCCAATCCAAAACCACCAAAGTTGCCACCGCCAAATCCGCCTTCAGGATAACCAAATGGTATATATTGGGCACGACGCTTGGGACGACGACGACGACGTTGCAGGAATGGTCCATTATTACCATAAGTAACCGCATTACCACCAAATCCACCAGCATTCGCTGATGTCAGACCATTACGTGTACGTCCATAGGCATTCGAATTGGAACGTGTATCGGTAACACTTATACCATTACCATACTGTTGGGTATTCGATTGGGTATTGCTCTTCGAGCCCGCTCTCGCTCCCTTACCCTGTGCATTAACTTGGGCCTGTGACAAGGTGTTTGAGTTCTGTACATTGGGATTCAAATCGAAACTGAGCAGACCCAAACCCAAACGGACATCACCATTATTGCCACGCTGCAGGCCCAATCCCTGTTGAAGATTTGTTGGCGATAATGATGCACCGAGTCCCACATTACCCACACGGAACTGATCGGCAATACCTTGAGATACAGCACCATTCGAATTTGTCCGTGTACGGGTCAGAGTGTTACCCAATTGGAGGCCACCCAAATCCAAATCGTTTGTTTGTGCCCGACTATTGGAGACAATACGGTTGCCACCCTGTTTGGTCACAGCTCGGGAATTGGATACACCTTGGGTGTAATCCAAATTATTGCCAAAATCAACTTGCCTTTCATAGGCATTTGTATTGGCCTTCGATACGGATCCTGGTCCGCCAGAACGTTGACCACGTTGGAAGGGTTGCTGATAGTATGGCTGCTGCTGCGGTTGAAAGAAACCACCGCCTCCAAAACCACCAAATTGTGCCTCAGCTACAGTCGTAAAGAACGAAAAAAATAAAAAAAAAAAATAAAAAATATAGCACACACACACACATACACACACAAAAAAAATATCATTAACTTTTAGTCAAGTCAAGCAAATGGAAAAGTTTCACTGCCAAACAACAACAACAACAGCAAAAAAAAAATAAATAAACAAAACAAAAAAAACTTTGTAATTTGTTTTTTTTTTTTTGATTTTTTTGTTTTTTTGTGTTTTGTTTTTTAGGTAAACATATCAAATGGTTTCCAGCTTCATGCATTTATAATCCTCCACAGAAGAGCGTTTCACCCAAAAAAAAAAATATATATATATATATATATATATATATTTATATTTATATATGTATGTATGTATATATATATATATATACAAGAAACAGAAAAAAAATAAAATAAACTTGTTTTACACGCGCGTCAAACGGAATGTTTCTAATTTGAATATGATTATTATTATTCTTTCATTTTTTTCTTTTTTCTTGTTGTTGTTTCTCTTGATCATGATGTTACTTTTAGGTAAAAGTCAGCCTCTATATAGAAGAAAAAAAAGGAGGGGGAATTACCACAAAAGTAAAAAAAAATTCCAAGTGGGTGAAATTCTTCAAAGATTCCGCTTTTTTTCTGAGTGAAAGGTATCAATCAGTGAAGGAATAATGCAATTTTAACTGAATAAATAAATTTAGAAATTCTTTTCAAATTAAATAGTAAGAGATATATGTACATACATCGAATTTTATATCTCAGCTAAATTATATTAAGCTTAACCAGGTGGACATCAAATGGGATGGGTTAATAATGTTAAAAAAAAAACTGAACTTTGCAGACTAACAAAAAAAAAAACAAATTAACTAATTCGTGTTTTATATCCATTCATATCCATTCACACTTCTCGACTCAGTTTAGAAAATAAAATGTATCCATTTAGATCAATTTTTAAATCCGTAATTTTTTTTGGCGCACCGGTTTCGCCTGATATTGCCAATATTCACATGCATAAGATTCAAATATGTATTATAAAATGAAATACTTAAAATGGTGTTAAATAAATCTAATCTAATAAATATTCGGTCTACCCTCATATAGAAAATATTTGAATACTCTCAAACTGAGTCATTAGTCCAGTTGAAGTTTTAGATTTAGCTTTTAAATTCGAGTATAGTTTATGGGGTTGATTCCTATATTTTCTCCCCTTCATATTATGTTTCCTTAAAATAAATTTAATTTTTTATGTATTATTTGGATTAATTGTTTAAGCAGAACAAATCTTAATTTTGTTTTTTTTTTTTGTGAAATATTAAAACTTATCTGAAATAAAGTGTTCCTTATAATAATAATAATAATAATAATAATAATAATCTCAGCTATAGCTAATATTTATCTATAGCCATATTATGATTATATATCCTTATATCCTTATATACATATATACAATAATTTCAATTTGAAAAATATTATATACATATGTATGTAAAACTAATCTCACTTTACCTAACCCACCCAGCAAAGTTTTTTAACTTTATATAGTTTGTCCTTTTTTATATCCTGGTTAAAAAGGGAATATTAAAGTCTTTAAAATGTAGGCGATATCAAACCCATAAAGTATATATATTCTTTATCGGTATCAATAGCCGAGTAGATTGAGACTTCCCCGTCTGTCTGTCAGTCAGAGGCGTATTTGGAGGACGTAGGACCCATGGCCCGCTCCACTCCTCTATATAGTTTTGAATGTGTTGAATTTAATCTGTAAAATTCAATTTTAATTCTTATGAATTAAAAAAAAAGTAATATTTAATAATTTAAAGAGAAGTACTTAGTAATTTACTTCACTTTACTATATAATATGGAAATCAAATTTGTGTTCTCAAGATAATTTATCATTTCAGGAAGATTAGATTTAAATTATTTATTGATAGATCTCGCATCGTTACAATTATACTTATTCCTTCAACTAAATTGTTACTGCTCTAAGCTATGTAAAATTCATTGATGATATCCTTGAAATCAATTTTTTTTTCAGTTTCATCCCTTTCTTTCTTTCTCTTTCTTCACCCATTGTAACTCTTAAATAAGAGAGTATAAATTTTAACTTGCTAAAGGATCTCTCGGAGCTAGCAATGCAAATTTCTATTGCCAGTAGAATTTCATCTCCGAACTGACTTGAAATGGTGTTATTTAGGCTACAAAGTTGTCACTTTGCGCCCCTCTTAGAGTGGCGCCCATGGCGTGCTTGACATACCCTAGTTACTAGCCACTGCCGTATGGTCGCAAATTTCTCTGAATTACCTAAATAGCCTATACGACTCTTTGCCTAATCGAATATACGAGGTGTTAGTAAATAAAGGCGGGTCCACCCACTATTAAAGCATTATAAATATTGTAAGCTTACTCTAAAAAAATGAAAACTTAATTTTGTTTCTCGCATTTTCTTATAATTAAACAGTATCACCAAGTGTTCTTATTCAAGTGAACGAAAATTTTTTTTGTACTTCATTCATAATTATTTTTTTCTTAATTAAACAAATTGATAAAATGGCAACTTTATGTATGTATTCTCATTAGAAATCATTAAACTTTGATTATAAATTAAAACTAACTTAATAATATAAAGAGTTTTGATTTGGGGTGTTCTTATTCAAGTGGCTAGCAATGTATGTCTGTGTGTATGAACATATAGATAGATGACTATAACTGATTTGTTGCGGAATAGCAAAAGCCACATTAAAACAGGAGACAGAAAGGAAGACAAAAAGGAATAACGGAACTTTGCTGAATTATTTTCATGTCTCGCATACACACACCTCTATAATCTCTCTTTCCTCGGTTCAGTTCAATTTTGGTGACAAGTGCGTGCAGACGAAAATAATTTGAATAAAAGAATATACATATGTACATATATAGATATACATACATAAAGCATAGGATCAGTGTGATGTGTTTATTTAATTATCGCTTTGAAACCTGGTATGATTAATTTCAATAAAATTAATTAAAGGTATTCTTATTTGGCATAGTTATATAATGCCTACCAGTTATGAAATCGGACAATTAACTTTGGATATATACGAATATATCTTTTTGTTCTGAAATGCCATTAACAGCAGCATCTATGCTGTGTGAGCGAGATAGCATGCGTTTCATTTCAAATTTGTTCTATTTTGAGGGAGTTTAACATTATGAAACATTTTTATTCGTTACAGGGTATATTCCAAGTCGACAAGGATGATTTTTTGCTTCATTTTTGTTGGTTCTATTGTTGTTGTTGTTGTTGTTGTCATTTATTGCAAATGCATTGCACGTAGGGCTTGAAATCTAGCGATAATTTTGCAATTATTGCTGTAATAACAAATCCCAACACACACACACACACACTCAAGCACACACACAAGCACACACACATATATATGCACACACACACACATATATACACACGTTTACATTCTCTCGCTTGCACGCATCCTGTCATTATCCTGTCTGCTATACACAGTTGTCGTTACCGTTGCCGTTACCGTTACCGTTACCAAAAAATATTTACCTTGCGGTTGACAAACTGCCAGCCAGCACACAATTAATCCAACAAATGCGTGCCGCATCCTCATCCTCTCAATTCTCCTTCTCTTAGTATCTGTCTCTGTCTCTGTCTCTCTCTCGCTTTCTCTCTCTCTTTTTATCTCTCTCTCTCGCAGTTACTCCCTTTTGGTGTGCGGGGGAGCTAATTTTCCCGTTGCTGTTTGCCGAAAACAACGCACGCAATGAGCGCGTTTTTGGCCGTTGGCCGACTTTTATTTGTCTCTGTCTCAGTTTTTATTTTTCTTTTTCTTTCTTTTTTCTGTTGTTTGTTTGATTTTTTCTCGTTTGGTTCGTTGATGTTTTGTGTTGTTGTTGTCGTTTGTTTTTTTCTTGTTCTTTTGGGATTTTTTTTTTTTTGTGTGAGTTTCTTTTCTTTTTTTTTTTTTTTTGAGTATTCTATTCGCGCCGCGTGTTTTACGTTGAACGTTCGTTGGCGTTCTAAGCTCGCTGCTGGATTGATAATCGAGCTTTAAACTAAACAATAATTAACGCTTCCCGACCTCCCTCCGCCCCTCCGCCCCTCAGCCACTACTCACCCCATTATTCGAGCTGACGTCAGAAGAGCAACTTTGGTTCATAAATTTTTTGTTTTATTTAGTTTTTTTTTTTTTTTTATTTTATTTTTTGTTGTTGTTTTTATTATTTAAAGAAATTGAATTTTTGGTACAAGTTAAACAATTTAATAGGCATCATTGAAATTATCTTGTCAAACTTGTTTAATAACCAAAAAAAACAAAAAGAGAAACCATAAACAGATTTTGTTGATTCCATGGATAGGCCGAAGATTGTTTAGCTAGTTAGAACCGGTTCAATGTCAAGTTCATAACAGATTTAAAAGAACAACTACTAAACTTACCGAATTTGATTTGAATTAAAATTAAATTTTCCAAAAACGTAAACATTTTCCTTAGGATTCTTTTTTGGTATAAACTTTTATTAATTTTTTTAATCTAATCTACAGCTAGGTATAAATATTTATTTTCTAATTACAAAAGTCTATTTCTGTATATAAGTGTATATAGAAATAGGATGGTCGAAATATTTTTTCTGGGGGGGTCAATGAACAGTTGCTCAAGGTGTATTGTGGTTGTGGTTCCAAAGAAAAAAGATCTGGTTCGAATTTTCAAAACTAGTATTAAGATTAAATAAAAAAAACAACAACGGAAGACACACAAAATCAATGATAATTCATCAATTTCAATGTCAAATCTTGTCTATTTGCGTCAATGTACGCGTTGTAGGTCATATAGTGCTTATCATATTTATAATCCACCTAGCAATTCGAACTTTCAATCGATTTTAGCAAAATGTGAAAGATTTTTTAAAAATCAAAAATTCTTGTTGTTTATTGGCAGAGGCATGTAAATCTTATATTATTTATTATTCTTTTAATACATATTGTTCAGATCATTTTTAACTAAAATGCCTCGCGGAAAAGCATTAACCGATTTTGGTAAAAAGGCCGTACTTTCTCATTTTCCAAGAAATCCATATAAAATCGTTTTATCGATCGATTTTATTTGAAAATATTATTTTTTTTTATTTAAAATATAAATATTGAAGTATTTATTTTTTAATATTTTGAACGAATATATCATTTGGGAAACGTTTTTCACCAATTTGTTTTCTTCGCTCAAAAGTGGTTTATAAATATGATAAGCACTGTAGTTTTAACCGATCGCATCAGAGACTGGCCAATTGTTCATCTGTTTATAACCAAAATGAAACAGACAAAGAGGTACTATATATGTATATATGTATATGTATGTATGTATGTATATTAATACAACAATAATAATAATAATCATAAAAAATAACCTGAACATCTGCTTTTTCTTCTAATCTGGTCACTTGCTGCTCTCCCACTCACTCTTCCTCCTTCCATTTGAAGCTCTCTCTCTCTCTCTCTTCCTATTCTATTGACAAAAGTTTTTAGCATTACTTTATTATTAATTTTTTCGTTGTTGTTTTTTTTTTTGAATAAAACCTGTCTTGTCTTTAGAACAAATCGAAAACATGATGGATGAAAAGATTTACTTGCAGGTTTCATCACATAATTCAAAAAAAAAAAAAAATTCCAGTCATCAAAGCTAATGATGTGGATAACGATTAAAATAAAAACCGCAAAAAAAAACAAAACAAAAAATAAAAATAAAGAACTATATATATATGTATATATATATGTATATATACATATGTGGTTTATAGGGTTTGATAAAAACTTCCCCTTTGTATTTATTAACGGTTAAAAAACATTTAACATACGAATCTTGCTCAAAAAAAAAAAAATAAACACTAAGCAACAAAATTTTACTCACTCAAAGTATGTAAATATATTTTCATATACAGTCGACTCTCGTTAATTCAAACATGCGATATTTCGAACATCTCATGAATTCAATATTATCACGAGTCCCCTAAAAAATCTCTTTATATTTCGAATATAATTTCCTACGAAAAAATCATTGCTACAATGCAGTAATTCGAACTAACACTCGACAATTTAAATTTTGCAAAGTTTCTTAAATATTTGAAACTCCCCTGAATATTTTTACTGTGCGTGGTTCCGTGTTAAGCATAAAAATATGGGCACATTTTTACTCACGCTTTTGTAAAAAAAAAAAAATGAGGATGAGGACAATTCGCATACAATTGTGGATGTGGATGATGAAGAAGTCATTCTCAATATGATCAAGTGGATGAAGATGTTGCTGTCTCTCAGGATCACTAACCATTGAAATGAATGGAATGAACCTTTGGCAGAGGTGTCAGTTAAGGTAGCAAGCGCCTCATTCGATATCTTACATGATGGCTTTTGTATACAAAACGAAATTGATGAAACTTGCGCATATCAAGAACTTTTTCTCATTAAAAAATTATTGAAAAGTCTGTCCTTCGAAGCAAAGCCGTATAAATGTGTTCTTTTTATAGATTTATTAATTAGCATTATGAATATGTAAAACATTAGCAGTTAAATAACAGTACATACTTAATAATTCAAAGTTTTACTTATTTTCTCTTAAAAAATTTCGAATCATTTGCTATTTCAAAACATTCGATAATTAGTAATATTTTTAGAGTCCCTCGCAATTCAAATTAACGAGATTCGACTATATATAGTATAGTAAAAGGATATAATTAATAGCAACTACAAAATTAGGACGATTGACAGGATTTGAAATATAAGGAGATTTAAATCCTTTAGAGAGATATATAAACAAACCAATCGACAATAGCCAACCAGATATGGGCATTTCCAACAAAAAAAAAACTCGTGATTGACCAACAAAAACTAAATGTTCTCTGAAATGTTTTGTTTTCTTCCTATGTGAAAGAGAAATAGTCAAATTTTATTGAATTGAAGAGTTTGGAGCTTTTCTACATATACATATATATATTACGATTGGGAAATATCGAGGTTCAAAGTTCAAGTTTATGTTCTGGTCAATTTTGCTTATTTCTAAGAGCATCTTCTATATACGATTGTGTGTGCATTTTTTGAAATTAAAGTAAATTTTATTAGCGTAATTGGTTAAACTAAATAAATCCAACCAATTTCAAATCGTTTTTTTGTTTTTTTTGTTTTTGATGCTCTGGACAGTGGAATAAGAAAGCACAACCATCACGCCAATTTCTCTTCGGGAATAACCCGTTTTAAACTGTTCGAGAACAAGTTGTTGCTGGTCAATTGTTGTCATTTTACTAAATAAACTTTTCTACAAGATCTGCTCTCAAATAATGTCAAAAATTTATTTCATCATGCTGTAAAAACAACAGACTAAAGCATAGAAAAATAATTTGTGGTTCAAATAAGCTACGGAGTTTTTTTTTAGTTACTTCTTTAGCTTTTAATTAATATGCAAATATTTTGATAACATATTAATAAATGAAATGAAATTAATGTGAAAAGTTCAAATATTAAACTAACAACCTGCATTTAAATTTTTTGAATACATCTTTTAGTTTTGATTTTACAGACTAACAAACTTTTTTTTTAAGGTGCTGGTTGAAATAAACTATGAACCACTGTATATATGTAAATTATGAGAAACTGCTAATAAAGATGGAATTTTTAACCAAAAATGATACTCCAATATAATAATATTAAATATTGTGTTATTATCAACATAGAAATGTCTTTCTATATGATTTTTCTTATTTATATTACTAAATCCTATATATTTTCCTATATTATCACCTACTCACATACATGCATATATAGCAATTTTTGATTAAAAAAAAACTATGCTTATATAAGGACTCCAAAGTTATTACATATAATTAATGCTGTATTTTAGATAACAAATGTATTTAAAACAATTATTTTCCTTCGGGAATTTTATTAAAGTCGAATAAAAAAATAACAAAAAACTTAATTGTAATTTGGTAAAAAAAAAAAAAAGATTAATACAAATAATTCTGACTAATTCTCAGAATTTTGGCATTTTGTCATTGAAAGTCGAAAATCTCCTTTCGTGGGCGTAACGTCACGTCATATATTGGGCTACATCGAGAAATCCTTACATACATCCGATTTGTTCCAATTTCTTTTCTGAATATAGTGCTACATAGGTACATAAAGTCGAATTTGTTTAACGTGGCGTGTACCCCTTAGGGGGTTTAGAACCACGGTACTCAAATATGTCCATATGACATATAGTACAGTGGGCCAAAATAATGAGTGAGCCAACGCCCCTCAAAGATGAAACATCTTATAAGTGCCAATTAAAATGTATGCTGTGCTACATACTTAGGTACAATATAAATTTCTAAAAACTTTTTTACAAATCTAACATCTTCATTTTATTTTGTTTAAATTTTGCGAACGTAACGTAACGCCAGATTAGAAATGCCCATATATAGATATACACTCTACAATTAATTTGGCTTTAATATTCTAAGAGAAGTTTGCAGTTGCTTGATCTTTATATAGACAGGGATATATGTATGTATATGTTTATCTCTTTTTTCTATCAACAATTTATGGTTAATTTTTTAATTAAAGGTACAATCGAAAGTCAATAAACTATTCTATTTAAATCTTTATTTATCTTTATTATGGAATAAATATGAATCTAACGGTTTATTATTCATATAAAGAGTTAAAGTTTAAAGTTTTAAAGTGAAAACAGTTGAAGAGTTGGTTGAATTTACAAAATATTTCAAATGATCAAATTTCGTTAGGTGTAAAGTTCGGTAAAAATATTCTATATAAAGTTTATAAAAATATATATATGTATATACATATGTATATATTTTTTCATTTGATTTTGGTTTGCAGTCAACGGTAACAACAACAAGGCCAAGCGAACAAATTGGGTCACATATATAGGAGAAAAGCAGACGAGGGGAAAGGGGGGGAGGAATGCATTATATAGAAACTTTCACCCAATAGTTGCGAGTGAGAGACAGACAAAGTTAAAGAGACACAGAGCCAGAGAAAGAGAGAGAGAGAGAGAGACAATGATAGAGATAGACAGAGAGTGAGAGTAAAAGAAGAGCAAAGGGGGAAGTGGAGTGGCAGTGGGGGGATAAAAAAAATTGGTTTTTATTGTTATTTCATTTCGAACATTTATCGGTCTGGCGGCATCTTTACGCTCCCCCGTTACCCGCCTGTCTGCCAGTTGCCGCTGCCGCTGCCGCCTTGAACGCGTGAAATGGAGTAGAAAAATTGTTTTTCTATCAGAACCGAAAAATCGCAGCAAAGCAGCTTCCCTTTCTACTCCCCCTCCCATTTCGTATGCCAACCCCAAACTCAAATCTGAACGCCCCCCGCACTCCTTTTTCCCCTTCCATTCACTTTTGTATATGTTGTTTGGTTCAGTTCGTTTCGTTTCTTCTCTTACTCTATCAATTTAATGCCCACAACTTTGCACAAGAATGAAAGAGAGAGAGGGGAGAGAGAGAGAGAGAGAGAGAGAGAGAGGGAGAAAGACAGAGATAGAGATAGAGATAGACAGAGCAACTCTCTGTACATACATATGTATGTATGTATACATAAATATAGATATACATATATGTACATTCCATGCGATTGAAGATAAACTTAAAGTTCCATTTCCCTTCTACCAAATTCGGACTTTAATTTGCGTTTGCTAATTAAATTTTTATTTGAACTTAAACAACCGATTTCGTGTGAATCCTCCCCCCCCCCTTTAATATGATCAGAAAACGATATAATCATAAAAACTTAATTAGTATAATTAGTAATATTAAATAGAGAAGGAACTATAGCGAAACTTAAAAAAGAAATACGCCTCTATGATCTCTTATAAAGCATTAATCAGATTTTCTATAATTTTCTTCATTTTAAGAGTTTTCCTTCTTCTATTTTTGCTAGGATATACAGTCAGTCACAAAAGTATTCGTCTCTAGGGGTCATTTATATTTATGCTCGTTTTTGCTGGATATTCAATAATAAAATCAATCATTTTTTCACAGGATGGGGTAAATAACATATTTATCTAACTAAATTTAACTTAATTTTATTTAAAAGTTCAATACATTGAGATTTTTTTCAAAACAAAACAAAATAATCCCAAAAATTTCATCCCACAAAAGTATTCGTATCTTCAGAAAAATACTCATGGACATATGTACATACATATGTTAGCATTTTTTAGTTGCAAAGGTATTTGTTTTTTTGGCGTTTGAGATTATTTAGGGCATTTTGAATCTATTTCGGGGAAAAGCCCATTTACTTAACGTATCTCATTAAAAATGCCAAAAGGTTCAGAGTTAAACAATTCCCAGAAAAAGATATCATACTACACCTACACAATGAGGGCAAATCGAATAAATATATCAGTGAGCTGTTGTGAAAATCAAAAGCGCGATTTCTAGAATGAAAGTTCGAAATTCTTTGGAAAAAAACGTGTCGGCCGACCAATACTTTTGTCAGGCAGAGAAGAGCGAAAAATTCTGGAAGAGAATAGGAAGAATCATCAAATTAAGTTAAATTGACTTTGATAAATATGTTATTTAACCCATCCTGTGAAAAAATGATTGATTTTATTATTGAATATCCAGCATAAACGAGCATAAATATAAATGACCCCTTCAAACGAATACTTTTGTGACTGACTGTATGTACATATCTTTCTTTCCGGTTGTCAATAAGTGCCGTGTATCCTTTACTATTAAACTATGGCCGACATTGATATTGATGTGCCCTCTGCCGCCCCAGTTTTGGGTGGTGCCATGGACATTAACACTGCTCTGCAGGAAGTTCTGAAGAAGTCCCTGATTGCCGATGGATTGGTTCATGGCATCCATCAGGCCTGCAAGGCTTTGGATAAGCGTCAAGCTGTCCTGTGCATTTTGGCTGAATCTTTCAAGAATCTACAAGAAATTGGTCAATGAGCATCAAATTCCCCTGATCCGTGTGGATTCACACAAGAAACTGGGCGAATGGTCCGGTCTGTGCAAGATCGACAAGGAAAGCAAGCCGCGTAAGGTGTGCGGTTGCTCCGTTGTGGTCATTAAAGACTATGGTGAGGAAACACCCGCTTTAGATGTGGTCAAGGACCATCTCAGACAGAACAGTTAAACACTGTGTCCAGTCCGTTGAATGAGAGACCGCTTAAGTTTTTTATATCATTTCCTACTGTGTGACGAAAAATAAAAGCTATGTATATGTATGTACATATATGAATATTCATTGAAGAGATGTTTATATTAAGAACGAACCATTTCCGAGTTGAAAAGGCAACAAAGAAATCCAAAAGGTTTAACAAATAGTAAATAGTAGAGTGATAAGAGATAAAGATATACATACATACATACATACATACATATATACATACATACATACATACATACACACATACATAGATACATACATACATACATACATACATACATACATATATGTACTAGAGCACTGCATGAATGCATGAAAAATGACATTCGAATGTACATACAATGTAAATTGAGTACGATTGATGAATGAGTGACAACAATTAGTCCGAAGAGAAAGAATGTGCGTGAGAGAGAGAGAGCAGTCGAAGTAATGAAATATTGTATTTCGAATACATTCGAGTATTTTACAAAGCGAAAAAATAAAAAAAATACGCTGGCATATGCCGCCTTCTACATACATACATATGTACATACATACATACATTTTCATCTTCGCTTTCCAATTTGCATGTGTCTGCTCACAACTCTTTGAAAACACAGAATATTCTTACTAACTATTCGATTAACTCGAATTATCGCAAAACTTTTCGAAGATTTCATTACGTTTCTTCACTCTTCATTCATTGTACACAGCTGTTTGACATGAGGCACAAATCGTGTATGTATGTACATACATATGTACATACACTTATACACACACTCATATTCTTTTGCCGGTTTCATTCACCCATATTCGATTCAATTCGAATGTACTCAATGTGGCTTTGTTAATGAAAACATTCATGCAGTGCTCTAATACATACATACATACATACATACATACATACATACATACATATGCACATATATACATAAGTAAATAAATGAAATTCATTGCTGGTGGTAGGCACAAACAGATTGTTACGTTAATAATATTATGTTCAAATTCAATTCTTAAAAGTGATTACTTATATTGAATGTAATCATACACCCACCCACACCCACCCACACACACCTACACACATGCACACACACATCCACAGTTACTCATTCATTCATTCACTTGTGCTGCAACTTTTGCATCTAATGGCATTTTAATTGTCTGTCTCATGTGAGATTTGCAATGTTTTTGTCATCACGATAAATCGACATACATGCAACATATACAACATATATATACTGATATGACGACCACAACAAGTTGTTGTTGTTGTTCACTACATACATTGTATATACTTATATTACACTCATTCCCGCAACCGCAAGTTTTTAACCAAAAGTTTTTATTTCGAAAAATAAACTCATTTTAAATACTTTTGCCAACAATTTGCCATAATTTGGCTCATTTCCTCCTACAAAACATACACACACACGATTGTTGTTGTTGTTGTTCTGTTCATTCGTTGGGGCAAGCTTTGTCACTTGAGAAGGAGTGTTGAAAAAGGAGTGCAGAAGGCGGCAGGGGAGGCGGCGGCGGTGGTGGTATGACTTACTAAAACTTTATGTCATTCTCTATCACTCTCTATCTCTCCCTCTCTCTCTCTCTCTCTCTCTCTCTCTCTCTCTCTCCCCTCTCTCTCTCGCTCTCATTCTCCTCCTTTTTTTTTTGTACTAACTTTCTGGCACACTCTCTTTTTGTGTGTGTGATGTTCGTCTCTACTAGGCACAATTTTTGGCATTGTATGTGTTAACTTCTTAAGCGATGCCAAAAAACTTGGCAACCCTGAGGCAGGCGCAGCAACTGCCATAATAATTATGTATACCCTGTATCCATGCAACATAATATAAGGGTATATTAAAGTAGGTAGTAGTTGGCGATATATAGCCAAGCAAATAGCAATATCGAAATCAGTAAAAATATCAAATTAAATATCGTATAGAAAATATTATATCGCGTATATCGAATTCGATCTCGATATTATTAATACAAGAAATCAGTTTGAAATTATAACTGAAAATAAAATAAAAGCATTTTGACTACATTTTTTTTTTTTAACTATTTTTAATTTTAATTGATATTTACTTCATATTTAAACATAACAAAATATATTTGTTTCAAACTAATCGTGATTTTAAATCAATATATCTAAAAGTAAAAAAGTTGTAAAATTTAGAAAATTTGGTTATGCATCAGAAAAACTTACCGTGTAGTTAAAGCTTCCACTCGTCACTTTCCAGACTTACCAAAAATAGAAGACTGAAAGTCACACGACAATACAAAAAGCCGGTAAATTAATGCGAGGGTTGAGAAAATTTGTCGTCAAATACGATATATCGCAAATAGATATCGACATATTGATTAAATATCGCGTTCAATAACATATCGCAATTATACTTACATATCGTATTGAATATCGATATATGATATATCATATCGATATTTTTAACATCCCTATATTAAAGTGGCCGAAAATGTATGTAACAGGCAGAATGAAACATTTTCGATTCCATAAAATATATATATTCTTGATCAGTATCAATAGAGACTTATCCGTCTGTCTGTCTGTATGAACACCTAGATCTCAGAGACTATAAGAGCTAGGGCATCCGTCTAGTGTCTACTCAGATCAAATTTGTTTGAAATTTCCGCCACGCCCACTTTCGCCTCCGCAATTCAATAAAAACGAAACGGTTATCGTATTTTTATTTTGTTATAGTCAATTATATAGCCAATATATACCAGTTAATTGGACAATAAATTTCGGAGATAAACGAACATTTGTTTTGTACTGCAAATGCCAGGTGAAGCAGCGTCTATGATGAGTGGGCGAGATAGCATGCGTTAGCTGCTGCGGTAAGTTAAGAGAGAGAGAGTTTCATTTCAAATTTTTTATTAAATTTATGGAGATTTCGAAGGAGTATAACTCTATGGAGCATCTCTACTCGTTACAGGGTATACTCCAAGTCGGCAGGGACGATTTTGCTTTTATTTATTTTATTTTATTTTCCTTTTTTTTCTACTACTTGTGTATCAAAGATCGTCTTTGAATTACTCATTACACTAATGTTTGTGTGTTGTGTTTATCTTGACATTTGATCTTATTAATTATAATATTTATATAATGTATGAATATTAAGTGTTAATTATTATTATTTTGTTTGTTTTTTTTTTTTTTGTCTTGTCATTAATGATAAAGTTATATTAGAGATAAAAAAATTTACATATTATTTGTAAGGTTCTGGAATGTCAATTCAAAAGAAATTTATTTTAAATTCAACATTGTAGTATAACAGTACCATAGCAGCAGTATAAGAGTTTGTAACTAATTAAACAACAATAATGTTTAATTTTATGATATTCATAGATACACACATACACATACATACATACATATGAGTAAAATTCTAGATATGTTGACAGGGATAAGTTAAGAGTTTTTCAAAATGCCCAAGGGAATAGAGTAAAGGGAATGGTAGGGGGGGAGGAGGAGGAGGAGGAGGAGGTAAAAAGTTGCAATAGTTTTTAACAAATTGGAATATCTTATTGTATTTTATCAAAAGGAAGCGAAATAGGTGAGAGATTCGGATAAAATTGAGTAGGGAAAACTCCAAGGGGTGGGGGGGAAGGGTGAAATGAAGGATGTGTGTGTGGAGTTGAGAGTTGTGAGATAGACATGTAAAGTTATACACACACACACACACACGCACAGCAGGAACAAACACTTGTGATATGGATATTATTGTGTAGAGTTAGATAGAGACAGAGAGATAGCGAGAGTGAGAGAGAGAGAGAGAAGGTGAGCTAGAAGAAGGAGAAGAAAAGTGCAGACAACAGTCAGCTAACGAGCCGCATGGCAGTCAGGCAAAAACTTTACAAAATTTATCATCTTTGTACAGAGAGAGAGAGAGAGAGAGAGAGAGAGACAGAAAGAGAAAGAGATAGAGGTATCTTTTGCATTTATGAAAATGTAATAATAACAAAAGACGCATTGCAGACACACCACAATCCACCACACACACACACACACCGACACGCGGCGGCCAAAAAGTAAACTTTGAAACAAAAGTAAGAAAGCCAACATATGTCTGTCTGTCTGTCTGTCCGCCTCTTCCACCGAATGCACAATGTATGTATGTATGTATGTCTGTGTGTATTGCCATCTTTCTCTTTGTATGTATGTACGTATGTACAGACATATGTATCTGTATCTGCAACTTCCACAGTGTATCTACAGTAGAATCTGGTTATAACGACGCTCAAAGGACCGACGATTGTCGTCGTTATATCTAAAAGCGGCAAAAATAATTTTTTTTGTTTGTTTTGGTTTTATTTAACCGGAAGCCGCCCTTTCATATAAGTTTGTATCGGGGACCAAAATCAAGTAATAGAACTTTAGTCGCTATAACCGGACGGGCGTTATAACCGAATTTTACTGTATGTATCTTCAAGTACGCAAAACGAAATTTCACAAAACAACAGCAAAAATAATAATAAAATAAAATAAAAAAAATAAAACAACAAAAACAGCAACAAAAAAAAAACTGAATTTGTCAAAACAAATTATCATAAAATGTTCATCAAGTCGAGAAAACAAAAGACTCTGCCAGAAAGAGACAGAGAAATAAGGAGAGAGAGAGAGAGAGAGAGAGCAAGTGAGCTTGCAACTAAGAGGGACAGAGATAAAAACAATGAAGTGACAACATAACTGTAAATGAGCAATCCCCTTTTAAAAAGAAAGTGTCGAAAGGAGGAAGGGGGTGGGGTGGGTTACTGGGGGAGGAAGATGTCGGCAAAGGGAATATTCAAATAAGATTGCGAAAGGAGGGAGGGGGTCGGGGGTGTATTGGCCATTTTGTTCTTCTTTCTCGTCTCCTCCTCGGGGGTTTTCTTGCTGCTGCCTGTTTGATACTTTGATGGCCATAAATCAAAATTGTTAACAATGTTAACAAAAGTTGACAAAGGACAAAGTGCGTGTGCGGGAAAAAAACATAATTTTATGCATATCTTGGAGATGCATTCAAATTCATTGAGATACTTACACAGATTGCAAAATACAAATATAAACACAAGATTCTATTAATTTTAATCAGAAATATTTCATTCTCTTTCTCACCCCCTCCCCCTCCCTCCTCTTTACTTCCTTTCTGCCATTGCACTCCAGTGGGCAATTTTTGATTAAACTTCCTTTTCATACTAATAGTAGAATTAATGCACAAGGAATCGAGTAAATCTAGATCCATCAAGAATTATATACATATGCGTGTATGTATCGCTATCTCTTACCACTCTACTATTTACTATTATCCATTTTTTTTGGTAAACCTTTTCGATTTCTTTGTTACTTTTTTAACTCGGAAAATCAGTTACAAAAAGTGTCATCTCTAACTTATGTACCTACATATCATTAAAATATATTGCAACATTGTAAAATTCAATTCGACAATCATGCATAAGGTAAGAATTTAAATGCAAATAAAAAATACATTTTGAACTAATGTACATACATATATTTAAATATTCAAAAAATGGCCTGCGACAGCTTGGTAAATGTTATTACAATTACGAATTACCAAACAATTACCTTTGCCTAATTGGGACAAAAACTGCTTATGAAGATGAAGATTTAAGATTTAAGATTTAAATGTTTAATAAGGGAATAGAATTTTGGAAGTTAGTCTTATTTACAGATGAGTCCAAATATAATATACTTGGATACGATGGCAAAGCCAAAGTTTGGAGAAAGCCGAACACTGCCATGGATCCTAAGAAAATGATTCCGATTGTGAAGCATGGTGGTGGCAGTGTCATGGTTTGGGGAGCAGTTGCAGCCTCAGGAGTTAGAAAACTTGTATTTATTGAAGGAAACATGGATCGCTTCCAATACAAGACCATTTTGGAACAAAACCTACAGCCATCGGTGGACAAACTAGTCCGAGCTGGATCTTCCAGCAAGATAATGATCCAAAGTACACTGCGCAAATGGTCAAGGGATGGTTGCTATATCGTGCTCCTCGCCAACTATATTCACCTCCACAAAGCCCGGACTTCAATATAATTGAGCATGTTTGGGAAATTTTGGAGCGGAAAATTCGTAAGCACTCTATTAGTAGTGCTCCAATGCTCCAAGAGAAGTTGCTGGAGGAATGGGATAAAATCTCGGTAGAGGAGCTTGAAAATTTGGCAGCTTCAATGCCCAGACGTTGGCAAGCAGTCATTGATGCTGGTGGTGGACCAACAAAATATTTATTTTTCCAATATCAATTAATTTTCCTAGTTATTTCTTATGTTTTTAGTTCGTATGTACACTTTTGTCAGTGCCTTTTTTTGGTTTTTTGTGAATAACTTTTGAAGTAAATGCTGTAAATAACTCATTTTTTACATTTGTTATATAATTAGATATTAAACAAAACTGCATCATTACATTTCTTTTAAATGCTTTAGATCTGGAAAAATTAACAAAAAAGGGGTCGTACGGAGAGTTTTGTCCGCAACTGTATTATAATAAAAAAAAAACGTATTGAATAGACATGTATGTATTTATAATTTTTCTTTTCAGCTCTTTCACCGTTCCCTCCAGTCAAAAACAGTTTTTTTTCGATAAAAAAAAAACTGGCAGCACTGGAACTAAAACTCGAATTGATTCGAGTGCCTTCGGTTTTGCCAAACTTTTCATTCCGTTTTGCGCTTCATTTATTTTTACTATTTTCTTACGGTGCTGCGAGTTATGACGCTCAATGTTCAGTCCTACTCGCTACACTCACTCACTTCATTCTGTGCATGCACTCACTCACTCATTCAATTCAATTCCATTCGAATCCATTCAATTTTTCAATGCGTGAAGCCGAGCAGCTGTCTAATATGTATTGTATGTATGTATCTATGATCTAAATTTGATGTACATTTACATTATAAGATAAGAGAACCCTGAGCACACACCAGCACCTGTTCGATCTATGTATGTATGTATGTGTACATTGCTGAAAGAAAGTCAAGATGGGCTGAATAATGCCAGTTCGAGTTAGGGAAGTTCGACTGTAATTCCTAATAGTTCTTAATTTTTGGCTGTTTTTACCAATTTCCCTTTCTGTTTATATATACATTTGTAACTTTCATTAAATTTTTTTTATCATTTTTTATCCTTTATGATTTGGCTGAAACTATAGATCTATCTATTATTACCTATTCTAATAAAGAAGATTCCTTTTCGACTTATCTCATTTTTCATTTTATGTATGTATGTACATACATATGTATGTCTTATATTTGTCTTACAAGTAAATTACTATTCGGGGAACTTTCGAATTAAATTGAATAAATTTAAAAAAAAAAAAACAAAAGATAGATAGATGAATTTAATTTCATAACAAAATGTTAACCAAATTTAATCATTTAATTTGAATAAAATAATATTCACAAAAACTATTCAAAATTGCAAATGTATCTACTGATTATTTTTGATTGATGAACATTATATATATATAGTTATATATATCTTCAAATGATTGCATTTACATACAGTTGCTCTCATATCTCTGCGTACACCCCCCAAAGAGAACGCAGGCTTTTGAGCCGTCATATTTGTTTTTGTTTTTTTTTAAATAATTTTTTTTAATACATATGTATTTAGTTTGTATTTAGAATAAAAAAACACATGGATAGATTTATAATTAAATAATAAGTTATAAAAATAATAAAAAGAAACATTCCAAAAAGTGCATTGTAAATAGAAATTTAGATGTCTTTGGGGGGTGTACGCAGAGATATGAGACCAAGTGTATGTATGTATGTATGTATGTATGTATGTATTAATGCATTTGCAATCAATTTATTCACTACTCAAATCACATAGCTCATGAATCCCCCCATCCATCCATCATTCACTTATGCAAAATGAATGCGTAAACCCATAAACTGTTTCGCTTGCTACAATTACAAGACAATTTTTATAACAAATGCGATGACAAGTGACTTGCATTCGGATAGAAAAGTACACACACACACACACAACCAGTAGAGACACACACACACACACACAGACAGACAATTATGACGTGTCTTTACTCTAGACAGTCGACTGGCAAGCAACCTTAACTCTCTGTGTAAAACAACAAAAAAAACAACATAAAAACAAAATGTAAATCCTTTCAATTGAAATGTTACAACCAGCCAAGGAGAGCAAAAGAAAACCGAAGAGACTTTCCCCTATTCTAGTTGTTGTTGTTGTTGTTGTTGGTGTTGGTGTTGCTATATATGTTTATATGTATGGTTATTTTTTTTCTTATTTTTTTTTTTTTTTGGGGTCGAGCAACTTTGGCTCGTCAGCAGCTTTTGCTTGTTTGCGTTTCTAAGTTATTGTTACTGATGCCAACTGGCTTAGCGAGTCGACTTCAAGTTGGCCAGGTCCTGGTCCTTATATGCCACCCCCCCCCATACTCCCCCTCAAACCATTCAACATAGTCATCTTGTTCTGGTGTCGAGTGCGTATGCTTCATTCCTCTCCTCCCCCCACACACACACACACCCACCACAACTCCCTTACTTACGCTCTCTGTGTTCCCTCTCCTGTGTATGTGTCAACTGGCTTAAAGTTGTGCATGGATTTGTTTGAATACAACAGAAAGGCATTAGCATAAAATTGTTCATAAATTAAATAAAACAATTTTTTTTATTTGTCATCATAATTTTTTTTTATGTTAAATTGGTTAAAAAAAAAGAAAACAAACTTTAAAAATATAAAAGGAAATTCTGTTTATATATATATATATGTATATCCTATATCTGTTGACTTTCAAAATGTACATACTATAATTAAAATATATTAACATCTTTCTTTGATCAGAATCGGGAATAGAATTAAAAATCTTGAGTATCATTCCCAATGCAGCTATTTATTTATTATACATATAATCAACCGATTCTTAGATAACTCAGTCAAAGACTATAAATACCGATACAGATACATACATACAAAGTATAAATATAAAAGTTATATTAATCTCAATCGTAAGTTCTTATGGTAACTATTATAATACGGATATCCTTAAGAATTCTATAGCCTCCATTTATGAAGATGATTCCCTTGTCGGACCGTACGGACGCCCTTTGAATAGCAATATTTGGAACTCTGTACTTACTTACGAACCTTTGAGACCAAAAAACAATGATATATACCAGACATTAAAAATTCAAAATGATAATTAATTGAATCAAAAAAAAGATTTACTTTACCCATATGCTAAAATCTTGTGGCTCATATTAACATATTTTGCATTTATATTTCAAAAATGCGATCAAAAAGCGTTTTTTTAGCCGCATTATATTCTTTTCGTATTTCTCTCAGCTGATAGATAATGGCAACAATTTTATTAATCATTTCTTGAAGTAAATCATTAAAATCGGTACAGCCTTTATAGTCACGTTCCAAAATTGCAATTTTTAATAGCATTTCATCGTGTTCCTTTTCCTTTTTCTTTAATAGTGCATGCAATAAATAAATCATATGTTCAAGGTGATCAACTGGCTTTATTTCTCCCCCCACCTGTGTGGTGGCAGTGTCCATACTGTCGTCTGTTACTGTAAACCATTTGTAATTTTATTAATTTTTATTATCAATTTAATTAACATTTAGCTAAATGTACTTACCCGTATTGTCTAAAATAAATATAATGCAAAGTGCAATAGAAATGGTTCAAACGAATGGGCCCAACAACTTTACTAGATTTTTCACAATTGCGTCAAAAAAAATGTAATAACACGTGCTTCAAGTGCAATGACACTTTGTCCCGCGACAGAATAGATACACGGTGACGTACATTTATCGATATCTACATATTTCTAATGCAGTTTTAAAGCATTATGTAACAACCAAGAATTTGGTCACACTTCTTTTTTTGGCAAGTTATATGTATGTATATATTTCCTATATAATGCATTTGTTGACAGCTGATCACACCAAGCAGCGCTCACAAAACAATGCTTAGAAAAACTTTCAGAATTTAATAAAAAAAAAATTAAGTTTTAATTGAAGAATAACTGAAGAAAAAACTTAATGTAAAATAAAAAACCTTTTCCATTTGGAAAGCTAAAAACAAAGCGAACTGGTTCCGGATAAAGTGAAAAATAAGCAAGACCCATACATACATACATATTTATCAAACATTTTGTATGTATGAGTGTGTGCACTTGCATACATAAATATCGGTTAAAATATGAGGAGAATAAGATCAATTGGAAGGAATAATATACACTCTTTAAAAATATGTAGTACATACATATGTACATATATGTATTCATACATATATACATAAATACAATTCGCTAACAATAGCCAAAAAAAAAAATTGCTCACCTTTCAATTGGATCTCTTGCTATCTCTATTCGTTTGCTTCAATATTATACATACATACATATGTATATACATATGTATATATATTTTCTTTTCACTCACACTTGAACTCACCACACAAAAAAAAAAAACAAATAAAAAAAAATCACCACAAGACAAAACAAAAAATTGATTTCGGCAACAGGTCGGCATGAAACGAACTCCTCCGATTAGCTTTTACTCACTCACACACATATGCACACGATCTTGCTGCTCCCTTTTTCACTTAAACAACGCGGCGCCTGCGTAAGCAACGATTTTTAATTTTTTTTTTGCTTGAAAACTACCGAACCGATTTTAATGCGAATATGATCATACGAAATCGGATTGCCATAGTTTTATACCATTATAATTTTGATGTTGAAATTATCAGTAGATTTGCCACACAAAAAAAAAAAAGAAAAAATAAATTGCCTGCGAGCAAAATGCAACACGCGTTGATGACAGTAGGCGAAGCAATGAAAGGAGCAAAAGCAGAATTGAGAGACTGGTCTATGATCCTAACGGTTCTTATGCTCTCATGCCTTAGCGCTAAGAGCGCAATGGTAATTGCTTTTTGTAGTGAGGTTAAGTTCGAGTGGTAACATAAAAGAGAACAGAGATAGCAAGAGGTTGCAAATTTTTTACTCTTCGAATTGGAATTATGTATGAATGCATCTATGTATATGTATGTGTGTACGTATGTAAGTAGATAGGTAAATGTACATAAATATGTATGTCATATGTGCATACATATATGTATGCACAATATAAACAGCTCATTTCTGTGTGCTAAAAACTTACAGTCTCTCTTAGCTTTTTAAGTACATGTACATATGTATGTATATTGGATATCACAAAGATGTACATACATACATATGTATGTAACTCTGGAACTGGTTAACTTTAATTAATTAACCTTATTTTGCTGTGTATGTATATACATATGTACATTCATATGTACATACATATGTATGTATGTATATCTCTCATTTTGGCGACTATCTGAGAAAACCTACACATGTACATACATATGTATGTACATATGTATGTACATATGTATGTATGTATGCATATACAATTGTTTGGAAGAAAATACATGCTTATGTATGTACATATGTACATCTTTAAATGTATGTATGTATATACATACATATGTACATTTGTATGTATCTATGTACATATGTACATATGTATGGTTGTATGTATGTTCATATGTACATATGTATGTACACATGCTTTCGTAGGGGCCATTATATAAATAAAGTTGTCATTTTGTATATCCTTTTCACTTCTTTTCACAAACATCGGCTCAACGGGAAGCACCTACTGCCATTACTCCATCTGGTGTTGCTCTCATCTTCATCTTACTTCACTCAGTAATTCAGCCAGCATTTCCACTCTCCTTTTGTTTGCCCAGGCAACAAAAACTCAGCGTGAGATAGTTAATTTGTTTTCACTTCAGCAGCAAGAAGAATATGCCACCCCTTCCCCCCATCTTCCCATCTCAACCAAGCACTTTTGGCTCATTTATTTTCAGTTTGACGCCTGAGCGCTGCTTATTTGCACAACAATACGAAGATGTCGACGGCAACGGCTAGAAAGAAATAGCCGCTGTCAAACTCATCAAATGACAGCGAGAAAGAAAGGCAAAAAAAGTGCTAGAGCAGCTTTTAAATCCGATACCGACTAGGAAATACCCCGTGTGCCGAGATACATATGCAAACATACATACATACACACATATTGAACTAAGATAAACATAAGTTTCGTAAAGTCGCAGATGCTTAATTCGTACCTCAGAGTTACAGGGTATGATAAGTAACAGTGTAGGATTGGTGGGGGGGATTCACAGAGAGGGGACAGCTGACAATTGCAAAAACGAAAAAGAAATGGTCACAAAGCAAAATTAAAAACGCAAAAACAAAACAGAAGAGCGGTGCAAAGAGAAGACTGAAGAGGTGAGGAGAGTTGGTGACGAGGACTGAGAGTCGAAAAATGTAGAGCAAGTGGCAGAAAGGAAGTTTTATGACACTGACAACAATCATCCAGTTCAGTAGGATGAAAATTGTCACCAGAGAAAAGATACAAACACACATACACACCCA
The DNA here is from genome assembly GCA_018150375.1 of Drosophila sturtevanti. Lineage (NCBI taxonomy): Eukaryota > Metazoa > Arthropoda > Insecta > Diptera > Drosophilidae > Drosophila > Drosophila sturtevanti. Next base: position 2,912,694 of record JAECWJ010000378.1, read on the forward strand.
CACGTACACAGAGGATGGGAAAGAGAGAAAGAGAGAGAGAGAGAGAGAGAGGGGATAAAGTGTAGGTAGCCCTGTCACGGGGCACAAAATGTTTCAATTTGGCGACAATTCATGTTTTGTTTTGGTTGGATGAGAAAAAGGGCGTCAAGGGGGAGGTGGAGGTGAGACGGACTTGGGGGGAACTGGGCAGGTAAAGATTGAGGGCGGGAGGTCAGAGTTGGGGACATATTTTAATTAAATTGTTTGCCCAGCCGCCACTCGAATGCTCTTTGGTTGTCGTGGTGAGAGTGGTGGGTTTGGGCGGTTGGTAGTGCTTGGGGCTTGCGGGTTACTACCAAAATGGAGGCGACTAAAAAAAAATCCGCACAAAAAAAAGTAGAAAAATCATCAACGGTTCATGAAGATAAGGTGTGAAATTTGTTGGCAATTCAAACGGGAATAACGGGATTATGATAAATAAAAACAGTTCTCAGTTTGAAAGATTTTTTATTTTTATCTTTATCTCACCTTTTTCTCTTTTACTTCATCTTTAACTGATTCGGCTGCTATAGAGATACATACATATATTAAATATACTCTACATACGTGTATATCCCTTCATTGAGAATCGGAGATAGATTTTTTTCGGATTTGAGGAAGTTATATATGTGTGTACATACATATATGTACATATATGATATTATGAACTTTAGTTTTAGCCATTACGTGGTACAGGGTATATCCAAGTTGAACTATCGTAATCCTTTTTACTGATTTTCTATATTTTCTACAGATTACTTTATTTTTAAACAACTTTTCTTCTCTATTTCAGTAATGCCTTATTCTTCTAGCTTTTTCTTTTTCTACATATCTTCTTCTTCTTTCTATGTTCATACCTAAACTTTTCAACAGTTTAATGACTTTTGCAAAGCATTTTGAGAAATATGAATTAAAGTGAAGTACTCTACAAAAATACTTTCTCAAAAGTATTTTGACTCAAATTAAAGCGGTATTCCTTCGGCAAACATTCAACTCGTGTATGTGAGATTTGTCGCTTTGACCTACTCTACTCTACTCCTCTCTCTCACTTCCATTCATTCTCGTTTTGTTTCTTTTTTTTTGCCTTTGTAGGCGTACTTACTGGCATTTATTTTGGGCCTATCTCTCACAGACCATAAATATGGCTACAATATTCTCTGCCTACTTCTCTGCGTTCTCTGTCTCTCCCTGACCCTAACTCTTGTACATTTTCTTTCTCTTTGTCTCTCCCTGTGCGTGTGTGTGTGAGCCTGCCTGTGTGTAGAGATCAATGAGATAAAATATATTTTATTATGCACACTGAACAACAGAAGAGCTGCAATTCAAAAACCGATTGCCAATAACCCCAAAAAAACAAAAAAGCCAAAAAAAAACCAACTTCTCTAACCAAGAATACTCGACCAAATATTATTAGATTTATGTGATATAAGCATAAGCCCAAATACATACAACTGTATAAGTGTGTGTGCGTATGTGTGTGTGTGTGTGTTTGTGTTTTTATGGGTGCCCGTTACCATTTTGCCAACTCTCAATATTAATTATGCAATCGCATTCTATGGAAAATTCGCGGCTATTCACAAAATTATCCCACCATTGTCCCTCTTTTCCCTTCCCTTTCCCATCGTTTGCCACTTTTGGCCAAAACGAACAATTAGGATAGAATCGGCCAAACAATGGCATAGGTTGCAAAAGAGGGTGGGGGTGCGGTGTATATATGTATATGTGCGTGGACTCAAAAGCCAACTGCAAAGTTTGTGTCGATTAAATTTTGTGTTGGCTTTTGTGATTATTTGATGGCAAGCGAGTGATAAACAGTCCCAAAAAAACGAAAAAAAAAACCGGAAAAATCCACAAAAATTCACTTGTTTTCCATTTGCAGAGCGAAACAATGAAGCGCTACCAAAAATACTAAAATAATACTAATTAAACTTAATACAAGCACTAAAACGGCAAGAACATAAAAAGCATATAATTTTCGTTTATTTATTTAATTTTCGGTTTTTTTTTTTTTTGGCAATCAATAGTAGATCTATTATTTTGGTGAGAAAAAGTTTTTATTGTGTGTTTTATATATATATATATATATTTTTTTAAACAAATAAATATCTATATAATTTGATTAAAAATTTATTGGAATAAATAAATAAAGAAACTTGATGGTTAAACCGGTCGAATTTTGGAATTTAACGATCTTTGGCCATATAAATATGTATACATATATGACACTGAATTTTATGGCATTGATATCTGATTTTATTTAAAATCTGTATTTAGAATTGATAAGTACTAAGTTTAGTGTTAAAAATTAAAGATCTTCTTTTTCTCTTTGAGCTATAAGTTTGCCTAAATGTAACTGATATATCCTTGGAAAATAACCCTTGGGTATTTCTTAGCCTTGCAATCTTAATATAACTCAAGAGATTTATTCATATACATATGTATATACATATATATATTAGACTCATTTCCGATATATAATACATTCATTATTGCATATGAATTTTGTATATACAGACAGAAGGAGGTTAGGATAGGTTGATCAAGAATATATAATACATTATAGTATATCAAATAGATAAAAGATAAAGATAAAAATTATATCCTAATCCTTTTCACAAAGAAACCTAATATGAGAGATTAATGCTTATTTGGCTGATCAAGAAATGTATATATGTACATATGCTTACTTTATGCTAATTTCATTTTATTTTTTTGTGAGTATATCAATTTGAAATATATAAAATTCAAAATTTCTCATGATTATCAAAATCTCATGGGCTTAGCTTGGGCTTATTGTTGAAATTATCCATTGAGAGCCCTTCTAGAACTTTTAACAACTTTTGTCAAAGAAAAGCTATACATAGACAAAGAGAGCGAGAGAGAGAGTGAGAGAGAGAGAGAGGGCATGAGACAAAGTGAGAGAAAGATGGAATGGTAGAAGGGGAATAACGAGACAAGAAAACTGTGAAATGTAAAGCGAAATGAAATGATTTTCTAAGTAAGTGCAAATTGCGTTTTAATTAAAATGTAAAAATAAAATACACACCAAAAGCGACAGATTGACAGACAGACAGACAGATAGACAGAGAAACAGATAAAGGCAAGTCAAATGAAAGATGCTTAGAGAGAGTGAGAGAGAGAGAGAGAGAGAGAGAGAGAGAGAGAGAGGAGTCACAAAAAAAAGAAAGAAAAATAACGAAAAAAAAAAATAATTAAAATTCGAAAAGTAACTTGCAAAATGTTTTTTCGCCTCGCTTTGTGACATCTGCTCTACTCCTCCGCTAACTGTTTGCAAAGGAACAACCAACTGCCATCTCATCCCGATGACCATGACCAAGCTCCAGCACCCCCCTATCCCCTCATCTCCATTCCTATCCCACCCATCACCCACCGTGTCGCAGTGTCCAATGGTCGCTCTCTACGTGACAAAGTATTAACTCGCTCTAAGCTCGCCAAACGCGTAAATGTCACAATTCCATTTATTTTTCGTATTTATATTTTCTTCAACCAGCCACGCCCACTTAATGGCTGACTCTCTTTCCCTTATCCCCCTATTCGTAATTTTTTTCTCTGTCTTTTATTTTTCCCTGTCGTTTATTTATTTTTTTTTTTTTTTTTTTTTTGCTTTTTGTATCATTCAAAACTTGCCTTATCAGCGACAATTTTATTTGACAAACAGTTTTCCTCACGCGCCCAAGATTTTTTTTTTTTTTTTTTTTTTTTTTTTTTACAAATTTTCTTGTTCAATTTTACTTCAGGCTGAATGAGAGAGGATGGACCGGAGGCTGGGGTAGGGGTTAGGGGGACATCGCCTAGTATGGCCGGCATAAAAATGCAAACTTTTTAATTGGGTTTTTGTGTGATCACATTCGCTTGTCCGCCAAAGGAGAGGGGCAATGAGCAAGAGAGGGAGAGAGTGAAAAACTCAACCAAAAACCAAAAAAATAAAAAAAAATAAAAGGAAAAACACGTTGATGGGGCAGGCAACAGCCATTTGACGTTTTGGTGGAAATTTTAAGCCGCTTAGCTTGACCAAAAACACCCCTCCCTCTCCACCAAAAACTGTCCACCCGCTGTCCACCGTTACTCCGTCATACGCAAAAAAGAAAAAGAAAAATAAAACAAGAAAAACCAAACAAAAACCAAAATTTGAAGGGAAAATACCCGAGGCAAAAATTATGTAGTTGGTGGGGACCACTCAAAAAATTTTGACAGCCTCAATGGAAGGTGTCGAACATAAAGAGATGGCCATGGGGGACATTACGAGGGGAGTGCCCAAAAATGATACAAAATATAAAACAAAGAAAAAATGAAAAATACTAAACAATGTACTTCAAATAGACATGAAAATTTAGTTAATTCAAAGTAAACGCTTTTTAAATTGAGTTTTCTTTATTTTGGGATGAGAATATGTGGCGACACCTAGCGGTTGATGACAATGCACATACATATGACATATGAATCTTGTTTAACAATGATTTTAGAGTGAATATAGCTCTGAAATATATAGTATGTATATAGTTATAAAGAAAACAGAAGAATAGTAGCTCAAATTGTGGAAAGGGGAACATTGAAGTTAAGAAAAGATTGAAAAAGGATTTAAGCCTTAAGACTAAATCAAACCATTTGTCATATATATACATATTAAATATATATATGTACATATTATATGTATGTATTATAAAATTATATATAAATTGCATATTGTGTTTTCCAGTGAATTAACATGAAGCATATGAAGAATAATTTTATGGATTAAAATTAATTGTAAGAATTTTAATAAATATCGATTGACTATATCATAAAGCTATCATATGTACATACATACATATGTATATGAACTCGTAGACTTGAATTAGGTACATATATATATTTGTACTTACTGAAATGTTAAGAATTTGTCTATAGCCCTATAGAAATTTTAACTTTAGCATATTTAAAGTTAATTAAAAATATTTAAAAATAATTAAAAAATATTTTGTAATTATACAAAGTATACAAATAAAATATAAATATTTTTTAATTATGCTTAATAAACACAAATTTGCTTATTTTTTAAGTTTCCATTGTTACTTCTATTAAAGAAAATTTCTTTAAGCACCATTAGACATACATACATACATACATATGTATGTAAGGTTAAGTGCATATATGTATATGTATAAATATATACTTATGTTTATACATATATATATTATATATAAGTATATATGTACCAGGTAACGCATAATTGACAAGCCAACAATTCGATCAAAAAGCAATTTTTATTATCATTTTTTTTTTCTTTTTTGAAGCTAAAAAAGAATGAAATAACGAATGAATAAGCAAATGGAGTAACCTCTAGCGACCTGTCGTAAAAGTAATTGAACTATGTATTTATTGATTAAGCAATTAGCTGAAATTACACTAAATACACAAAGATACATCTCGGTGTGTGTACACACATACACACACACACACACACACGCACACATACATAGCTAGACATACATATTGTGAGGCAAGACCCAATGCCAACAAAAATCCCAATCTAGTCGTATAAACCTAATACGTTTCCCGTTCCCTCCTTCATCATCAAGTTCTACTTTGACTCTTTGCATTTTGCGTGCCTTCCCTACGTACATGTATACATATATGTATATATATACATATAGATATATGTATGTGTATGTGTGTGTGTGTGTGTGTGTAAACATTGCACGCCACATACGCAATATCTATAGAGATAGATAGTCATAGCCCTAGTCGCAGTCATGGCCATGTGCTATTTATGCGAGGCACACAGTAAAACAAACACCAGGCCAGACCAGACCTAGCCCAACATAACCCACTATAACCCCATATTTTCACCATTCCCATCTCCCCCTATCATCTATTCTACCTTTTACTACAAGTTCTAATTCTTTTTTCGCTGATGATGGAGCGTAACGAATGGTTTACATGGCTTGGAAAATGTTTATAAATATATACAAAATACATATATAATTTTTTCAACTATATTATTACGATTTGATAATATCGAGAATTTTTATACTCTAAGAAACTTGTTTTTTAAAACGAATGTAATGTTGTAATTGTCATTGTTTGATTATTGCAGGATCCTGATTCATAGTCTGTCCTTACTGCTCGATGAGAATCCAGGATAATGAAAAATTAAAGAAACTATGTCAGGTAAGTAAACCGATTGGAAAACTTATTTTTCATTTGGATAAATCATTATAGTAATTTAAAATCTTGGCATTTAATTTTGTAGTTTTAATTCTTTAAGCTTAAAATAATTTTACATTATTTGCAATATTTTTGAAATTGAACTCTTAGAAGGTTAATAGTTTAAATGGTTATTAACTAATGTATATCATGTCATAGAAATAAATATATTTAAAAATTCTAGTTATTTTTATAAAGAATTCTCTGAAGTCCGATGAAAAATAAACAATAAAATACCACATAACTGTAAGAACGGGCACACTGAACCCAATATTCTTCAATGCTTAGATGCAAATGTTTTCATTTAATCCAATCAATGGAAATTATGCTTAAATAGGCCTTAAAAATTATATATATTAAGAAACAACTAAAAAAAAAAACAACTAGAAAATCACTTTAATTACTAAAAATCACTGATTAAAAAACTTTATAGTCGAAAATAATTTTATAACTCTCAATATTAATTCTCTTAATAAACAAACTCGCTTTTTGATAGCTAAATCTTTTATTATAATAAAAAAAAAATCTCGATAATCTGGGCAACTATTCAATTGGAAACTGTTTAAGTCTGAATTAAGTTTTCAACTTTCCAAAAATCAAATATAGAGTATATCGATAAACGGTTTGATAACCGATCTATGTACATATATACTAAAAACCAAGCCTTGCCTTTAATTGCACGGTAAAGGCAGAACGCACAGGTCGAAGGATAAAGCGTATGTAGATCTGGCCAGAAAGGAGAAGAAGAAGAGCTTTAGTTCAACTTGCATGTGTTGCCATCGATTTGGCCGTTTAAAACATTTATCGGTCTCATGCTCAGTAAATGACTATAAAGCTGTATGTATGGATGGATTGTGGGTGGTGGGTGGTGGGTGGGTGGATTGGTGGATATCCAATATATATGACCAGCAATTTTGCACATTTTGCACAGTGTGTCACCTGCGCAGCTTAGATAAATTGCCCAAGATGAGTTGAGCAGAGTAGAAAAAGTTTTAGCCATCGGCGATTTGTCGATTTATGTGCTGTGAATTGAAATGCAGCCAAGACAGACAAAGAAATGAAAATGGGTACAAATTTTGGTCCCAACCACACTGAGTATTTCTCTCTCTCTCTCTCTCTCTCTCTCTTTTCTGCTCTATCCCTTTCTGTCTCTGTCTGCTTTGGCTAATGCAAAACATTGAGCCAGGTGGCATATCACTTTCAAGTTCCAAGTTCGAGTACTTTTGGGTTAATAGGCTTAACATCAACAACAGAAATCCCAGTTGCCCAGAACCACCCACCAACCTCTCTCCTATGAGGTTTTGGCCTATCTTTCTCTCTTTCTTGCAGAAGCAGTAAAAAGAAACTAAAATAGCGGGCAAATTTTCGAATTTTCTAAACTTGCCACATTTTCTTTTTTTTGTGAATTTAATTTACAAAGAAAATGGTTAACTGGCTAAATGAATATACCCTATTTGATATGGCAGGGTATACAATATAAAAATGGCAAAGCGTTGAAGCGTAAGCGACACATTGTTGTTGGTATGTTAGACGTGTTAGACGTTAGTCCAGTTCAGTTCCTGATATCACCAAAACACCAATATATACCATATCAAGACAATGAAGAAGGAGAAGAAGTAGGAAGGTGATGAAGGAGTAGCAGAAGAAGAAGAAGCAGGAGTATAATACCAAAAGCAACACCAACAACAACATTGTTGACCCCAGCTGGGCCGTAGCCTGTCCAACTTGTCGCTGTGATGATTAATGGCCACCAAACTGATAAATCAACTTTGTCGCTGTTGCTGTCACTGCACAAACACGCCGCAAAATGCTGCTACTGCTGCTGCTGCTGCTGCTGCTGCTGCACCTCCCCACACTCCCCTTACTTCTAGCCCTCACCCTTGCCTTGAGTTTTGGTTCCATCCAAAAACCTGACTATCTAATACCCCCCAGTGTTTCTGTCTAGTCTAGATGCCACCCATCGATATGCTCTCTCACTTGAATTTTGTTCTTGTTTTTGTTTTTGCTTTTGTTCATTTTTTTTTTTTTTGATATCCTTGGTGCTTTGGCCAAGGCTAAAGCTAGAAATTCGATTCGATTCGTTTCAATTCGTTGCGGCTCACTTGAGTTTTAGCTAATGTTCAATATGTGACACGCCCATACAGGCGCATGGGGCCTGTACAAAGGGGGGATGGGAGGGGGAGGAGAAAGGGGGTAGTAGCTTTCCAGACAACATATGCAAACACGACAATTTTCAAACGTCACAATGGCGACAACATCCAACAAAGGACTGGCGATTGGGACACGTTAAAAAATTTTCAATTCATCCCATTGTCTGACTAACGGAAATTATTTTCCAACCGAGGCAGAAAGAATGGCAAAATAAAATTCTATAAATGTCATCTAACGAATGGTTAATACTCTTCAATTTTGTAAAAAGGAAAGTAAGTGTTAATTATATTGGCAATTAGTTATTTGCAACGAGTATATAAGCAACGAGTAATTAGACAACGATTATTTCATTTACTCGTTGTCAGTAAAATAACGAGTAACACATAACGAATAAGTGCATTTGCCTATTATTTAATAGATTAAAGTATATTGTAATAATCTTAACAAAAAATATACATATATAGCCATCAAATTAGCGAATAGTTTGTATCAAAAAAATGGAAAAATCAGTCAAAGTTGACAAATTCAATCAATAATAATTTGTTAATCATATTTTATGGTAAACTAGAAAGATGGACTAACTTCGGCCGTGCCGAAGTTCGTATACCCTTGCAGATTTTCTCTATATAATTCACCAGAAGCATTATTGTAAATTAAACATACCAAATTTACAAATTCAATATTTTGAGCTTGAGGAAAAAAATTTTTCATACAAAATTTTTTTTTGTACCGATTGTTCCTATAGCAGCTATATGATATAGCCAACCGATTCTGATCAGACTTGGTTGAAGTATCAAAAAGCATATTAAACTCATAAATATCAAATTTCGTGGCATTCGGTTGAAAAACAACAGAGTTATTGAGGATAAGCCTTATTCATGACCGATCGGTCCTATGGGAGCTATATGATATAGTCGTCCGATTCAGATCAAACTTGGTTGAAGTATCAAGAAGCATATTAAACTCATAAATATCAAATTTCGTGGCATTCGGTTGAAAAACAGCAGAGTTATTGAGGATAAGCCTTATTCATGACCGATCGTTCCTATGGGAGCTATATGATATAGTCGTCCGATTCTGATCAAACTTGGTTGAAGTATCAAGAAGCATATTAAACTCATAAATATCAAATTTCGTGGCATTCGGTTGAAAAACAACAGTTATTGAGGATAATCCTTATTTATGACCGATCGTTCCTATGGGAGCTATATGATATAGTCGTCCGATTCTGATCAAACTTGGTTAAAGTATCAAGAAGCATATTAAACTCATAAATATCAAATTTCGTGGCATTCGGTTAAAAAACAACAGAGTTATTGAGGATAAAGCTTATTCCTGACCGATCGTTCCTATGGGAGCTATATGATATAGTCGTCCGATCGGGATGATTCCGAGATATACAATGCCTGCAGCAAAAAGGAGCCTATGCTGAAAATCTCAGCTCTGTAGCTCTTATGGTCTCGGAGGAGAAGCTGTTGATCCAGACAGACGGACAGACGGACAGACGGACAGACGGACATGGTCATATCGACTCGGCTATTCATGCTGATCAAGAATATATATACTTTATATAGTCGGAGATGCTTCCTTCTGTGCGTTGCAAACTTCTGACCAAAATTAATATACCCTCTGCAAGGGTATAAAAATAAATTACAGTTTGCCAGAATAATGATCTGTAATCTGGTTAATTGAATCATTTCATTGACTTCTAACTTAAAAACAAAAGAATCGTATTAAATAATATATAATTGACAAATTTAACACTTTATATATATGTATTTAGTTTTGAATAATTTGTTCCTTCAACACTTGGCGTATACGTTATTTTTATAGATGTTCATAAAAATATATTGTTTCATTATTATACGTTATTTTTATAGATGTTCATAAAATTATATTGTTTCATTATTAATATTATGAATAAACAGAAAGAAAAATACTAAACTCTTTACTTTCTATGAATTTTATAAATTATGAGATTTCTTAAACAGTAAAAGATTTAGATTCGGAACAAAATATAAGTATATAACATGTTTTCAAACATAGATACTTATTAATTATATTTAAAGTAACAAGTTGTATACTACTTTTTAATCCCTTAAAAAACAAATTCACTTAATTTTCTTCTTATCTTATATACTCTATATTTAGGTGTACATATGTGTGGATGTAGGTGTGTGTGCTTGGGTGTGTGTATGCTTGTGTGTTATGGGGAGTGTGCGTATGCGTAATGCTCAAATAACAACTGTTTGATGGCATTAAAGTTACCATCGGTTGTATTTCAGTATTTCACGTTTCTGTGCATTCCATTGGATTCATTGGATTTTGTGCCATTTTGGCTCATTAGACACATTTCGTTGGCAATTAAGTAAATAATTTGTAAGCCACAAAACGTTGCAGTGACCACATCGGTGGTGGTTCGTCTGCGGTCCTCTCTACATATCTCACCCTCTTCTCTTCATTTCCACCATCAATGCACTTTGCACATTTTCTCCCCCATTTATATGACCTGTCCCAGTGCCGTTTATTATGTCGCCTGCTTTCCCTTTGCCATACCTTCTTCTCCTCCTCCTCCTCCTCATCCTCCTCCTCTGCCTTCTGTGGTCGCTGACTGTGGTAATTTATGTTACTGCACCAAGTAAATGCCGCCAAAGCACAACTCACATGACACAACATATACACACTCACAGACACTCGCACACACTCACAGACACTCGCACACACTCGCATACACACTCGCACACACTCACACACACTCGGACACACACACGGGAACATTTATTCACTTGCCTTGCTGTTTGTGTTTGCGCTTTTGTTGTTTTGTTTGCCAATTGATTTGAAAATCGCAACAACAATGAACGAAGCGGAACGACGCCTGGCTAATGCCAAAAACATTGCGTTTTTGCATTCCACCTGCCATGGCCATGGCCACGCCTTCTTTTCAATTCACTCGACATCCAAACACACTCCCCTCTCCCTCTCTATTAAGGAGTACATGCGTTCCACCTAAAAATCACCATTCGTTTTGCCGCCTAAAACCATTTTCTAGCTCTTGCGTACGCATTGTTTGCATGCTCCTAAAAGTATGCAACTCGCATATTTAAATTTTCGCAAAAGCGTTGAGTTCTTTTCGCCTAGAATTTTTGGACGTATACCACGAGGATACACCGACACACCGACACCGACACACCACCAATACACATACTCAATAGCATCTAACCCCTGTTAGTCATGAGTTGGTCTTCAGTGTTCTGATTGAATTTCAGGCAAGTTGAGATTTTTCTTTGGCTTTGACTTTGTTTTTTTTTTTTTCTGTCGAATTTTCTTCATTTTTAAAGTTTCTTTTTTTTTTCTTTCTCTCTCTCTTTTTTTGGGAAAAGTTGCGTGCGCGAATAAAAAGTTTTGATTGGGTTAAATGAGAGTGGAAGATTAAGGCGAGAGGCAAGATGAAAGTTCTTCAAAAGAGAGACAGAGAGAGAAAGAAGGAGAGGTGAATAGAGATTCTGAACAATTTTGGTTATGAACAAATATTTGATATAAATTTCTTATACCATTATATATATATATATATATATATATATATATATATATATATATATATATATATATATATATATATATATTACTTAAAACTATTAAATAAATAAATTTATCTTTTAACTATTTAGTATATATATTAGAAGCAAATAATTTATATAGTTCCCGTTTTTGATTCCAACTAAAATATTCGTTAATCTGTTTTTACATACGATTTTGAGAATATTTTTTTTTTTTGGTTTTGAATCGTTTGCCATTGAATAATCAAAATAAAAAGCGATAGGCAATTAATATAGAATTTATTTTATTTTATTTGACATATTCGCTTGTATATTAATTCTTAAAATGCTTAAATTATTATTTACCATTTGTGAATTAATTAAATAAAATATAATTAAGTAAAATAGTGCAGATATTAATTTATTAGAATTTTTTTTGGAAAGGAAAATTGAACTGTCCAAATGAAACTTACTTGTATTTTTTCTGTTTTTTCCAAGTGATTTTTTTTTTATTTTTCATATATTTTTATATGTCTTTTATACATTTTTTAAGTATTTTTGATATATATATTTTTTATTATATTTTTATTTTATTTTGTATAAAAGGGATTTTGACTAGAAATCTATTATAAACCTCTCAAAGTGATTCTTCAGATACTTATGTAGACTCATTTAATGTAAGAGATAAAGAGAGAGAGAGAGAGAGAGAGAGAGAGAGAGAAGAAAATGGAATGCTCACATCCTTTATATTCCCCCAATTACCTGTTGGCGTGTCTATCCAGGACCAGTTACTATCGTCCATTATGACATCGTCATCATCATCATCATCGTCATCATCAACATCATCATTATAACGATTGTAATGGACACTCAGTTGTTAGAATATAACGGAAATGGGCAATGGTACGAGTATCTTCAACTTGTTTATGCATGTCATTGTTTGCATGTAAATTTAGCAAACGCCTACAAAATGGCACACCTACATAAACCTATATCATGCTCGTATTATCCAAAAGGTATACCGGAAATTCTCCTCGTTATTTGCCATTACACTTTTTAAAGTCTTAAAGCTAGCATCGTTCGGTCGGTCGGTCGGTCGGTCGGTCGGTCGGTTCCTAGCTTGTCGTCGTGGTCGTCGCCATTGCCAGAGTCCTGGCCTGCCATTTTAATTGAATTATGGCAGAGCTGGCAAAACTTCAAAGGAGACCTCTGCCTTACTGATAAGAACAAAAGTATGTTGCCGCATGGAATTTTCCCCCATGGCATCGGGTTTGGGGCTCCTTCTTCATTTTTTTTTTCCTTTCTTCCCATTTTTTTTTTTTTTCAAATTAGAAAACGAACAACGAGCGGGGGTCACAGTGGTATGAAAGTGATTAGCAAACTGATTTTAAAATTTGATTTAAAACTGTCAAAGACAAAAAATAATCTAAAATTTCGAAAAGCAAATTCGAATAATTTCCATTGGATCATTATATCTTATATGAATAAAGTATTCAATAAGGAAAAGTTTGTAATTTTATTCTCCAGTTATAGTGAACAGATGTTGGACAAATTTTCTTTGTTTGAGCAAATTATTTAAATAGATTTTTGCTATGTAATTAAAAGATATTTCTTTAGAATAAAAAAAAATTATTTATAAAGGGGTAAAAAATTCATTTTAGGCAAAAATTTTGCTTGAAAGTTTTCAACAAATAAAAACTTTGAAAAAAGATTTCTCAGAAATTAATTTGACACTTAAAATTTTCGAAATTTAATACACTATGCCTAAGAGAAAATAAAAATCTCATGTGAATCCATAGAAATAATAAACGGAAATAAATTAGTAGAAATTAATTTGATCAAATATATTTGCAAAAAAAAAATAAACAAAAATCTGTTAAAGAAATTTCGCTAAAAGAATTTAAAAGGCAAAATTATGACAAAATGTTTGCGTGATTTTTGGTGGGCCAAATGTTGTTTTCTTTTGGCCTGGTTTTGGCCCCATTTTCACCCATGGGTTTATTTTTTTGGCTTTCCTCAGGGAATCTGCTGTATTTTAATGTTAATAAAAATGATTACATATTTCATGTAATTTCACATGTATATATATTTAATTTAGTTTGCATTTAAGTTAATTTTATTGCCATTCTTATACTTTGTTTAGTTTATCAGAAATATATATATACATATACATATAATATAATAATAAAATTAATGTTTATTTCTAAAATTCTTTAGCATATTATATATTGAAAGCATTTATTGCATCATTTTGAACCACTGTGACATAGTAGATACTAGCTTGACTCGGGTTGGTATCATCGCATTTCAAACGCATTTCGTCTACGTGAACGGCGGAGCAATGTGAGTAGCTTGTAAGTAAGAAGGTGCCTCTAACTTTTGTAGCCCATGGACCTGTTGCAGAGCAACTTATTCTCAACACCCCCACCCCCCTCTCACTCTCTCTCTCTCACTCTCTGAGTCTCTTTCTCTATCTATCTAGATCTCCTTTCCTTCTTTGGCACTGTCTTTGGGTTTTGGTACACTCTTCCAAGCCTTAGCTGGAGGCTCCTTGAGGGCGCTTGGGCGGCTTATGTAATGCATTTCGTACGAGGAGGCAGCAACGCCGCAAATTATGCCAAGAAACTTGTTAAACTTATTAAAACGAAACCTCAGCGTTAAGTTGCCAAGTGCAAATACACATGCTGGTTAAAGGCAACAGAATGGGGGCAGCGGGAAGCCAAAGTGGAAGGGTATGAAGGGTCTGTTGCAGCATTATGGCCAAAGATGGAGTAACAACGTCACAGCAAGCGGTAAACAAGTGGGCGTAAGACTAACTATCTCTCTTACTCTGTTTGTATGCGTATGTGTGTGTGTGTGTGTGTGTGTGTGTGTGTGTGTGTACGACAATTAAAAGACATGAGGCAAAAGCGAGAGGGATTTCGCTAAGGGAATGACAGTGGTGCATAGATAGAGGGAAAGGGAGGTGGAGAGAGAGAGAGAGAGAGAGACATCTTGCGGCTGCAGTAGCTATCATTTACTTTGTAGCACCAACGAACAACGAAAACAAACTGCCACAACAACATTACCAACCAAAAACAACGCAAAAAGCAACAACAGCAACAACAACAGAAACAACAATAGCAACAACAACAATAACAGTGGCCAAACGAAGTTTCTGCCACAAAAGTTTTTCGGGCCAACTTGAAATCTCAGCTATGCCGTAAATCGAGTCAGACACTCCTCGAGCAGGCGGCAGCCAACATCCAAGGCAAACTTCACTTGAGTTAAATTTTATGAGAGACGCAGAAAAAACTACAAAAAAAAAAAAAAAAAGAAAAAAAGGAAACTCTTCCCTCACCTTCCTTCCCATAAACCAAGCACTCCGCCCCTCACCTTACAACTCCTTCGAATTTAATAAAACATGAAAAAAATTAGTTAAAAAAAAAGAAAAACATATAAAAAAAAGGTAAAGAAAAAATTACAAAGGAAAAATTGCATCACAACCGCTCCCCGCACCCCCTCCCCACACTTAATGAAGTTCATTTGCAGCAACAACTAGAATAATTACTTCTAAGAGCTTAAATCGTAGAAGAATTTACCTAAACAAAAAAAAAAAAAAAAAAAAAAAAAGAGAAGGATTTGTCCAAATAAGTTTGCACCAAAGTTGAAAGTGCTAATAAATTTGCTTCAAATTATTCTTTACAACTTTACAATAAATAGAAGGAAGTTTGTGTAACTTTGTTTTCAGCCAAAAACAAATGGCCTAAACCATTTTCTTTTTTTTGTATATTTTTTATGTTTGTTCAAATTTTAGATGAAAAAATTGTTAAAAAGATTTTCAACCCGAGCAACAAGTTTTATTTTAAATAAAATTTACACATTTAAAGTACTTGAATGAAATTTTAATTTTTTTGAATTAAAATTAAAGATTTTGTTTCAATAAGGAAAAATTTTAAAAATCTTTTATCACTATTATCCCTGTTTTCTTAAGGATAAAGAGCGAATTCCAAACAAAAAGAATCTCTCTCGACTAGCTCCTTCTATTGTGCAATTGATTGACTTAAATACAAATAAAATTAATTAAATCGAAGCAAAACATTTATATTAAATTTTATCTGGAACAAAAATGATTAGGAGAAATAAAGAAAATTGAAAAATATAAAATCTTGTGTTTTATTCTTAGCTATTTTTATATATACATATATATTTTTTTTCTTTTAATTGCAATTGAAGGAAAGGAACAAAAAAAAATATCTTTTACGTATATCACACATACGCCACGTGATCCGTACCGCATGGCCACGTGTCCGTGTCCATGTTGAGATTTATTCTTGAAAATTGTGGTTTTGGATTGCGTTGCCAGTGCTGGCAAGTGGAAATAAGTGTTGAAAATAATTGTCTAGACAGCGTGTGCAGAGTGCGATGGTGGAGTGCGGGGGGGCAGGCATTCAATTGCAGATGTACCAAGGATCAGATATCCCAATTGTCATTGTATTTGAGGAGTTTCCTTTTTGAATCCTGAATTCTGTTTTACTATATTTCTTCTTTATTGTTACATAAAGCCAGTCACACCAGACAGACGGCCAAAAAATGGTGACAGGGGGGAGAGAGAGAGAGAAAAGGGGGCGAATCAATGTTTCTGGCACATTCATTAATCAACTTGCTAAGCACGAGAGGGAGGTAGAAGGAGGTGAAGGAGAAGGGAGTTGAAGGGAGCTAAGACACTGGAAAAATCATCATCATCATCATCGTCTTTCGGTTGGTCGCTCGACGACATTTGATGGCAACAGCTTTTTGGTGTTTATAATTACAAAACCCGAAAAACCGAAAGTTTGATTTCCAGTTCGAAAAGTTGATGACATTAATGAGCTAACTCTGTCTGTCTGTCTGTCTGTCTGTCTGTGTCTGCTCTTCCCTTCTCTACTGTTCACATCCTCCCTTCATTCATCCTTCCTTTCATCTTTCGGCTGACAAATTGTTGAGCTGGCTTTTCCTTTCAGTCTTCCCCCCTCTCCCCTCATTCTAATCAAAGCGGCTCAAATCATTACCATATGTGACCATCGATTGAATGGCTATTGCCTTTTTTAACGAATATTTCAATCACGTCTTTAAGCCCATCAAATACATTTAGTCCTTTTTTAAAGGACAACAAATGACAGCATAACTATGAAATTTTAGTTTAGTTTCCTTTTTGTTTTTTTTTTTAATGTTTTCCTTCTCCTCATTTTTCCTTACTTTTTCTAGTCCTTTGCGTGACTCACGCAAAGAAAAACCTCGACCAACAGAATGTTTTAGTTAACTTTCTATTTTACTTTTTGGCCAAAGGGTAAAATGTATTTTCTAATAATCCAAAAAACAAATTTTAGTAATTCATTTAAGTAATTAAAGAATTTAGATTATTTTAAATTGAAAAAGAAATTGAAATATTGAAAAGTTGGAAAAATCATAAAGTTTTCATGACCAACTTTATATAGCTTACACGATGTGGGTTACTTTATTTTAAATTGTTTAGCTTCTCGACTCTTGTCCAGGAGATTGTCAAGTATCTGACAGTCTTTATACCTTAGATGTCTTTGTATGACAGAATTAAGGATATAAAGATGAGAGACATAAAGATTTTTATCAAAAAAATTCATTGGAAAAAATTCATATAAAAGTTAAGAGCAATTCGTAGAATTCTGCAATTTAGTCTATTTTTGAAATCAAAATCGCATTTTTTCTCACACCAAATCCTTCCTACCGAATGCTGTCATTTCCTTTCCAGGAAATTTTTTTTTTTTCAAAAATCATTTTTATTTCTCATTTTTGTTGACTTTAGTTAGTCATGTCACGCAATTTTAGAAAATAACACACATCTATATATATATATAAATATATATATTTAACAATGACAGTTTTAGATTAGATGACATATGTAAGTATAAGCAAAATAATAAGTTACTAAGTTACTCTAGTTAGTTCAAGTGTTTAAATTAAAGATAATTTCATCTCATCTTTGAATAAATAATAATAATTATATATAAATCAATAAATAAACCATAACTGACCCCCTGACCTGACATACTATTTATACTATAACTTAATGAAAATTTATATAAATTACTTTCTATATAATTGTTAGAGATTTTGTGATAATGAAAATATAATTGATTGCAGTTTTATTCAATCGTAATCAATAAATGTTGCGGTCATTTTACAATATCCGATTTCCAAAACAGATAGACAAAAATAGTTTTCATTACATCTAGTTAAGAATGAAAATTTCGTTTTGAATTTAAAAAGTTATAGACGATGCTGGAGGAATGTTGCTGAAGTTTAAAAATCCGGCAGTTGGTGAAAAACTTTGCATAGTTTTGCAAGTTTTCTAGGGGTAATTTTCAAAAACTATTTTTTATTTTACCCAAAAGACAGTTATCATATATATGTGCGTGTGTGTGTCTGTGTGTGTGTGTGTGAGGGGGGTGGCAAGTCAAAGTTGTTGGTTCGGTTGGTCTGGTTTTATTCATAGAGGAAAGTTTAGTCTGGCATTTCAACTTCTCTTCATGTGCGTGTTAAAACATTTTGTAGGCCTGGTGAAACTTTATTCTCTTTTTTTTTCTCTCTCTCCCTGTCTCTCTCTCGCTCTCGTTTCTTCTCCCTTTTTACATACATCACCGCAACATTGTAAAATGTTGTTAAATTATTTTCTTTTTTTTTTCTTTCTTTCTATTATTGGTTATATACCATGCCATTTTATTCAGTACAATTTGGCTTATGCAACGTTCTTGCATTTTGGTTAAACTTGTAAAATGTCTGAAGACGTCAACATTTGTGCCTTTAGCCAGTTACCGGATGTTTAGTGCAAGCATTGTACCTGTATATATGTACTATACACACACACACATACACCTGGAAAAAATAAAAATTAAAAGAAAGTTTGGTAAAAACTTACGCTAACTTCACAGCACTTCACTTGACTTCGTTTCGCTCCACTACTTTTGTTGCTTCGTTTCAAAAACTTGAAGTTTTTTGTCGGCTTCTGTCGTGTTTTTTGGTTTTTCATTTTGGTTTCCTTTCCTTTCCCAACTCTCTAGCCATCTTTTTCATATCCTTCAGTCCATCGTAAGTCAGGGGCAACAATATAAAATACAATAAGTTTGATAGTTTTTTTTACTACAGTTTTTGCATTTCGTTTATTTTTTCTTCATTTTTTTTTTTTTTTGGTTGGTTGTTTTGCAAAAGTGTAACGAAATTTGGTTCAATTAAAAATTGTTGAACAGATCTTTCAAATAGTTTGGAATTTATAATTTATTAGCTTTGCTGCTACCCCCAAAAAGTACGCAGTTGTCTTGCATAAAATGGCAAAAATCGTACACATTTTTACTTCAATTTAAATTTACATTCATCAGTAACTTTTAAATATCATTTAAGAAACTCTAGCAAATGTTATACCAAAAATGATTATATGTAAGATATATATATATAAATTTATGTCTATTATGTGTGTGTGAAATACGGAATATTATTGTGTTCAAAAAAAAAGATGAAAAGAAATGGAATTTAGGCAAGACTCATTAATTATTTACTAAAATACTATTCAAAGCAAATTGTTCAAGTTTTTTTTGTTAAATTTCATTCTTTAATTTAATTTAAAAATGATTCGTGTATGTTTAATGAAAAATGAAAATTCACAGCTCAAAATGATATAATCAGATGATGTTCCAATGTTTTATTGAATTGTATTATCTTTCAGATTATCTATTCAGATTATTGACTATATATTGTATTCAGTTCAAAATATAAAATTTGGCTTAATTTGCCATCAATAATTTTGATTTCATTGATTATGACAGGACTTTTGCTGTCTTTCACATATTTTATACAAAAGATAAGCAAAATTGGATTATAGAAACAAAATGGATTAAGATCACATTTCATTCGCATAGAATCGGTACAGGATGAAGGCATCGATGAGAATTTACATGATTCATGTGAATTTAAATGCTTTGAAGGACGTTTAAAAAAGCACTTGCTAAGGACTGCTGCTTCCTCTCATAAAATGAAATAACTATGAAATAATAAATTTAATTTTTTAAATGGAATTCTCTATAATTCTCTATAATAAAGTTAATTGAATATCCATTTGTATTTTGGAATATTCAGAAATCGTTTTTTAACGGTCTTGAAATTGGATTTTCTTCCATTTGAAATCCATATAATAAAACGAAACTAGCGACATATGTTAAAAGAGACAAAATTCAATATTTTTATATATATATTGATAGATATATAATTGAAAAATTCAGTTCTAAATTTCTAAAAAAAAAAACAATTATTTTTTATCTGATCCGGGAAGGAAATGAAAGGGCTTTGAAATTGAATGATTGAAAGTGGAAAATGGAATTTTTTATTAAATGTTCTTATTATTAATATTATTCAAAGAGTGCATTCGGTATACTAAATAAAGTTAATCACTTATTTTTCAGTAGAGACAAGATCTCCAAGCTCAATCTCCTACTATATATTTGCATCTATATATATAAAAATGAAGCCCGTTATATCTGGTCATCGCATCACGCGTGAACCGATGGACCGATTTCACTAATTCTTTTTTTGTTGTATTTGTTATTATTAGGAGAAGGTTCTTACGGAAAAAATATTAAGAAAATCTCTCATGCCATGTTTTATACGCATATTATCTTTAAATTTTTGGCAAGGCAACACGAAATACAAGAACATCTGATCTGCTAAATGTGACCATCTGTTTGGTGTGGCCGTAGCAACGTTATAAAAAAACCGATCTGTTTACAGAAATCAGTTTGAGTCAAATAAAGAAAAAGCTCGATTTGAAATCCACAGAAACTTATTCATAAAATTAAAGTCTTTGCAGTTGGATTTTCGTTTTTAACAATGCCACCAACCAGACGTACAAGCTTAGAACCGCAGAACTCGAAATACGGCAAGTCAAAGAAATATAAGAGCAAATCAAACTTATGAGCAACGCGAAGCGCGAAATGAACTTGATCGGAATCGATATGAAGATAGAAATTTTGTGTTTAATCCCCACAGAGCTGCATTCAGTTATAATGTGGCAATTAATTACAGTTCAGCGAAAATTGTTGCTATTGGTCAAATGAGTTCATTTTTAAATATATATAGATATATTTTGTTTTTTATTTCATTAAAAATTAGTAAAGTCATTTTCAGGTATAGCGAGATCAGGGAATTATGGATACATTTTTATAGGTAGGATTCAGTTCAAATTGAATAGGTACTCATACCTAAGATAGGTCAGCTGTACAAAATAAAGTAGTGCATCATTGCAACGCTAAGGCGGTACGAAGTTCGCCGGGTCAGCTAGTTATGAATAAATGTATATATGTAAAACACGTTATATAAGGGTATATCAAATTCGACGCTCAACACTTAAAGGTTTCCCTTTTCTTCAAATGGAGATATAATGGAATAAAGAAATTGGTTTGGCTAAATAAAGGTTTGTCTCTCTGTTTCGCATGAAAAGCGTTGGAAGATTCACAATTTTTTTTGTTCCTTAACACCTGATATACCTTTTTGCCCCATAAGCTTTAAACCTTACCTTTATACTCAGCCACGCCCCCTGCTTATTATGTCTCATTCCCATTTCCCCATTCAGCTATAACAACGAATGAAAAAAAAAGAAGGAAAAACAAAAACAAAAAAAAAAAACAAAAAAAAAAGGAAACAAAAATGACCAACACATTTTGCGCCTCAATAAAACTGTCAACATTATAAAGCGCCACTTAAGAAATGAACAAAAGCCAACAAAAAGAGCGTGGATGAGAAAGAGAACGAATGAGAGTGAAAGAGAGAGAGAGAGAGAGGGAGAAAGAAAGAGAGGGAAAAAAAACAATAATCATAAAATTAAAGCCAAGCCAAACAAACAAACAAATGAAACCCAATGGCAGAAAAAAAAGGGCCAGGCGAAAATTAAATAAATAAAAAGAAAAAGAGGAAAAGCGCAAAAAAAAAAGAGAACTTTTTGCCTTTTTTTTTCTCAACATTTTTGTTTTTGTTGTGCTTTTTTTTTTTTTATATATTTTGGTGTATTTCATTTTATTTTGTTTAGCATGACGCATGGAACACGGTTGACATTGTTGCTGAAAACTGCCACTAAATGTCAGCAAATGAGGGTCAAACACACACCCACACACCACACACACACACACACACGCGCGCACGGCCATATACATATGCAGAGGCCAACTAAATATTGTAATAAAAAAAAAAAAAAAAATTCAAGGAAAAATATATATATATATATATATAAAAAGGAAAAAGTTTTTGTTTTCGTTTTCATTCTGTTGTTGTTGTTGTTGTTTCTGTTTTTTAATGAATTGACCGTAAAATGAACTTGTTGATGAGTCTTATGAGCTGACCAAAAGTGCCACGCCCCGTTTACCCACACGTCCAGTTAGCGTGGTCATTTGCAATAAAAAAGGATTATGAGCTGAAGGACAACCCCGAAAAAATAACACACACACACACACACACACACACACACATAAAACAAGAAGAGAAACACCAACAAACATATAAATATTTATAAATGGGTTAGTTGGATGGATATAGAAAGAATGAGAGGAAAGGCAGAGAGTAATAGAGAGAGGGAGATTGGAAGATGGAGAGGGGAATGGTGGCGAGGTACAAAGGAGGAGGGTCAAGTGTCAGTGCCATTTAACAACTTGCCGCAAACTGTGGTCAGTGATGGGATAACATACGTACGCAGACACACACGCACACACTTGCACACACACGCACACACATATGGCTGTGGGGGGTAAGAAAAAAAAAAAACATAGAAATCAAAAAAAAAGGTGCGTGCTTCTAACTAAAAAACGAGAGAAATTCTTTAGTCGACATAAACATACCCTATCTGGATTTGGAAAATATTTGTGTTTAAATTCCAAACAGGAATTCTCAATTCATTTCAATAAAATCAATATAAAAATGTTATCTATATGTATAAGAAAAGTTTTAAAAATAGAGCGTTTTTTTTTTCAATTTAAATTTTCGAAAAATTAGTTCAAAATAATATCTTTATCACAAATATTTTTGAGCAAAAATATCAATACAATTCTATTAATAAAATGTTTCAAAATTGCATTTGTTTTCTTAATGAAAAATTGAAACTATTTCAAAATATTTCTAAACATGGTTAAAGAAAAAGAGAAAAATTATTTTTTTCTTAACAAAATAGTTTAAAAAATTTGGTAAATTTGAATCTATGAAAATTGTAAATCATTTTTATAATCAAACCCTTCTAATTCTTGATCTATATGTATATGTATATATATCTTATTATAATATTCTTAAGCAATTTATTCACATTAAGGTTTTGTTTTAAAATATAACGTATACGCCGCATTGAACAACTGAAAAGCAATGAATGCAGAAAATTAGATGCGATACTAATCACAATGTTTAAATAATATCATATTTTAGTTTAATAAACTTTCCCAAGATATAAAATATACAGAAATGAACAAATTCTAGAAAATTTGACAATTTTAAAATAATTATATAGCTTAGACAAAAATTACAGGGTATAGTAATGAAAAGAAGCAGAACAAATATCTTCATAAATTGATGAAACAAAAAGATACCGATTGTTTAACACTCTAATTTGGGTCAGGGCAAAAAAAAAAAAAACAGCAGATAACTTAGAGAAATCGAATATATAAGTAGCAGAAATATTTTAAATCATAACTGAAAGATGACATTTATATATATATATTTATATATATATTTATATATGCTATATAGTAAAAGAAATATACCAAGCAACTAACTTTAAACTCACCATGATTATCAAGGGGATAGGAAAATTAATGATAACTTTAACACTGAAAGAGTATAAACATAATTTTTCTTTTTCTTTTTCTTTCTCTTTCTCTTTCGGTTTCTGTTTCTGTCTCTCTGTGTATTGCCTTGTCACATTCTGGCCCTGCCTTGGTCAGTACCAGTTCATGCCCTTGACATCGTTGTTGTTGCTCTTGTTGTTGTTGTTGTTGTCCTTCTGTTGGCCCAGAAGTAGAAATATATTTATGTATATTCACATGCGATATAAAAACATGAAACATATTTCTTTATGAAATCAGGGAGTAATAAACATAAAGGCAAAACATTATACAAAAAAAAATAAAAAATAAAAAACAAATTACAATTTACAATTTAAAAAAAAAAATGAATACAATAAAATAAATATTATTTTATCTAATTAAATATTTTTAGATTGTTTCCATATGACTATGAGAAGCCTTATAAAAACATATATATGAAAATGGATAATTAAAGTTTCAATTCGGATTTGCAAACTATTCTGTGGATTATATATCTAATATATATCTAAGTATGGTTAGGATTTTTGAAAGTAAATTATTTAATAGAAAAAATAATATTCGATTGACTTTACGATCAACAAACTGAATAAAAGTTTCTTTATAACGCATTGGGTCTAGTATTATCTTCATTATCATTAAAAATGTTTATGGTTATTTATAATTTGTTCTATTTGAACAATGAGTTTCTATTATTAATATTCTGTAAATTAATTATATTGTGGATAAATTTTGAAATTTTGATATTGAAATTTGGGATATTATATATTAAACACTTAATTTTACTTTCTTTATTTGGCATAATTTATAAATATTAAATCGTAAATTATTTATAATTAAATTTAATATGTAATCAAGTCAGTATTTAGATTATTTATGTGACTTTTTATTAAAGCTAATCGCCTCAATATATGAAATTGAAACTGATTTTTCTTAATGATCTGCATATATGTATGTATGTATGTATGTATGTATTTATACATATGTACATGAAAGCATTTTTATGTGTGTGTGTGTGTGTGTGTGAGTATGTAAATTTATATTGTTAGAGATGAAGAAGAAAAAGAAATTGTAACATATATTGCGGGACCTTTCCGCTTATTGTATTTTTATGGATCAAAAAGCACCAAGTGTGTGTGGAGAGAGAGAGAGAGAGAGAGAGATAGAGATACCGAGCAAAAATCGGAATGACAAAGTTTCCACATTAGCAAACAGAAACTGTAGCATACATTTGGGCGCACCATTAGCCACCTCTCAGTCTTTTGTTCGCTCACCACCCTCCACTCCCCCTCTCTTGTCTCTTGCATCATTTCTGTTGCTGTCGTTTTTTTTCATCTCCTTTTTTTTTTTTTTTTTTTGTATGATTTAGCGGCTCATTTGCTTTTATTAAAATTTGCACGTTTTTCACGCTTATCAAACGATGATACCGAACGCTCAAAGCTCTGATTGTGTGCCCCGCATCAGAGCCCCCCAACCCCCCCCCCTACCCCACGCCCAACCCCTCTACTTGCCAACCTACTCCATTTCATAAAAAAAAAAAAAAAAAAAATATTCACCTCTAACCGACCAGGAAGAGTCATCCCTTATATCTGTATGAGGTTTACTTTTATGCTAATTTTTTCGCCCCTCTCCCCACCCCCAACAACCGACAACAACAAAAAGGAAGAAAAGAAAGAAATGAAATGAATAAATGTTCCGGCTGTAGAGTTTTTTTTTTTTCGGTTTGATGGGGGCATTTTATTATTGTTATGTAAATTTTTATAGTTTCCCCATCATTTAGTTAACCACTCCACCCCCTAGCATACACACACACACACACACACAGGCACACACACATAGCCATAAAAACCCCCTCAATGCCTTTTCAATTCAAAAGTCGGTGCGGTTTTGACTCCTTTTACTCCTTCTCTATCTAAAACTCCTCCTCTTCATCTTACTCCTCCTCCTCCTCCTCCTCCTCCTCTTAGTGTTTGAAGTAGAAAATTTAATTTTCATTGAATTGTACACAAAGAGAAAACAGTTTAAATGACAGGAGAACTAGCTAAAACAGGATGCTTTTATGTTGGTTTTTTTTAGTTGGTTTTTTTTAGTTGATCTTTATATAGGAAAAGGTTTTGGCCATATATCATATATTGATAACACTTATGGGAATTGATATAGTGCCTTAATGATTATAGACTTGAAGATATTTTCGTATCTTGATTACAAATTAAACTTTTTTTTATTCGGTCACACTATTTTCAACTAGCATAGTTCTAGTTGGATGAATATTCAATGAATTTTCGTAAAAGAAGATACTAAGGGTCATAAGTTAATTCACATCAAAGTGATTCAGTGATACCTTGTCTCAGATTTAGGATCGTAAAACTATATATACTTATATATGCACTATATAATGTATTATGAATTAGCAAATCATATAAAATCTTTGTTTGATATTTATATATATTAATATATATATACCCTGTCAGCCACTTGAATAAGAACACCCCAAATTTGTTTTTATTCGTTCTGGCATGTCAAAATTCTTTATATTATTAACTTGGTTTTAATTTATAATCAAAGTTAAATGATTTCTAATGAGAATACATACATAAAGTTGCCAATTTATCAATTTGTTTAATTAAGAATATAAATATATAAATCTAGCCGTCAGTTAGTTGGAATTCAAGGGCCACTAAAACACTGAAAGAAATAATTGTAGGCAAAACAAATATGCAAATTTATCTCTATATTCAAATTATTCCATAATTATTCAATTTATAGCTGCATTATAATGATATACAACTGATATTTGTACTGAACTAAATTATTATTATTATTATTATTATTATTATTATTATTATTATTATTATTAAAGTATAGGATATAGTTGTAATCTATCAAACTAACTATATTTTACAAGTACTGGCAACTAAGGCCCGGATCCTTGTTGCGCCACTGAGACAACTCAGGAGGACTTCTTACTGAACTAAAAAAAAAGAGTAAAAATAAAATAATAAAAAAAAAGCGAAAAATTATGGATTTATTTATTTAGACTAAACTCTAAACAAAAAAAAAGAAGAAATAAAATTGGACATAGACAAAAAAAAATGAAACTGGCATAGGAAATATTTTCAAGAGAAACACATTTTGGTAAACTGAATGATTATAGGATATTAAGGTCTTGATTCTATATAAATACTGGCAAGAATATCAAAAGTTATCTTTTGGAATTCCTAGTCCGGAATACGAATAAAATTATTTGGATGCTCTAATTAAAAGTTGACAATTAATTGGCGATGTAAACATACATACATACATATATATATATATGAAGATCTATATATATATAATTATATATATACATATACAGATAATTTTAGTTATATTGTGGAAAATTCTTTTGCCTATATCTTTATCAATGAATGAGAATAATTTTAATGTGATTTCACTTTTAAAATTAAATGAACATAAAAATTATATTTCCGATTCTATGTAGGCTAAATTAAATGACAAGATTGCATGTTGATTTCTTTCAGTGTAAAAGTAAATGCATATTTTATTGGACTCGCCACGACATGACTCTGTCTGTCATTTGTTCTAAAAATTGTATGCAATAAATAAAAATTACACGTTGAACAACACAAATTTAGTTGTTGCTTTTGTTGTTGGTTCTTTCCTTTTTTCGTCTTTTGGTTTACTTTTTTTTTTTGGTTTTCTTTTTGGTTTTTTTTTTTTTTGTTATCTGCCATTTGTGATCTGTATTCAAGACAACAATGTAAAGGCGAGAGGCGTGTCCTTTTGCCTTTTGGCTTAACCCTTTTTGCCTTTCTTAGGTATTTTTTTTTGTCTTCTTTTCTTTTCTTTTCTTATTTATTTTCTTTCATTTTTTTTTTTTTTTTTTGTTTTTGCTTGTTGCTACTTCTAATTGGATATGTTCGATGTCGTCGTCATCGTCTTTGGCCTTAAAGAAATCGTGGAGTAGGGTATTGAGAAGGAGAAGACTTGGGGGAAAAATGTCGCTGGTAACTCTTTAGTTTTCTTCTTTTTTTTTTAACCCAAGTCTTGTGTGTGTGTGTGTGTTTTTTTTTTCCTGTTTCGCAACCCTGCTGGGCAATCAGAACTTATGTTTACCCCAATTAAGGTGAACACGAGACCGTTTTTGCGATCCAATGAGTTAGAAACAAGATAAAGGACCGAAAAGCCTGAACAATACAGACGAAGGAGATGGGAGTAGGAGATGAAGTTGAAGCCGATGCCAATGCCGATGCCGATGCCGATGCCAATGCCAAAGCTAAAGCCAAAGCCAGGACCCTGGACCCAGGACCCATGCATGTTTATGTGTTGTCCTCGTCCCCAATACGCAGCAGCAGGCACACACAATGCCAGGATAGGACAGAACAGCAAAGGATAGGACAGGACAGGACAGAACAGGACAGGATAGAACAGCACACCATTGAGACGAGTGTATAGGATAGGACGCGGTCTATAGCTTCACACAGGAAACCCAAGCAATGATTAAAAATTGTGCAACCGTGTGGCGGTGGTGGTGCTGGTGATGGTGGTGGTGGTGGTGGTTTCGGTGGCGGTGGCGGTGGTGGTGGCATCAACGGCGACGTCTGTGATGGTGATGGCGGATGACTGAGGTAGTTGTTGTGGTTGTGTTGAGACCGACTAGCTAGCAATCCTAACCCCCATCGATTCTCTCATATCATCCATCCCCTATTTAGCCATCCCATCATCGGAGCGAAAGTCACAAAGTTGCAAAATCCAAAAACCAAAGTCGTTCGTTTTTATTGCCATTTGTATGCGTGAAGCCGATTTTTCTTCCAACATTCCCCACCCCACCCCCCGTCCCTTTTATCAAGTAGGCACCACACCACAATCACCGTCTCCATTCCCATTGAAAGGGGGGTATAGGAGACGCGTGCGTGACATGATCGTGAAATATAGAACTTTAAGTTAACAACTGATTGACAAACTGATTAAAATTTATCACAATTCATTTGAAAATGAAAAAAGGTTAAAAAGGTTACATAAATTTGTTAAATATATTTGTATTAGAATTTGTTTGATTGAACAAAAATGGAAAAAAGCAAATTGAATTGAATTTGAAATTTATAGGATTAATTTTTCCAAAGAGTTTCACATGAAAATTTTTGATTTCTCCTTCTAATGGAATAAAAGACATATATAGACATTCGATTTATTACTTATTAGTTTTAGTTTGTTTAGACATTTTAGTTAATATGATTTGATGGGACACGCCTTCTTTCAGTTAACTAAGAAATGCAGAGATAATTTTTTAATATTTCAGAGGACATTTTAGGGCATTTTTATAGATGTACCTATAAATAAATTCTCTTAAATTAAATATTAAATGGAAAGATATTTTTCATTAAACTAATAAGTTATATTGTACTTAAAATTTAAGTAAATTTTTGGATTTATTAGATAAGAAAATACTTTTTTTTTAAATAAATTCCTATTTTCTATGAACTTGTTTATCTTTTTTTATTATCCTTATTTATTATGTTAAGGAAAATAAAGACAATGAGGAATCACAATAACGATTTTAATATATAAAAAAATAGTCATTGTATTACAAATATATTAATTAAATTAGTCTAATTAAAGCTTAAGAACATATACTCAATATACATTTAATATGAATAAATCGATGCATTTGATTGAGAATTGAAATTGAATTAATAATTTAATAAAACTTTTTTTTTTTAGAATTCTTTTTAAAAAATATTAATATTTAATAATTATAATATAATAATAATAATGCAATTTCCAATAAGTTTTCAAAAATAAAACCAAAAATATTGCCACTGCATTTATGATCAAGTTTAAAACGAATAAAATATTAAATAAATCTTAAAACAAGATATATCAAATATCATTCGTATTAATAATATAAATACAAGAGTCAAAATTCAAAAATTTGATAATAAAATAAAATAAATAAAATCAAAATATCAATAATATTAATACAAAAATAAAAATGAAAATAAGCAATAAAAAAAAATCATTAAAATAATTCCCAAAAAAAAAACTCAAATCAATGAATTTCGAATATATGATTTGCAGGTTAATCTAGATTCTTTCCATCCCTAAAACTTGACCATAAATGACTTTAAATAAATTGAAAATCGAAAATCTATATAAAGATCTGATTACAAAGATGATCGAAGAAAAGAGAAATCATTTCTATAAATTAAATACTTTACAATAAGTTTTTGTTTATTTATTTATATATATATATTATAAATATATATATATAGATATATATATATATATATATAATAGATATATATATATATAAAAGATATATTATATATTAGACTATAGCTTTTTGTTATTCATAAATTTGCTTTAAATGGATATATTTTCGAATATCGCTTATGATTCGATATAACTTTATTCCTCACGCGTGACTCACGCATACAACTCACCTAAGCAACAACTTTTTAATCGCCCCCCCCTTCTCCACACCCATTTATTCCCACCCACCACTCACATAGTTCGCACATAGACATTGTTTCCCCTTTTTTCTGTTTTTTGTTTTTCCATTTTTTTTTTTATTTTTCCTTTTTGTTTGTTTCCTTTTGTTTTGTTTTCCAGATATTTTGTGTTTCAAGTCCTGGACTCGTAATACTCATTAGGCCATAACGACAGGTACCAACCTGGTCGGTTGACTGTTGTTGCCAATGTTGATGTGTTCATGTCTATCTATGGCCGACCATCAGCCAGATCAAAGCCCATCAAGTGGGTTACAATGTGAAGGATGAGGAGAAACGGAGGAGGGAGTAGATGCTGGACGTGGTCTATCTATCTGCGCCTTTCTACTATTTACACAGCTCATTTTATCTCGTTCGATTGGCAATTTATCTGAAAATGTTTTGTGTGTGTGCATGTGTGTGTGTGTGTGTCCTGACTCTTTTTCCTCCGTCGCCCCTTCTTCACTGAGTCCATCCCTTAATACCATACCCTTTTCCTTTGGCTTTGTAATTGGGACTTGGCTAACAGTTGTAGTTGTAGTAAATACACCGATACATACACACACTCACACACACACACACACATACACACACATACACACACATACACACACACACACATATACACAATATCGGTTTTTGAATCTTAATTTCTTTTGTAGAAAAACATGAAAATCAAAGAGGTTTCTGAAGCCAAAAGTTAACTAAACAGACCGCCTCCCACCTTCCCCCCACCCCCCACCAATACCCTCCTAGACCATCCCCGACACCCCCATGTGAGGTGAAATCGCAACAAATGGAAATTTTGTCAAGCTTGAAATCCTTTTATAATGACAAAAGGTTTCCACCTCTAAGCCGATTACAGCAACAAACACACTTCAACTCCCCATCCAAGGAACTTCAGTTTCAGTTTCGGTTTCAGTGTTTTGTCCTTTCTCCCATTCAACTCCAAGGCCAGAGCATACTTTTAGGCACCTGCTGTGTTTTACTGAAAAGTGCCGAGTGCCGTGTGCCCTGTGCCAAAGGATAAGGTAAAGGTGGTGGTGGTGGTGTATAGAGATTGGTGGTGTGAAGGGCAAACGCATTTCAAACCTCACCCTGTCTGCGGTGCCTACTTTTGTAATTAGTTTGAATGCGCGTCGAGTGGATAAAATGTGAAATGTACAAGTGGAAAGTGGAAATACAGAAAGAAGGGAATGGGGGAAAAAAAATAGGAAAAAAAATTGTTAAGGAGTGTGTATAAGGAAAGGTGAAGAAAGGACACAAAGACAAAAGACAGGAAGCTGGTTAGTAAAAGTTCAACTTTAACTAAGCGATATATGTATATATATACTATATATATATATATATATATATATATATATAATGTCTGCTTATAAGTAAATATGCAATCATTAGTTTTTAATATACTTTCCCCGATCAGTTTCTATTACATTTCTATTCTTTTATATATATTATTCATTTTCTACCAATATGAAAATGGAAACTTTTTAAAACGATTCAGTTGACATTTAAATAGATTTTCTTTATAATTTTATAAGATTAAGAAATATATATATAGATTTTCTTTTTAATTTCATAAGATCAAGAAATATATATATATATA
Source organism: Drosophila sturtevanti (assembly GCA_018150375.1). Classification (NCBI taxonomy): domain Eukaryota; kingdom Metazoa; phylum Arthropoda; class Insecta; order Diptera; family Drosophilidae; genus Drosophila; species Drosophila sturtevanti. The sequence goes on from JAECWJ010000378.1 coordinate 2,944,537, forward strand.
TATATATGTATATATATTAATCACAAATTTCCACAAATTAATTTGATCCTTTTTTCTTCTGATTTTTAATAGCAATAATGATTTATGATATATCTGGGTAGATAAACTCCAATGAGTTTATAATAACTGCAGAACTTACTATATTTATTTATTTATTATTTCAGTATATATATATATATGTATATATGTATATCAACAAAAAGAAAAATTAAAAAGAAAAAATAATAAAAATGATTAAGTAATATGATTTTATTCGACATATTTTTTGTCATTGATTTACTAAAATGGAAATATATATGGGTTTTAATCGCTATCATCGGACAAATCACTATCGGTTAGATCCTCAGATTCAGCATGAGGTGGTGTCAATGATAGATGCACTAGATGTCCCGATGGTTGCAATGGATTCGGTTGTGGTCCCTCAAGTATTTGCACATGATGTATGGGTGCAGGAGATGCCCGTCGATTGGAACCAATAGGATTAAAGAGACTACCACCGCCACCACCACCACCACCACCACCACCCACTGCATTGCCTAGACCCATATTGCCATGAGAGTTACCATGTGATCCGGATGTACGCAATATGCTTGGAGATGATAAGGCTCTATATTGAAAATTGTTATTTCCGCTACCATTGGTAGTAACACCACCGCCACCACCGCCACCGCCGCCACCACCACCACCACCACCACTGCCATTTCCATTGCCATTGCCACTACCACTACCATTTCCATTGCCACTGCCATTTCCACTGCCATTGCCATTGCCATTGCCATTGCCATTGCCATTGCCATTGCCATTGCCATTGCCATTGCCACTGCCGCTGCCTCTGCCATTGCCACGTCCCCCACTTCCCGTATTGCTACGTCCAGTTGCATTGAGGCTGAAATTATAAGTGCCATCAGCACCAAGACCAGAACCACCACCAGCACCACTAGAACCAGCACCATTACCACCACTATTATAACCACTCGTACGCAATATGCCATCACCATGTTGAGTGGTCAAATGACTGGTTATATTGATGACCCATTCGGGATGTGCCGATGCCAATGTAACACACAATGGACATATTACAGCCGTTGAATCACCCTGATGCTTGGCCTGGACATGCTTAATCAAATCCTTACGTGTATGACCCATTTCACCGCATATGGGACATGTAAAACTTTCCGCTGATAATTCCGGTATTGGTTCACCGGCAAAGAATAATTCACGTGCAGCCCGATCCAATAGACATTGAAATGGATGACTATTCTTATGATCACCAGTCTCTACCTTATTCTCATGACAACCGGAGCACAAATCATAATCCTCACAGCGTAAACATTTGTATCGATAATGAACCAAATTTCTAGTACCGCATCCATCGCAATTAACATTCCAGTGTGAGGCCATCTAATTGAATAGGATACAGATGATTGAAGAATACAAACACAAAATGGAAATCAATCAATCAATCAATCAATCAAATATACAAATATACATGCATATATATATATCTTTTTTTGCCACTTACTTTGAACCGATTTCAACGATGCAAAGAGAATCAATGAAAATGTTATTGCCGACTCATTCTTACTTTATTTAAACATAAATCACACTAGATTCATCGCCTTCTATTTTTTTTTTTATGTAAAATGAAAATTAATATAAAATATGAAATTAAATATTAGACATTAGATAATAGGCGAAATTTGAAAACTTCAGTTTATTGTTCAGTTTATGAGTAAATTTTTAGATTAATATTTAAAAATGAATTTCTGGTACTGTTATCATCAAACATTTTTTTTTTGTTTTCTTTGTAGAATATAACAACAAAATAATTATTACTTTTAGTTTTTTTTTTCATTTTAGAAAAAATAATAATATTTTGGTATATTACTGGATTTCTAAAAGTTACTATAATTTTAATTAGAAAAAAAGAAAAATATTTATTTCTTTTTATTATATATTTTTTTCATTTTTATACCCTTGGGTTATAAAATTAGTTAGATAGAAGATCAAAAAATTTCAAAAATCAATTAAATTAATTAAATAAATTAGTTAACTATTTTTTGAAAATTTATTTGAAAGTTAACCATCTTAGTAATTTCACAGTCTTTTCGAAATGATCAACTAACATTCGATTTGTTATAATGAAAAAAAAAACTAGTTTGTCCAAAAATCTTTTAATTTGTTGATAATTACTTAAATTGAAATAAAAGATTAAATAGACTAAAGAATCCATATTAATTTGACTTACTATAAATTCTCAATTGATTGTTGGTAAAATTTCTTTTCTTTTTTAAATTATTATATCAACTTCCTCCAAAAAAAAACTTGTCTATAAGTTCCTTAAAATATTTTCCAAATTTGAGGATGAGAAATCAAATCTGGATTGGATAAGATTAAACTAAAATTGATAAAACATTTTATAAATTATAAAAAATCATTTAGTTTGTTTGATTTCATATTAAAGACAAAAGATTAAAAATTAATTATTAATTAAATTAATGTTAGAAAAATTAAATTTCCCTAGTGTTTAATTACAAGAACAATTTTAGGTATTTAGAAAAAAAAAGATGTTAAAACTTTAATTTTTAAGGCTGTAAGGCATTAATTTTAAAATAAAATATTTGCATTTTCTAATCTAAGCCGAAATTTATTTATACCTACTATTTTTATTTTATTTTCTTATTAACAATATATCCATATATATAAATATATATATATGTGTCATTATTTTCTTAATACTTTTGGATGGTATATGAAATTATATTGAAATTGTTTTTCAACTTTTGATTATGGGTTTCCTTTTGCATTGCTTTCTGTCAACTTTGTTGTTTCTAATTTTTATTTTTGTTTCTTATTTCGTGTTTTTTATTTTACCATATATGTATATGCACATATAAACATATATATAATCATTTCTCGTACTCCTTTTCGTTTGGTTTGTTCGCGCTTTGTACATAAATTTCATGCAAATTGACTAATTAATTTTTGCGCAATGGATTCTTATCGTGCAATGCACCTGGAAGACCTAAGCCAATATAATGCATATTTGCATAATGCATACAGGAGTAGAAAAGAAGTTGTTGCTTATGCTGTTGTTGTTGTTGTTGTAGTATGGAGTATGGAGTAGTAGTCATCAAACGACGTTGGAAATAGGAGTCAAGCCGACAAATAGAAACGAAACGAAAGTAGGAGCCATAGAGTAAAGCTATAGGTAGAGGAGTTAGGTAAAAGAACGATGATGATGATAATGATGATGATGATGATGATAATGATGATGATGATGATGATGACGACGACAACGTAAACTAAACCAACGCACTGCACTGAGTGCCTGGCATTCTAGACCTGATTCTATAGTAGGTACTCTCTTGGTGCTTCTGTCCTCGGTTCAGGCAACAAAACAACAATTTTAATGACGGATATTAAGCATAACCACACAACTGAACTATACCAGTTAAAAACGAAAAAGAGTCGAGTTGAGTTGAGTTTAGTCTCAGATGGGGTAAGCGGTATTCATATATATACATACATACATACGTACATACATACATACATACATACATACATACATAATAAAAAAATTTACAATACTTCCGTGTACTTTTAATACCCTATATCTATGGCTAAAAAGAAAGTAGCTTAAATTTTATAAGTCGCATATATCTCTATATATGTGAAAAAAGTTCCTCTGAGTAAATATTGAAATTTGTTGTTTAATTTAACACTCTTTTTTATACAAAAGCAGACTTATTTACCTTAATTGAATGCGATATAATAAGTCGGATATTATAAAATAAAATCAAGTTTTTTGTCTTCAAATTAAGTCTTAAACTTATGGAAAATAATAAAACGAATGCATATAGAAAAGACAATGATCGATCTGTTTTGTTATTGATATAATTATTTTATATAAGTTTGATCTGAAAACATGGAAACCTTGAGGATTAAAACATTAATAAATTTTCTTTTGTCCTTAAGGAATTTCAATAAAAATATTTAGGGGTATTAAATATATTGATTAAAAAATATTTTTCGAGGAATTCCTTTGGGAATAATTTTTAAAGTTTTTTTTTTTTAAATAAGTTTGCCTAAATAATATATAAACAAATATATAATAATATATATACAAATATATACTTACAAAAAGTTCAAACTAGTTATTCAGATAAGATATCTCTCTCACATGTTAGCCACTTATACTCATAATTGTGGATGGGAAATATATATTTCTGATATTGAAAGGGGATAAACGATAAATGACAATTGAATATATGAAAAATTAAAAATTGATAAATAAATTGAAGTTAAATTTTATAATTTAGGGTATCTTCAAGTACAATATAATCAATTTGCATTCACTTATCTTTTGTCTCTGTCTCTGTCTCTCTGTCTCTCTCTCTCTCTCTCTCTCTCTTTCATTGTGTGTGGCCCTTTAAAGCCTGCCAAATATGCTGATTGCAGCAATAATGATGATTATGTTTGCCTGGCCCTGCATGCGCGACGCAAATTTGTTAGCCAAAGCGGAAGGAAGTCGAATGCATTGACAATGCCAGGAGCCAACATGGTATAAGGGGTGCAGAATGAAAGAGAGAGAGAAAGGGAGGGAGAGAGAGAGAGAAAAAAAAGAAGAATAGAAGCGATGAGAGTGTAAAAGAGACAGAGAAAGAAATAGCAAGACAGAGATAGAGGGTAAGGGTATAGTGGCTAAAAAGGGATGGGAGATGGTGGCTGGGGGGGGAGGGCGGTGGGTTCTTGCAACAAAAGCAACGTCAACGACAATGACGAGCTGCAAAAGCATTTAACGACTTGCAAATGCGACGACTCCAAAAGCGAACGTCCAACTTGACTGACTGACAAACTGACTAACTGACAACAAATGCGAAAATGCAACAGAAAAGTACAAAAAACAAAACAAAATAAAAATACAAAAAAAAAAATACACACACACATACACATACACACACATACATAACAAATAGAAACAACTTAACGGGTATAAAAGATATGTGCAATAGCAAAGTATTTGATACTCTAACTTTTATTTATATCGAGAATATAAAATTCTATAAATTTATAAGATATATATTTATTAATTTTGGATAATGGATATATAAATATATATATATATACATATATATGTAGATATGAACGATTTCTGGCATTATTATAATTATTATAAAAATGTTTATCAATGTTTCAAATTTAAAAAAAATTCAGAACACATTTAAATTAATTGAAATTATTATTGAGAGCACTTTAAATTAACTTTAGTTAAGTGGAATATTAAATTTAATTTGATTCATATATGTATATGTATATATATATATATTTTTTTTTTATCAGGATAACTAAATTAGATAATTTTAATAAAAGTAGATAAAATTTAAATTCCAGTTCTTTGGATTGTTTATGAATTAAAAATTATTCTTTTAAACGAAATGGGCAGAACAAAATATGAAATATATAATATTTCTATAATATAATATCGGAAGAAATGAATTTCTTTTTAAACAAAGTTATAAATTAATTTATAATTGATTTATTATGGAGTAAGAAAATTAATTTTAAACTACTTTTTGATGTTTTATTGTTAAAAAAGATGTATATATATATATATATATATATATATATAGTTTCAGTTTTCAAAGCAATTCTGTGTAATTGTTTATGTTAATTAGAATCGAGTCTAATGGGGAATCTATAGTTATTTTGATTTATATTTTTAATAATTTTAAAGACATTTAGATAGAATAATATTTATATTTTTACATTTCAAACCATTGAACTAAATCAACTTAAAATTATAGAGTATTTTAACTGCTGTTTCTTTTTCTTTTGTTCATTTATTTGTTGGTGTTGTTGTTGTTTTTTTTTCTTTTTTATATATATTATTTTGCTGTTGGGCAAAATTATTGCATTGCGTGCATAAAGTTTTGAAAAGTCGTACGGGGCCGAAAAACGCAGTTCCTTCCTTCCGTTTTTGTTATTATTTTTTTTTAATTTTTTTGTTTAACCGTCTCTACACCAAACCGGATAAGTCTCCTGCCCTTTGTGTTTGTGTGTGTGTGTGTGTGTGTATGTATGTGTGTTTGGTGGCCATATTAGCAAAGTGAATTGGTTTTTATTTGTAACGGAAATGTGAAAATTATTTTTCCCAGTTTCAGTTGTTGTTTAGTGATTTGCATAAATTGCAGGTGACAGTACTCCACGTGGAGTCCTTCACCTAAATTGAAACAATGTGTGCGCGTGTGTATGTGTGTGTGCTTATTTTACATCTTTGTTGTTAGACAGAAGCGGCTTTTACCTGACCTGATGTTGCCCAAATCCCCAAATGTGAACCTCTCGCTCTATTCTATATCACTCGAACACTTCCATTGCCAGCTGAGAAATAAAATTTAAATTCAAAAAAAAAAAAAAAAAAAAATAGTTAACCAGAGAACTTTTGTTATTTATATAAAGTCTAGGCATCTGGCAACCGCTTTGAATTGAATATAACTTGGAAATAATGAACAAAAAAAAAAAAAAAAAAAAAAAAAGCAAGAAAAACTAAGAACGAAAAACAAAATAATAACAATAATATGATGAAGTGATGATTGGTCGATGATAAAGCTATTGAAATTCTAAACTGAATGTTTATTTATTGAATCACAGTTGAGTAAACACAATGCGCTTGAATCATTTTTAAACTAGTTCCATGTCATGTGGAATTAGTTGATATAAATATAAGAAATATATAAAAATAAAAATATTATTAATTCTAAATAAAAGTAGAAATAAATTAGAAAAATTTTAGTTTATATCTTAATCATAGTTGATGTTGATATTTCAAATAAGTTTTTATTCTTTTGTTACATAATTCTTTTTATATTTGAATGTATTCTTTGAATGTTGTTCTTTTTTCTATTTTTAACATTTTCACTGAGTGTAAAAAGGAGCATTAAATAGTAAAATTTTCCTAAATTTAACTAAAGGAATGTTAAGCATAATTGAATCTTTATTGTTATTCTTTATATTAGCTGGATTTTAAATTCTGAACTTGAACTAGTTCCTTTATTTATCCATTTATTAAGGTTACCATCTCATTTCATTAAATAGCATAAATAAAATACTAACAATACTAACAATACTTAATATGTATACTAATTTTAATCACCAGCTTTACTAATGTAGAATTATGTTATGGAACTAGTTTCACATTGAATCGAATCGTGTGGAACTAGTTGATTTTGCTTATAACACACAAGTTGCATGCATTTAGGTGACCATCTAATCTCATTCAGTTGATCAGCTGCGCCACAAAGTATGCAATGACCATTTTGGCCTCTCGTGCACTTTGAGCTGTTGATTTATTTATGTGTGGATGTGTGCGTGTGTATGCTTATGTGTGTGTGTGTGTGTGCCTGTGTGTGTGAGTGGAGCCGTTCAGAACCAGTCGTCTTTTGCTCTTTTGGAATTTAATTCAATTTATATTTTATTCCTTGTTCACTCACATATCCCCTCTCTCTCTCTCTCTCGCTCTCTCTCTCTCTCGCTCTCGCTCTCTCCTTCTGGCTCTCTATATCTCTTTCTCGCTTTCACTGGCATCACTTCATTTTACTCAATAGTGCAACCAACAGCCATGGCTTTGACTTTGCTATGTTCCTTGGAGAGATTGGGCGACTGCATCATTTTCTTTCATTCGACATTTTGCTCTTCGTTACACTTTCCCTCTCTCTCTCTCTCTCTCTCTCTCTCTCTCTTTCTCTTGCTGCCTCAGTAGCTCTGCGATTTTGCCGTTTTTCCTTTTATGCATGTTAGCCATTAACTACTGACGGTCTCCTACTTTTTTCTTTTTTTTTTTTTTTTTTGCTGCTTTCTTTGAGGCGGCTGGCCGCGATTGCAACATTTGTTGGCTTTGGGCTGCTTGCTGCATTTCCCTCATGGGAAATCAGTTTAATGGAAATTATAGCATTCGATTACTTTTCAAAACTAAACTCAAAGCGTATCTCCATCTCTGGCTCTTACACTCCCCCCCCTTCCCTGTTCTACCCGCTCACCACACTCCCCTTGGGCGCTCTCGGTTCAATTAAGTGGCTCAGATTGCTTGTGCTGCTTCTGCTGCTTCTGCTTCTGCTGCTGCTGCTGCTAATCAAGCCAGCCATGAAGTGGTTTCCAAAAACCAAAGTTTTTTTTTTCCTCCTCTTTCTCTTTCTTACTTCCTTTCGTTGCCCTCTCTTCGCCACTTCTTATTTCTGTACACTTCTTATTTGCTTTTGGTTTGTTGTCAAATGCCTAAAAGTATGCTGCAAAATGGCAAAAGGAGAAATGAATGAAAAAAAAAAAAAAAAAAAACGAAGCAAACGGAGAAAACGGAGTAGGGAAAGTATGTGGAAAAATGGCGACGGACATTGGCGTGTTGGAATGGAAAATTTTTGTGACTCCAACCAGAAAAATGGTTGAATTGAGGCAAGGTGAAGGCATTTTACCTGCTTCTGGCATTTAAGTGACAAAGCAATAGACAAGTCAAAATGGACAGCAAAAATTTACCAATTCCTCCATTCATCTGTTTTGGTTTCCATTTTCTTTTTCCCTCCTTTCTCTCTCTCTCTCTCTCTCTCTCTCTCCTCTTCAGCAATGGAGAAATGGCCTACATGATGCATAAATGTGTGTGTGTATGTGTGTGTGTATGTGTGTGTGTATGGGTACAACATTTGCTAAGCAAATGATGTATTGACAGACGGCCGTAAACATTTTGTACAAACAGATTGCATACTTATGGGCGACAAAGCAGGTAATTTGTATTATATAAGAAATATTAAGCAAAATATAACCAATTTTCCTCATTCAATATATACATATATATATCGTTTCGAAAGTGTAAAATAATATTTACAATATTCACATTTTTCATAGTTACTGTGACTGTATTAGATCTATATACTAAAGCTTGGATCTTAACATATAAAAAATCGCCTAGAATGAAAGCCTTATGCATTATTCATATCTTATGTTAATAAAGGATAATTTGACAAAAATTAATGTGGCCTGGTTCAAATATTGGTAAGAGGTGACAATTTGGCAAAAGTACTGAAAAATCTTTTGGGGTTATTTTCCGTCCTTTTTTTTTATTTTTGTTATTTTTGTTATTGGTTTTTCTGTTGTAGTTGTTAGTGTTGTTTTCTTCTGTTCTTATTGTTTCCTTTTGGATAGTTTTGGTCCTGTCTACGTGATGTGAATTGCGTGTGACTGCTTTACCAATTGCATCTTCCTAGGTAGAAACCCTGGTTGGGGTGCGTGTATGTGTGTGAAGGTCACGTGGCAAGCAACACACACACACACACACACACACAGACAGACAGACACATATACACTTGCACTGACATATAGTAGTGCATGAGCCTGGCTGCTGTCGAATGTTGACGTTGAGTTTAATGAAGTGCAACGAAAAGCATTTTGCCAGCAATTCAAATGCATTTCTAGAGCTGCAAAAAAAAAAAAAAACCTTCCAAAAAAGGAAAAGAAGAGGTAAAATTCAGTTTATTGACAAGGGGGCTGGATGTAAGAGTAGTCAGCAAGCGACAGAGAGAGAGAGCGAGAGAGAGAGAGAGGGGCAATCATCAAGTGCCGTTAAACATGCCACACGCATCAAAGTGAAAATGCCGCAAAAACTAAAAAAAAAAACAACAAAAAAAAACAAAAAAGAAAAACAAAAAAAAAGTAAGTAAAAAAAAAGAAGAAAACCGAAAATAAAACGAAAACAAGTTAGTTCTAGTCCTGTGCCTGTTTTTTCTGCACTCTTCTACCCATTTACCCCTTTACACCTTCTACTCGTTTTACTCGAATACTACTACGACTACTACTACTAAGCTGAGAGACTGAGAGCGAGAGAAAGCGAGCGTGAGAGAGAGAAAACTGTTCCCACTTGTCTGTTAGAGCACTGTTAAATCACTGTTAAATTTATGCTGCCGACGTCGCTGCCTGCGCCTGCGCTTCCTTTTTGAAATTTTAGTACAAATACGAATGTCAGCCGAATCGAAACGACGACAAAAATAAAGGACGCGACACGAATTTCAAATCGCGTATTCCTTGGCATATTTTTAGTACACAAAAATTCGAAAGGAAAATATATTGCAAAATTTGAACGATTCATTCAACTGCTCGACGTTCAACCGAACAGAGTCAGCAGGAGCAGAATCAACAGTCAAAGGATATGAAATATTAAGAAAATATTAAATTTTACGTCATTTCACAAAAATATATATGTATATATATATATATATATGTATGGTTATGGTGTTCTTATTCTATTTGAAATATTATCTTTATGAAAATGCACTTGTCAGCAATTTGCAGAGGTGAACGAAGGCGAATGAGCAGAGTTGGCTAAAAGAGAAGCACAAGTTGACATGACTTGGTTAACTTTGCCATGGATGATGCTTAAGCGGATGCTGATGCTAAAACCTGCAGATGAGAATGATGAGTATTCATCACGGGATGATGATGCCGCTTCTGATGATGCTTCTGCTGCACTCATTAGTGCAACTCTTTTAGATGATAATTTGGCTTAGAGCCATCAGACAGTAGCTTCGAGTTTAGCATACTTTAGCATACAAATATCTTTATCATACATTTTCCCTACACACTTCCTTTCCATCTCCATCTCTATCTCACACTCTCTCTCTCTCGCTTTCGCTTCAGCTTAAACAAAGTTTCAAATTATAATAATTGGTTATTAGTCCTATATATATATATATATTTCTAGTTTCTCAATTGCAACAATTTCTTCTACATTTAATCCAAGTCAATTTCAATAAGTTGTCTGAATTGGCAAATGGGTTTTTCTTTATTTTAATAATTTTAATTACTTAACTTTGACATAAAAGAATCTTGAATTATTTAATTTAGTACTCAAATTATAAGCCAGAAAAATGTAGTAAATGGGGTAAAAGACATCAAATGAATCAAAATTGAAATTCTATAGAAATATTTTTACTATGTTTATAATTATACCTATATAATATAAAGGTATACCATATCTCCATATCAAATATAGTCTGCGAAAGAAAAAGGACCTTGAAGATGAGTTTCGAAAAATGATTAAAAAATGCAGTTGAAAACTTTTTTTATAAAGATAAAGTTCCTGTCTATATAATATATGGGTATATGAAAAAGAAACAAATACAATTAATTCATTTTATAATAGATAACTAAGTTTAAAAACTCTAACTAACTTAGATTATTGATTATGATTCCTGGAACCTTTGACTAAGATGGTATTAATATTTGGTAGATGGTTTTTTATTTTTACAATTATTTGATAAATATAATTTAAAATCCGATATTAATTAAAGCAAAAACAGATGTCATTTATTTTATTTTTGTTTGTTCTTCTTAATTTCTTAGTTTTAGTTTTTAATTTGCTTAAACATTTGTTAGAGTCAAAAGAAGGCATTGCTAAATAAAGTTAATTAAATTAATAGAAAAATTAAAATTATTCGGAAAATATTTAATGAATTATATATAAATGAAAAAGTTAATTTTTAAGGAAAAAAATTATATATACTAATATTGTTCATGCTTTTTGTACATCAACAAAGTAAAGAATTCAAAAATATTTTAGCTAAAAATCTCTCAAATCTCGTTTATGGATTGACAAGACCTTTAACCTTTGTACCTCTAACATAAATAAATGAATACAGTTCACAAAACTTAGTTATTTATAGTTGTATATAGTAGTATATTAAAACATTTAATAAGAAACTGATAAAAATTTATTGAAATATTAAATTCTGTAAGAAAAAGATTACAAAATTGTACAAATTTTCAATATAGTAATATAAAGTTTATATATGTAGATCAAATAAATTGAAATCGATAATGATTTAGAAAGGAAAAAAAATAAACCAAAAATTAAATTTGCAAAAAATTCATAAAATTTCTGTATTTGCTACGAATACAAGAATATATTTACTTAGTATATTTATGTAAAAATAGGAACAATCAGCGTAGAGTTAAAAAATAACTAAAAGAGAAAATTATTGTCAGACACACACACACACGTGTTGCACCAGGTCAAGGGGAATTTACTTATGATAAGCCCAACACTTCCATCCAAAATCATCGTCATCCCCCATACCCCCCCCATAACGATTCCCCCATAGGCATAACCAAATGCCAGCCATCAGCTGCTTGCTCCTTCTGTTTATTCCCTTCTCCTGTCCTGTAAATACACACACATGTGTATGTATGTATGTATGCGTGTATTTGTGTGTGCATATAAAAAAATAATAATAATAAATAAAAGCTATATACATATATATAAATATATCGCAAGTGGCAACTCGACGCAGCGGTTTCACACGCAATTAACATATTCTCTCTGTTTCATTAAAATTGTTGCATTTGAGGCAAAAAAGAGAGCGATGAGAAGGATGCAAAAGGATGTGAAGGCAGCGACGGCACGCTCCAAAGGGAACTGGCAAGAGGATGGGGGATAGGTAAAGGGAAATGATGGGCTGGTTCTTTTTCTTGTTGTTGCGCTTTTTAATTACTTGCTTTTTTTTTTATATGTACCCACATATATATATATATATATAAATATATGTATTTATCTGTACATATATATACTTATATGTGTGTGCGTGTGTGTAGGGTGTTGTACATTTCCCTGTCGCTCGTTATTATTATTATTATTATTTTATTTATTTTTTTTTTTTTTTTTGATTCAATTACTTGTACAAACAATTCACGAAAGAAAAAAAAAATATATATACAAAAAAATTAATCGTCTAGAGTTCCAAATTGTCGCAACTTTTTGTTGTTTCTTTTTCTCTCTCTCTCTCGCTCGCTCTCTCTCTCTCTCTCTCTGTCTCTCTCTGTTTTTTGTTGCAACATGAAGCGGCACTTTGCAATCGCATTAAACAATTAACAATTGTAATTGATAAACAATTAGCGTGCGGCATTATAAAGCGCCAAGCCGCAAAAATGACGATAATAAGACGAAATGTATATACATATATACATATATACGCATATATATACATGAATATGTATTGTTAAATTAAAGTGATACTTGTACAGTGAATATATACATACATATATACATATATATATTGTAAATAAGTACATTTGAAACATGTTCCATTAAGCGATATCACTTTGTCTTTGAACTCTGAACTGTGTCTAGACAAAAATATTTCTAATTTGATTTTTTTCATATTATAATTTGATTTTTTTGGTTGAGTATAGGCATATTATTTTATTATCATTATTATTTTTGTAAATTTTAAATTCCAAATGATTTCCTTGGGGTCTAACAATTACGAACTCATTTTTTTAATATTTCATAGATAAGATTGTTAATTGACTGTTTTTTTTTTTTTGATTAAAAGTCTTTGAACAATATTATGGCATATTCGACTGAAATTTTAAACTTGTTCTTATATACATATATATATACTTATACTTATTACAAAGAGCAAAATTAAAAATTAAAGTGAATTTGACAAAATATTGACATTTATAGCATCTAAAATCGCTTTCTCCGGGGCACTTGTCACTTGGAAGGAAAATTTTCCGAGAACCAGAACCGGCGGCTTGTTTATGACAGCTTTCAATGTATTTAAGTAGGATAAATATCCATATATACAAATAGAGATACATATACATACATATATATATATATATTTATATAGAGTATTATGTATATGCTTAAGCAAAACAAAATGTAAACACGGAAATATGCCAGAGAAATCTAAGCCACAGTGGAATGAAATATAGTAAATATGCGCAATAAATTTTACTTCAATTTATTAAGGTGAAAATAAATGATTTATAAACATTTATTTTATATATATATATATATATATATATATGTTTCTGTTCTTAATGTTAAATTAATTTAATTAGATATAATTGTTTAAATCAATTTATTTAGATATATCTATAAAAATAGTCCCCAAATTGTCTAAAAAAACGAATAATATTTGTTAGAAAGATTTCATGAATAATATATTATAGATAATAATAGATCGATACATACAAAGTTTCATAATGGAATTTTACAGATTCATGACCATAAAATTAACTTTCAATTAAAAAAAGAAAAAAGAAAAAAAACTGTTTTGTAATTACCTTTAATTAACTTTTGGATTTTTTTTCTGTTAATTGTTAAATATAATGCTGAAATGTCTGTTTACTTTAAAGTTATGTATATATGCTATATATATTGGGTTGGGTATAGTAAATATATTAGTTATATAAGACAATGATAATGACAATGTTTATTTATTTATATATATATATATATATATGTATATATATTTCTTTTTGATATCTACAAAATATCACAAATGTTACTTTAATTATATCTTTATACGTATATCAAATTTCAATGCATTCAATGGACCTTTGTTATTATAGGGTATTGAGTATGAAAAAAAATCCCCTTTTTAAAAACAATAAATATCAAGAAATGTTTATTAATAATCCATAGTCTAGGTTTTTTTTTCTTTATTTTTTTTTGTGTGCTTTTCTTGTATGTGTAGTTTTGTTGTTGTTATTATTATTATTGGCTTTTTGGTTAATTCTTGAAAGAAACAAAACTAAACTCTAGATACGAATATAAAATTGGTGAAAACCAGTTGCCCAAATGATCTACAACATGGTTAAATAACGTGACTTGATGAGGCTAACAAAAAAAAAAAAATAAAAAAATGGAAAAAAAAATTAAAATAAAAACTTGCTAAGTGCCGCCTATATAAGCAAGTAACCAGATTTTAACTCAATTTAGTTTTGATTGAACTGTCTGGGTATTGAGAGGGGGATCCGGTTCATCTACTATATATATAAATATATATATCGCAAAATGCGTGCGGTTACATTATTATTGGGTATGCTATTTATTAGCTATTGTATTATGACACAGGCCTATCCTCAAGATAGTTCATCAACAACAACAACAACAACAACAACACCATCAACAACAACAACATCGACAACAACTACACCGAAACCAAAAGAGGAAAGTTCAAGTACAAGCACTAGCACCACCACAACAACCACAGAGCAACCCAAAAGTGAGAGTTCATCGACAACAACAACAACAACAACAACGACAACCACACCAAAATCAACTACAACCAGTACAACACCAAGCACCACAGCAAGCACCACAGCAAGCACCACACCAAGCACCACTACAACAACAAGCACAACAACAACAACAACACCAAAACCCGATGACGATCAAACTGAAGCGGAAAAACTATTACAACAATGCGCCGAATTAAGTCATCGACGAAAACGTGACGATTCCTCTGAGGAGGATGACGGCGATAGCCATGAACATAAATCGGCCAAAAAGGAACGCAAGAAGCTAAAGAAATTGTGTAAACAATTGAAAAAGCAACAGGAACGTAAACAGGAGAAGGAACAACGTAATTCCCAAACCGAATTGGCCGAGGCATTGCGTGCCTACAATCAGCGCAACAAGAGCAAACACTAGATCAAAAAAAAAAATATATATATAAAAAAAAGAAGAGAAAACTATGCAGGTTTTTTTTTTTTAAATAATTGAGTTTCCATTGTTAAACTGTTTTTTTTTTTTTTTATACTCGTAATTTCACAAATAAAATTGATGAAAGTTTTCAGTAAATAATTTGATGTACTTTCAATTTGTGTCGTTTTTTCTTTTATATTTTTTCTGTTGTTGTTGTTTTGTTTGTAAAGTGATAAATCGGTTGAATGGTGTTAATGGAAATGATCAACATTTAGTATACAAATTAAGGTGTGTCTGTGTGTGTGTAAGTGTACTATAATTAACACTTGCTCTGCGCTGCTCTCAAACCTTAATCAAATATGAAATGAGAGTAAATAACTGCCTTTGGCCAAACTAACTTAATACCAATAATAATTATTATTCATGCTTATTAATATATATATCTATTGATTGGGATGATAGAAAACTTTATATATATATATATTTGGTTACAGATTCATAAATATATATATCAAACTTTTTACCAGCCCTCTAAAGCCCCTTAGAAACGAACAGAAGTAACTTTTATTAGAATTTTCTTTTTATAATGGATTAAAATAATCTTTTATTAATCATATTTTTAATAACAAGTTTGATTCCAAGACCTTTACTTCGCGGATTGCTTCAATAATGTTATCTATTATTATTATAAAATTTGCTTTAAAAAGTTTTTTTTAAATTGGTTTCTTTATATCAAATAATTTTTCTTAATATTTAATTTAACTTAAATTTATTTATTTTTTTCTGCCATTGACTTTCTGTTATATACTTTAATTAAATCAAATTATTATACTGAAACTTAAGTTAAAATTTTTAAAAAAAGGTTTTAAAGTATTTGCTCAATTCTTTTTTAAGTAACAAAAAAAAAAAAAATATGCAAAAATTTGTTTTAATTTACGCTGAAAATGTAGAAAGTCTGGATTGTACATAGAATATGTATTTATTTATGTAAAATACATAAAAAAATATATATGTATAATGGAATGTTACCCCAAAACTGCCCTTCACCTAAACTAAAACAACGCATAGAAAACTTCTTTACGCGGAATAAAAAGAATTAAGAATAATGGCAAGAAAACTATATAGAATCTCTATTGTTGATAAAAAGGTTAAAGTTCAGAGAGACACATAAATTGAATGATTAGAAGAATTTATGCCATACAACGAAGAAGTTTGTAAAGGACTAGGAAATTTCTTTCTTAACAGGAATCTATAGGATAAAAAACATTATCCTTAACTCTAGTTTAATGACATTAAAAATTAAATTAAAAATCTAAATATTTATCAAATATTCCTAATGGAACTCAATTATAACCCATTCATATCACAAACTATGAGTAACTTAGCCTTTTTTTTTTAACATTGTGACTTGCTTAGATTAAGGAAGCTTTAAATACTTTTTTCATACTCTAGAACTATGCTTATATATATATACATATATATTCATAAAGAAAGTTTATTAATTTGTCTATATGGCTGAAAGTGTTTGAGTTGGCAACTTTCCTTCATTAATATAATTTTGCCGTCGGGCCTGATTTCTTTTTGATTCAAACAAGTTGTCTATAATCCCTGCTGCTCCCCTGATCAGGTATATGAAACTGGTTTCTCTAGAACAACAATAAAAAAATAATAATAATCTAGAACTAAATTTAAGATCATGTAACTTCCTCATTTAATATTGTAAATTTTTTATTACTTCTATTTATGTATATTATTGTTTATCACTTATTTATTTTATTTATATTTTAAGTCTATAAAAACTTCAGAGGTCAAGTTTCAAGCAAAGCAAAAAAATATATATATAACCATAATGAAATGATTCGAAAATTAATTTGCATATTTAGACAAAAAACAAAACAAAAAAAATATAAAAAAAATAAACAAAAAATGTTAATGATCTTTGTCTCTCTAGCTCTTCCTCTCTCTCTCTCTCTGCTTATCTCTATCTCTGTCTTGCTTTAGTTAGATCAGAGTTGAGGTTTGAGCCATTGAACTTTGATGGTAAATAGGTCGCGTTTGAACTCCCGATAGTTAATTATGCAAAAAAAATAAGAAAAAAAAAAATGAAGAAGAAAAACAAAAAATTGGAGAAGATGAAGAAAAAGAAAAAACACTGTTAGCCGTTAGCAAATGATTTATGCTCAAGAAGGGAAAGAAAAATAAAAGAGAAAAAAAAATTGATATAAGTGTAAGTTGAAGAACATTTCGCCAATCAGTTGGCCAACTGAGAGCGTGGTGTAAGCAACAAGAAAAACAAAAAAACAACAAAATTAAAGAATCTAAAACGAAGAAGATCAATTAAAACAGGATGAGGATCCAATTGGGACTAATACTGGTCCTCAGCCTGATACTGGCCAGTGACCTAGCGCTGGTGAGCGGTAAATTTTTTTGCATCTCCATTAAGTTGCGGTAATCAAAGAATCTTTTGTTCTCCCCTTTACCCTCACCCTTCCATTCTCTCTGCGTTCCATTGCTTTTCGGTTATTTAGCACGAAATGAATCGTCCTCCTCATCGGTGCCTGGATCTACGGCAAAACCCTTGATGATCATCAATGCACCACCCATGAAGCAAAAGCATTTAATTGTACCCGTTCAGGTTGAAAGTTCACCAGCAGCAGCAGCAACAGTTAAACACCAGCCAGGGGCAGGGTCAGCGGCAGCGTCAGCAACAGAATTAACTGCTAAGCCATCGTCAAGTGAATTGAAATCAAAGATTCAGGTGGTAGAACAGAAACCTCTTAAGGTAACTGGTTTTATTACCAAATCTGGCGATATCTATGAAATTGATGGCAAACAATCGCCAATTGGTAGTATTGAGGGACGACAGGCGATTGAGGGGAATGGATCAGAGGATGATGAGCAGCAGCAGCAGCAGCAGCAACCGGATCAAGACCAACAAATTGTATGCAATTATGGCAATGTGGTTGTCTATAGTGATGTACCCTGTGAGGAGGTGGGCAGCAATGTACAGGTGGGTCAAATACATGAAATTAAAAGGGGACGACCACAGAATCAGAATCAGAATCAGAATCAGCAGGATGAGAATGGTGATGGCAATTCATCGGCCAATTCCAATGATATGTTGCCTGAAAATAATGATGATGATGACCAACAGACACAGCAGCTGCAGGAGCAGCAGCAGCAACAACAACAATCTGTTAATAATAATCCACGTGGCCAACAGAATCCACAAAGACGTCGACGACGTCGTCGTCCCGCCGGTGCTGCTCAGCAACAAAGACAACCGCAGAGAAGACGCCGTGGCAATGCTGGTCGTCGTCGTATTGTACGTACTCGTCTGCCCGCTAACGGTAATCGTCGTCGTCAGCAGCAGCAGCAGCAGCAGCAGCAAACACAGCAAGTGCGAATTCGTCGCCGTCGTCGTCCCAATCAGCGTCGCCGTCAACAGAATAATAATAATAATAATAATAATAATAATAATAATCCACAGCAGCAGCAACGTCGCCGTCAGCAGCAGCAGCAGCAGCAACAGCAACGGCGACGTCAGCAACAGAGATTGCGACGCCAGCAACCTCAGCGACAGCAACAACGACGCCGTCAACAGCAGCAACGTCGGCGACGCGTTAACAATAACAACAATAGCAACAACAACAACAACAACAATAATGGCATTAACCAGGTCTAAGCTAGGCTTCATCTTTTCTTCATCTCCTTCTTGCTCTCAGCTTCGTCTTTCCTCAACCAAGACAAATAAAATGTAATGGAAAGCAAGAAAGAGAAAGCAAGACAGAGAGAGAGATGAAGAGAGTGAAAGAGAAAGAGAGAGAGAGAAATGAGAAATGAAAAAGAATAATGAAAAGAAACATGAAAAGAAGAAATATGAATACCCAAATGACTTTTGTCTTTCGTCTCATGTCCAGCTGAAAATTGAAAATGCACTTTTGGTCCTGGGAAATCCAACATGAAATTGTAATTAAAACAAGTGCCCAGAAAGAGAGAGAGAGAGGGTGGGGGAAACAGAGAGAGAGAGAGATAGAGAGAGAAAAAGAATTATGTGGGGAGGAAAACCAAAAGTAGATAAAAAGCGAAAGGCAAAATGGCACACATCCTCAATGTAAACTATAACAATTCATTATCCTCTGATCGAAAAGGATTAGTCGATAAGGATTAGCTATATAGATATATCGTTATCCATTTTTAAAGCTAATCACTTGATCGATTCGTAAGTATTATCTTTTTGTTTAATGCAATTAAATTCTGTTGCATTATCTTACTAGATCTAACCAGATTTATATATATTTCTATTACCTATTTAACAAGTTGTTCTTTTTTATATAAGTTAACCCATCTGTGTGGTTAATAAGATATATATTTATATGTATATATCTAAGCAAAAGATACTTTGCAATGTCTAAGATGCTTTTATTCCCCTTTTTTTCTCTTTTTGTTGGATTGTAATCATAAAGATAATGATGATTCCTTGACTAAAGCAGCTCCTGGAATTGGAAATCCTTATTCTACAGTATTTGGTTTGAAAATGATTTACTTATATCATTCTATAGCATATTGATATATGTATATCGGTGGGATTTGTTAAAAGAATACACCAAGTAGTCATTTATATATATGTATATATACATGCATATATATATATATATAGTTAGACATGTATGCATATATATATATAAATATATTCTATAAAATGTTTAACCAACTAGTTTGTAAAAGAAAAAACGCTTTGCCAGCGACATTTGGGAGCTAGTGGCTCGGATCTATGTTGTCAAAGTTGAAAATTTTTGCTCGCGTTTTGGGCCCAGTGCACTTAACACATAAACAAAAAAGAAAGAAAAAAAAAGGAAATTCAACAACAACAAGCACAACACCAGGAATGGAACAGATTGCTGGCAATGGTGGCAGGGGTGGTGGTAGCGGGAGGGGTCGGGGGCGGGTTGCTCCCTCAATAGGGTAGAGATGTATATGAATGGAGGCAGGGAGCCAAGAAAGTCATTCAAAAGTCAACCAACTTTCTTTTTGAAACACGTTAAAGAGTAGAAGGAGAAAAAGAGAAAAAGAAGAAAAAGAAAAAAACAACCTGTATGTAGAATGAATATGCTTACATATATACTAAATGTAAGATACATATATACATATATATATATATACATGTGTATGTGTATGTGTTTGTGTATGAGTGTGTGTGTGTGTGTGTATATAGAACATGGGGTCTTGAAGGACTAAAACATCGCCCACCCCACCTCCTCCCAACACTGGAGCCAAAAAGTCGACTGCTGATTTTCCTTTGTTGTTTGCATGCACACAACACACTTACACATACACAAACACACACACAAACAAACACACACACACATATACATAGAGACAAAAAGCAAGATAGAGATAGATAGATAACAGCATGCAGAGAGTGAGAAAGAGAGAGAGAGGAAGAGAGAAAGTATGAGAAAAATACCGCAAATGGCGATGGCGGCTGCTGTTGCATTTCTTCTTCTTTCACTTTCTACATTTTATACCCATGATATAGAAAGGTATATACATACATATCAATCCAATTCATTAGAATTTGAACACTAGTATTCCATATATATATATATATATCTATATATTTCTTTATCGTTTTAATATTTTCTCTCGATCAAAGTTGAAGTAGTAAATTTGTTTCCATTATATCTCAAATTTTACATCCATCTTGATGGCCAATAATTTTCTCCAAAAACGAGTGCCTAAAAACTCTTTCTAATATTTTCTTATGGGTATTTTTAATGAACAAGAATTTATATATATACATTAATATAAATTGATATATGTGTGTACACTACGTAGAATGTTCAATTTTTTTTATTTTTTTTTATTTTTTGCAGTCGTTAAAATTTTGCATATTTAATAATTATTATATCTGGATTTCTAGTTATAAATATGTTGATATATCTGATAGAGTTAAATCCTTTAATCTCGAATGGTTTTCATAAAGTTATTTCTTTTAGATTCCCATGGATCTATACAGAATATTAGATATATTTAATATTTTGATGGGAGTTCCAAATCAATCAATTTTAATAGATGTACGCAAATATATTTCTATCTAAAAGAGAGAAGATATTAAAATTAATAAATTAAAAAAAAAATATATATATATATAGAAGAAGGATCATCAAGTTGAATGGATATCTATTATAGGGAACATTGCAACCGGTGCATTTATTTTTGCTATTATGAAATTTTTTCTTCTTGGAATGAAGCTCTCCAAGGAGCCATCAAAATGTGATGTTGTCGTTGTTGTTGTTGTTGTTGTTGTTGTTGTTGTTGCTGTTGTTGTTCCTGGTTGGGTTGTTGGGTATCGTTGTCATGCGTTGAGCCTGCAAGTTTATCACCTCATTGTTTTTGCACGCCAAGCAGCTTGTCGTCGTCGTCTTCGCTAGGTTGCCTGTGTTTTGTGGTTTTTATCGCTGACTGCAGCAGTCCAAGGAGTTGAAGACTCAGAGAAAGGGACAGAGAGAAAGACAGAGAAAGAAATAGAGAGGAAGAAAGCGATAGAGAGAGAGAGAGAGAGAGAGATAGAGAGAGGGTGAGATGGAAAAACCCATCAAAGCCACTCACTCTCATACGTGTTTTGTCTTGTCTCGTCTTGGCCAAAGTCATCATAAAATGCAAGATGAGACAAACAATGCAAACAATTTTACAGTTGCTTACCAAAGTGGCGTCATCTATCGGACAGAACCGAAAATGCTCAATTGAGTTATTGGCCATTTTAGATTGAATTTGAAATGTTGTAGGATAAATATGTACATATATTCATTGATATTTCAAAGAAAGTATAAAATTCCAATAGATGAATATGAGTAAAATGTTATCATTTTACAACACTGTAACAACTCCGACTTTACAAATAACATGTACCAACACTTAAGCTTTAAGCCATTTATTCTTTTAATAAATATTAAGTATGTATATATAAAAGATATTATATTGGAGTTTCATTATCTTTGTTTCGTGTGAATTAAAAGATATTATTATTTTATAAAAATTGGTATCAACTTTCACATTTGCAGTTCTACCTATTATAGTGTATCGATTCGAAAATTTAATTAAATAAAATTATATTACTTATATTAAAAATAAAAAAATAAATGTAAAGTCTAGAAAAAAGTTGAATCTACTTGCCATTTGATTTATATTTATCTTATTGGAATAAGTAATAAAATGGAACAATGAGTAGAATAAATGTAAAGGAGATAAATATAACCAAAAGGATACATTAGTATATTTTTAACATATATTGTATCAGTTCCGAATATGAAAGTCTTCTCTATTTCAATGATGTCCTGCGGCTTGGTAAATTTCGAACATCTCTACTTGGGAAATTTTAGATATAAATTGTATAAATCCTTATTATTCTTCGATATCCTTGGCAGAAAACAACATTGATAAGAAGACATACTTTATTTCAAATTTTAACTAAAATTTCTCAATTTCTCTATATATATATAGGATATATATAGCCTATGACTTCATCAAATGTTGTGGGTGACCCATTTTTATGGAGTCTTGCATTGCAATCAATTTTTTTTATGTTTAATAAATGATTAGAAGAAATTTCAATAATTTTTGTTAAATTTTGTTAAGCATTTACAAACTATTCGTTCGAATTTATATTTTCAGAGCTGCTATATATATGTATATATTTCAAGCTCTATATATATGTACATATGTAGGTATATAGAAAAAACCATGTACTAAAATTTATTTTCTAAGTTATCTCACGTTTTCTGTCCTTGTCTTACACTAGTCGTTACACTTATTCCTTTTAGTATTTTTAAGCAAAATGAGTTAAAACTAATTTCAGTTTAATTTGTGTCACTTTTATCTCGTTCATTTCCTTCCATCTCTTCCTTGCTTTAATTTTCTTTTATTTCCACTCCCTCTGTCTCTCTCTCTGTCTTTGTCTCTGTCTCTCTTTCCACGTCTTGGCGTTTCTCTATTCCATTTGGTGTAAATGCTGCTAATGACGTTGTCAGGATATACATACAATGATAGAAGGTTTAGTACCAGCATCTTTAATTGCGATTTCCGTCTTGAAAATTTTGGCGGATTTATAATTTTAATTTGCTCGCTTTTCGCATTGAAGGATGAATTTCGATTCCGATTTCATAATTAGAGGCAAACGAAGGCAATGGCACAGAGGCGACGTTAAAATTGTGCCTATAATGGTCGAGGTCGAGCTAAAAGTTGGGTCGAAATGCCTTTCCTTTTTTTTTTTTTTGTTTTATTTGTTAAAGGGGTGAAGGGTTTTTTTTGGAGGGGGGGAGGTTGAAACCATTTTTAAGTTGCCAAAGGCAACCCCAATCTTAACTTTCTCACTCTGTCTCACAATTTTCTACCTTTGTCTGTCAGCTTGTCTCTTTTTGTTGCCCATAAACCGCGCTGACATTAATGCGCTTATTTTAACGTTAATTACCAGCAGAGGCACAGACACAAAGATATAGACACCAACACCAACACCAACATGGAAACGGACACGGACACGGACATGGATATAGACATGGACACCGACACCAGGACCAAAGGGTCTTCAAAGAATATAGTTTTTTGTTTTTGTGCCTGAGATTTTTGCCAGGCGATTTTAATAATTGACAGATTTTCGCTGTTGAGAGATTTTCGTTGGTAGTGGCGCCACCATTTACCGTTACACCATTTACCGTTCACCATTCAGCATCATCATCATTAGCAGCATCCACGCAGCGGGTCAATTCAAACAGCTTCTTTCTATGCCCCGTCATCTAATTTCTACTGCTCCTTATCCTTAGGTGGCTCCTCCTTCTCCTTCTCCTTCTCCCTTCTTTTTCCACTTCCACTTCCACTTTGTTCGCCTAGCGACTGTTTAACTGTTTTATCTTTATGCGATTATGTCTAGTCGCCTTTGCTCACTCACTAGCTCAGTCTCTTTCTCTCTCTCTCTCTCGCTTTCGTTGTGTTTCTCTTTTACACAAATGCGTGTGCGTGCCCCAGACGAATGAAACCAAAAGGGAATGGTATGGAAACGAAATGAAATGAAACGAAACGAAACGAACCAAACTCTTTGCCCAAAGGATTTGTGTTTAACAAAGTTAAGTAGAAGACGTGCTCAGGCACGTTCTATACCACCCATTCCTCTCTGCCATCCTATATACCCACTCATTCACCGCCCCTCTCCCCTCCACCCCTTTGCGGCAACTCTGATGTGCCCACACATTCGACTGTTCTACATTTACCATGTCAATATTAGTTTATGCCACTCGAAACTTTACACAATGCTTGGGCTGAATGGGTCCAAAATGAAAATGAAAACAAAAATTTCATTGCATTATGATCTCAAGGATCCTAAAGAAATCTAACAAGTGCAGAGTACTTGTCTATATAAGTGTGTATGCGTGCGTGTGTGTGTGTGTCTCTCGCTCTCTAGAATGAGTGTGTGTAAGAGTGTGTTTGTATATTAAATACTTGAACAAGAACTCATGAATACATTTACACATAATATTCATCTGGCTTATTATAGCAAAAAAAAAAAAAAAAAAAAAAGAGTGAAAAAAGGAAAAAAGAGGAAAAAAGAAATCCTTTATTCTACATGCATATTTAATTGTTTAGTAATTTTTGAAATCATTTAACTATTTATTGGAATTGCTCTCCAATATCGAATAAAATATTTAATCGGACTTTGATCTCTTTTTACTTCAATAATTATTTCAGTTAGCCTACCTGGAAAGATCATTTTAATATATCTCGAATCGTTTCAATTGAAAACATAATCAATATCCATAAATATTATTGTTTCAATTTTATAAAGTTGACAAATCCGCCTAAAGATTATTATTATTATTATTATTAAGTAGGGGTAACAGATAATGGAGAAATTATAAGCTAGCTTATAAAAGTAAAGGATATATATTATATAGATAATATATTAACATAGATAATGTCTTATATAATAGTTAGCCACGGAACA
Organism: Drosophila sturtevanti; assembly: GCA_018150375.1. Classification (NCBI taxonomy): domain Eukaryota; kingdom Metazoa; phylum Arthropoda; class Insecta; order Diptera; family Drosophilidae; genus Drosophila; species Drosophila sturtevanti. The sequence continues at coordinate 2,970,009 of JAECWJ010000378.1, forward strand.
TACGTAAATTGAGTGCGACATAGTTAACCTGATTGTTGGTCAATGAGATTGGTACTAGGGGACTGTCGGAAGAAACGCAACCACCAAATAATGCCAAATCATTCCAACCATAGATCGGTGATTGATCCTGATTAGTACGGAAATTTTGCATAGGTATGGCAAAGGATTGTTGTGGTGGAACACGATAATAGCCAGCGGGTATAAAGTCACTTTTTGTTGTTGGTGCCGCTGTTGTTGTCTCGTTCCCCTGTATATTATTATTAGTATTTGTATTATTCACATGGACATTCATCATTATAATGGAAGGCTTCTTTAGACTACGACCAGTAAATTTTGAAGGATTTATTAATGGAGTTTCTGGTGCGGTGATAAATAAAATATTATCATTGCCTCCATTCAATGCAATATCATCCACATATTCAACACCATTAATACCGAAACTTAAATCCTTTGATATTAAATTATTACGTGGTTCGATACGTCCTGGATTATCCGTAACAGCATAGCCCAAATCATCTACCAGCGATGATTGTTGATAATCATTCTTGTTACCCAATGGCCATGTGAATGCCGATACGGGCACAGATACAGGTACAGTACGTCCCAAACTGACACCGAAAAGTCCTGTCATCACACACAGCAAACGAAATAATTGCATTTTTGTTTAGTTTATTTTGTTGTTCCAATGTTTGTTTGTTTATTAATTTTGTTGGTTTTGCTTGGTCTTGACTTGAGATTGCCTTGACTTTGACTATGATTCGTTAAGAATTTCAGTTTGCCTTTTATACCTGCTCTAGTTGAAATGATTCTTAGTCTTTATGCTCTCCATCTTTCTGTCTCTTGATCACCTCCTAATGAGCCACAATTAATTCAAAAGTTTATCAGTTCAAAGAAAAACTGAAATGAGCAAACGAAGCGCTTTCATCGCGATTAAAATCATTAATCTTATATATATGTTTGTATTTGTTTTTATCTTCTTATTTTTTTCTCTATGCCATTCGTGGTTTTTATATATAATTATGCAATTAAAATATCTGAATTGAAAAAAAAAATTAAGAATTGAACATTAAATTAATGATGCTGAAAATGTTTGAGAGTGAAGGAGTCCTTATAAAAGTTATTGTATTATTATTTTAGAATAAGTTCCATCTATGTATGTCTAGGGCAGGACATTAGCTTAAAGATACTTTTAGTTACTTAGTTTTAAATGATTGAGGATATAGTTTAATATTTTAAAACTACGAAAAGGCATTTTGAGCACATGTTGAAATCATTTTTGAAGTGCCTTGTGCATGTTATACATATCGAAAATATGCCTGATTATGATACAGTTGTTATACAATATAAATTTGAAAGTTAACAAAATGTCCCGACATTATATTTAAGGGTTTTTCCAAAAGCCAAATTTTAACAGAATGTGAATCTATATATTTTTGATAGCCAAAAAGTAGGCAACAAATTTTCAAACTACTGATACTGTGTTACACTGGAAGGAATTATATAGTATGTTTATAAAATTTAATAAGTGATTTGGCAAATATTCTATTCTCTAGCATTTTGGAGCCATTTCTGTATTCCCTTTGTTCATTTGAAATACGATTAAATTCACTATATCAAGTTTTAATATACTTTACAGTATAAATCACAGTTGTTGTATGGTTAATGTAACGGTTAATGCTGCAGTTAAAATAACTTACAGTTAAGAATTTAGCTGGGGTTACACTAAAGGTTGTGGTTAAGGACAAAAGGCGGTACTAAAATGTAAAGATTAAAATTTCGGTACAATTTGTGATCATAAAGATTAACTGATGGTTCAGTTTAGGTCAATATTGAGTTACCCATTCCTAGAAAATTTATATAAATAAGTTTCCCCAATCCTTGTGCATATAAATTTATATGGATTTTAGTTTTAGTTTTCCCTTTTTCTTATGAATATTTATTCATATTGATTCATGGTCAAATATGAGTCATTCTTTTATCTTAGCAAGGATATACGTGAAAATTGCCTAATCGTTATTAAATTCAAATTTCTTCAATTTACGAAAATTCGAATAGAATTGACTTTAACTTTGATTCATTCATTTATTTGTCACAACTCCATTCAGTTTTGGCTTTTCATTCATTGCCGTAAAGCTAAAAATACAAACCAATTTTCAAAATACCTTTTGGCAGTTGCCCATCCCAGGATACCAATTCAATTCCTTTCCGTATTTAACCCCTTGTCTATTTTCATCATAGGCTTTGACAAGTTCAAAAAAAAAAAGAAAAAAAGAAATGGTAAAGGGGAAAGGGTAAAGGGGAAAGGGGAGAAGAACAAGAAAATACATAAATAACAACAACAGCAAAAAGAAAAATTGTGGCCAAAAATAAAATATTTTGTGCTAATTTTGTCACTGCCCCCCCCCCATACACCGATATTACCACCACTCCTTTCTGCTCTTTCCCCTCACTTCTTACCTTCCCTACCCTTCCCTTCCCCTATTGTCTATCACCGGAGCCAACAGACGAAACAACTTTTGTATGTCAGTTGTTTTGGAACTTTGCCGCGGGTGGAAAACCAGTAGAAAACCCAAAAGATGAAGTCAGGCGTAAGAGTAAAAGTAGAAATATATAGGAGTATATGGTAGCAGATGGAGAGAAAAATAAGTAGAAGATGGTGGAGCTGAAGATGGACAACAACAACAGCAACAGCAAAGAAAAAGCAAAAAAAAAAAAAAAAATAAAAAGAAAAAGGAGAGAAATAGAATGGAGACTTTTGTGTTATCAGCAGTCAGTTAGTAGCGGAAACTTTTTAAACGTTTTGCGAAACAAGTTGAAATTTAAATAAACCTTCCAATTTTTGACTTCAGACGTCCACAACAGGCCGCACTTTCCCGTTCACCCGTATCCGCATTCCCAATCTACAAAGCCCTCTACTCAGCCTCCCCCCCTCCCCATACCACCACCACGCATATGAATGCCGGAAAATTTAGACAACAAAATCGCCAGAGAAATGAAACTTTCTTTCCTTCTTCCAATTTTTTTTTTTTTTGTTCTTCTTGTTCTTGTTTGCCATAAAATCGACTTAAATTTTTATTGCGACAAAGAGAAACTCCTCAGGCAAAAGTGAAAAGAAGGCAACGCGAAGGCAAAGTGCATGATTATAGGTGAAGGGATCGAGGAGGGGGGGCAGGAAGATAGAAAATGGATGGTGGCCCGAAGGGTTAGGTAGTAAAGAGTGTGGTATTGTTGGGTGGTGGGGGTATACGGTGAGGGGGAAGGGGGATTGAGTAAGGGGGGGTGGATCAGTGGTTTTGTAAGTGCAGTCGACGGCGGTAAAATCGCATTATGGCATAGCAATTTTTTCCATCATATTCCACATTTTGCTTCTATTTATTTTTTTTTCCACTCGTTTTTTTTTTTTTTTTTTTGGTTATTTTTTTGCCATCTCCATCTGCCTTGCCCAATTTCCGTTATGTTTCTTTTTCTTCATCTATGTGTGTGTGTGTGTGTGTGAGTGCTTCTCTCGCGAGCCCGCAAAAGTATGCTATAGCTATAATATTTTCCATCGCTCTGCATTCGAAGTAGCAAAGAAAGTAAGTTCAAAAAGTGCCAACGACGTTCTCGACAAGCCAAAAGCAACAAAATAATCAAAAAAAAAAAAAAAAATGCATATCTATATATATATACAAAATAAAAATAAAATAACCAAAACGAAGAAGAAAGTAAGAGAAAGATATAGAGAGAAAAAAAAAAAGTGCGTCTAACGGTTAGACACGATAGAAGTGAAACCTTCCGTAAAACAAACAGAGAGAATGAGACGAAAGCAGCATTAGGAGCGGGATAATTATAGGTTCATTATAATATTGCTATAAAGGTCATATTTTATTTTCTTCATTTTATCATTATTCATCCTCAATGTTTTCAATTTCAACAAATGATACGAGTGGCTTATGATAGCTAAAATATGATACAAATGCTTTGGTTTCGATGTTGTCAACATATCTTTGAAATACCGCGTCAATTGTTGTTTTTGATCGTGTTGTTGATTCAGTGCGATTGTTACACATTTTTAAACTGAATGTTGTATTGAGAAAGTCAATTGAAGGAACCGCTGTGTCCAATGCAAAATTTACGTTAAAATCGCCACTTAAAATCATTGGAACTTTATCGTAATCTTTTCTAAGTATCCGCGATACTTCTGGTGTATACTTTATTAAATTTTCATAAATGAATTCCGTGATGCTATTTATTGATTGATTCGGTGAAATATAAATTGCCACAATTAAAACTCTTTTTCCATTGCTCAATCTGGTTTCGCATGCACATATTTCTCCCACTTTAGAGAGCTGAACAGACAGTGATTCTAGTTGCTTTGCATTCATATCTATCTGTGGAGTTACAATACGAGCACCGTCATTTTGATTGTGGTATATTGCAACACCGCCTGCTCTCGTTTGTGGTCTTTTAAATTGAACTACAATATCAAAATTGGGAATGTCAAAAATGGTTTCATTATCCAACCAAGTCTCGGAAAGAATTAGAAAATTTGACGATGTTGCTACTTTGTCTAACTGCAGATCGTGTACATGAGCGCGCAAACTTTGGCAATTAAATGTAAATAATGACAACCCTTCCCTAGCTGTTATAAAATCACTTAATAACGTTCCAATTGTTTCAAGTCGATTGAGATGTAGCCTTTGAAATTCAGCTTGCAACTCAATTGTAGATACTGTTCCTCTTCGGCCATGAAATATATACATATATATAAGTATGTATACAAAAGCGTACTTATGTATACATATGTATATGCATGCACACTTGCCGGCCGAAAATGTACATATGTACATACATATACATATGTGTGTACGCATGCGTTTAAATTAAATTCTGCCGGCGTCGACAAGCAAAGACCAGCCGACGGTGCCCGAACTATCCAATATCGTCGCCGAAACACTTCGGCTACCGAAAAGAATTGAGCAAACACAAATAAGGAACGCTATATAACTCTGTTCTATCTCATTCTCTCGCAGGCTATAAGATCTATATGTATGTCTCTTTTTAGTGTCGCTTTTTCGTTTCATCGAGTCTCAAATCACTCCCAACGATTCTAAAGAAGTTTTCACTTCAAAAACTGGAGAGAGACAGAGAAATAGAAAAAAAAAAAATAGAAACACAGAGCAAACTTTTTACCAAGTTGACTTTGACACATTGGACCAAGACAAACACCAAAAAAAGAGTAAGCGAAAGCTAGAGACAGACAGAGAGCGACAGATAGAGAGCGAAAGAGAGAGAGAGAGGGAGAGAGACAGCTAGAGAAAAGTAGAGCAGAGAGACTCTCAGCTCAACTGAACTTCTCTTGCATGAAAATGGCATGACAAAATTCATCGTCATGTCTAATGGTCGAATGCAGCCACAAAAAAATAAATAAAAAGAGTAACAAAAATCAAACAAAAGAAGGTAAAATGAAAAAAAAACATAAATAAAGTGTCTTACAGTTCGATGAAATATATATCAAAAAAATGTGAAAAAATGCATGTAAAATTAAACAATGTAAACGATGACATCCATAAACTGATCAATACCGGTTACAGTATCGATATTTATAGGTAAAACTAAAAGGTGAAAACATTTGTTTTTCTCTTTTAAAGGGACACTTATAGAGTATCTAATTATCGTGGTGTTCATTAAAATAAAAATTGAAGTTAGCTTTGAATTCTGTCAAAGGGTTAACTCCTTTTTTTATAAGAGATCTTTGGAGAAACAAAAATAGCAAAGAGGAAAATATATATAAAATTATTTTAGAAACTGGAAGAATTTAAAATTAATTTTTATTAATTTTAATGATTTTTAAATATTTGATATTTGCATTTTTAATATACACGACAAAATGTATTGAAAAATGTAAAAAAGGCAAGCTTTGTTTTTATTTTGTATTTTAAATAAAAAAAAAATAGTTCTTTCTCAAATCTTGAAATGAATGTATAAATGATTACAACAAAATTAATTATTTTTCCCAAAAAATTACCAAAAAGTTTAGACTCAAAAATCCAAATATCCCTCATTAACCAAAAGTTATAGAAGTAGCTAATAAAACAATTAAAAATTCAAAGTTTTACATGATGAACCTTTTAAAAGATAACTGATCAAGTGATGACTGAAATATATATCACTTAATTTAGAAGCTTATCTTTTAAATTTAATACAAATTTTACTGACCCATTAACGAATGGATCTCAATTACAATTTAATTTTGTTCGTAAGGGAAAACATATTTATTTTCTCAATTTTATTTCAATTGCCAAATTATAATAAATAATTACTAATTATTGTTTCTAAGAAAAAAAAAAATATATTAAGTTAGGAAAATTGCTCTAGTTATGTGAAATTCTTGTCCAATTTAATGCAGGGTCTTCGAATGTTAGAATTGTCTTTTTTTTTTAAATTTTTTTAAAATCCATTTAGACATATTGAACACGTCGAATGTTCATATTTTTGGCAAATGCCTGAAAAGGATTACGAACAGCCATTATGGGACGCTGTGATCTAAGTCGTTGACCCAATATATTGAAGCTGCCAGTTCCAGAATTTGGCAATAAATTTGAATCATTTGGAGTGGAATTTGGTTTTGAATTAATTGAACTATCATCCCTTTGCAGAGCCAACATAGAGAGGGGTACATCATCCTCTTGATCGTCATCATCGGTCGTTTCATTAGACATTTGCTGCTGTTGCTGCTGTTGCTGCATTTCATCCGTCTGCTGGGCATTTTCACGTATTTTTAAGCCGCTGGCCAATTGACGGAACATACGTAAATTGAGTGGAACATAGCCAACCTGATTGTTGGGCAATGTGATTGGTACTAGGGGAAAACGTGGTAGACTGTCAGAAGAAACGCCACCACCAAATAATGCCAAATCATTCCAACCATAGATCGGCGATTGATCCTGATTAGTACGGAAATATTGCATAGGCATGGCAAAGGATTGTTGTGGTGGAGCACGATAATAGCCAGCGGGTATAAAGTCACCCATACGTGTTGCTGCCGCTGTTGTTGTCTCAGTTACCTGTGTATTATTATTGGTATTTGTATTATTCACATGGACATTCATCATTATAATGGAAGGCTTCTTTAGACTACGACCAGTAAATTTTGAAGGATTTATTAATGGAGTTTCTGGTGCGGCGATAAATAAAATATTATCATTGCCTCCATTCAATGCAATATCATCCACATATTCAACACCATTAATACCGAAACTTAAATCCTTTGATATTAAATTATTACGTGGTTCGATACGTCCTGGATTATCCGTAACAGCATAGCCCAAATCATCTACCAGCGATGATTGTTGATAATCATTCTTGTTACCCAATGGCCATGTGAATGCCGATACGGGCACAGATACAGGTACAGTACGTCCCAAACTGACACCGAAAAGTCCTGTCATCACACACAGCAAACGAAATAATTGCATTTTTGTTTAGTTTATTTTGTTGTTCCAATGTTTGTTTGTTTATTAATTTTGTTGGTTTTGCTTGGTCTTGACTTGAGATTGCCTTGACTTTGACTATGATTCGTTAAGAATTTCAGTTTGCCTTTTATACCTGCTCTAGTTGAAATGATTCTTAGTCTTTATGCTCTCTATCTTTCTGTCTCTTGATCACCTCCTAATGAGCCACAATTAATCCAAAAGTTTATCAGTTCAAAGAAAAACTGAAATGAGCAAACGAAGCGCTTTCATCGCGATTAAAATCATTAATCTTATATATATATTTTTTATCTTCTTATTTTTTTTCTTATGCCATTCGTGGTTTTTGGTCAGTTAATTATTATCAAGTTATCGAGATTAATACGATAATAAACTTATAATATATAATTATAAAATTGAAATATCTGATTTAAAAAAAAGAAATTAAAAAAAAATTGAACATTAAAGTGATTATATGTTGAATTAAGAGAGTAGATCAGATTACATATGCATATAAATTAATCTAGTAATTTGTTGAGTAATTGATAATACTATTTTATCTGAAATTATTGAGAAAAACTTTTCTCTAAATATATCATTCATATTAAATTGATTATTATATTAAATAAAATTATTTAATCGAAATGGTCAGTAATTGAATTTTAAGATTAAAGAGTTCTATAAAAATATTGACTGAGATCTTTAAATTTAAATTTAAATTTAAATTTAATTTAATTATTTGCTATATAAATCGCAAATTACGAATTATGTTCTATATTTCATGATTTTAAAATTAAATATTTGAATAAATAATTGAGTTATATGTTTAATCATTGTATTCAGTCAAATATTGTTTCAATAGAAATTCTTTAGTTAGTTTTTCTAGTTAGATTTGAAAGTTGTTCGTTATTCATATCAAGATCTGGCATTGATATAGTATTCAATCATATAATAAGCCATTCAAAGCATTTATATAATTCGTATACAATTTTATTCAAATACTTAGTTCAAAATAATATTAATAAATATGGAAAAATCCCTTTCATTCAAACATATTAAAGATCTATTCATTAGTTTTAAATACATGTTATTCAATACATATAGACATAGTCATATATGGAATAATTTAGTTCAATTTTAATCGAATCAAAATTCAAAAACTTAAGCTTATATATATAAATTATGAATTGATGGAATAAATTATGAATTTTTGTATTTAAACAAATTATAGATATATTCATTTACTTTAAATTCATTTCAAATTATAGTAAATGATCACAGTATTAAAATTTATTTGAATAAACAATTTAACAAATTTTCATAAAGATATTAAAATAACTTTGACTTGTCCTATACATATATAATTTTGAAGCAGTTCGGTTATAATTTAGTTAATAATAGTTATCAGATTGTTAAGTACTTATATATATAATGTCATTTAATCAAACATTTATCATGAAATTAAATCTCTCATTAATTTAAATCCATGTTAGTTTGCAGATTTATAATTTTTTCACTCATTTCTTTACAATAAGTTAATTGTTTTCTTGTCAGTTTTTTAGACATGTTTCAAATTTTTGGTTGTTTTTTTTCCTTTCTCTGTTCTTTTGGCAAATGGAAATTTAATTAAACCTCTGTTGGCAAACCTCAACTCAAACCAAATGACAGCTTAATTAGCATCTAACAACTATCTTCAACTCATCAAAAATACATACCACACAGTTCTGACCACAAAAATAAAAAAAAACAAACAGATGGAAAAAAAAAGTAAAATACACGCAAGAACCAAATTCCAAAAGAAGTAAGTGGAGAAAAAACCAAAAAAAAAAGCCAAAAAAAAAACTCCTTGGCCGGTGCACGGGAACGTGAGAAAAATTTGTGTGCGAAAAAAAAAGTGACATGAAATGCAAAAACTTTGCCAGAGGAACTCGACGCTCAATAATATTAACTTGAAAAGTTTATCCTTTTCTTCCTTTTTATTTTTTGTTATTTTCTCGTTTTCTTTTTACCATCATTTCCATTCCTTTCATTTCAGCTTGCTGCTGGTGTTGTTGTTGTTGCTCATTTTTGTGAAACTTTTCAATTTGCGCACATCGCCAAAAAAAAAAGAAGAAAAAAAAAAAATAAACCAAAGTCAAAGTCAGAGTCAGAGGAAGAGTCAGAGCGTCAGAGCGTCAGAGAGTTCTGAGAAGCTTATTAGCCATAAACATTTTACATATTTTCAGTAAAATATAAACTCACAGTTAACGAATTATATTAGCACAATGATATGGGAAGGGGAGGAGTGGGGGAGAGTAAATGTGGAATCTATACCTACACAAAATATATATTAAGTAGATCGATTTTAATTTGCTCTAAAAACAATTCAATCAAACGATGAAGCAATTTGGCACATAACTCAAGTGGCTAAGAGAGATCTAGAAGAAAATATTAGCAATACAAGTGGGTAAAAAGTAGAGGGAGAGAGAGTGGAGAGTGGAGAGAGGGTAGAGAGGAGAATGGGGAAAAAGATGGAACAAACAGCTATGGGACATATGAAATGCATTCAATTGCCAGACGACTGTCAAATTATCTGGCAAATGTTTGTGGAGAGAAGAAAATGGAATTGGAATCGTTCGACTAGTATATATTGAGTGGAAGGGGGGATAGAAGATTGTTGAGGGGGGGAGAGAGGGTGAGTAGATGGGGAAATATGATGGTGGCAGCATGATAGGGAATGGCGGACAAATATTGCCAGCTATCCCCAACTATCTGCCTCTCGAGAAAGCCATGACAACCAGCATAGAATAGGAGCAGGAGCCGGGTCTAGGAAAAGGAGAAGAAACAGGAGTCGGAGCAGTAGAATGAGTTGGAAAAACAAAAACATAAATGTAAATGGGAAAAGTACTGTGAATAGGGGAGTGGTGGGGTTTTATTCTGGTGTGTAGATGAGAATGTGGCATATGAGTATCTAATTGATGGCGACATTGCCATATGCCATCTTCTTATACTTTGCTTCAATAATAATAATTGACGATATATGACAACAACAACAACAACAACAACAACAACAACAAGGACACCAAACACAAACCAAACCTTAACTCTCTATCATAATAATAAATTAAAAAAATATAAGAAGCTTTTAAGTTAATAGAAAATTCTATAATTGAATTTTAGACAAACAGCAAAGTAACAGCAGCAGCAGCAACAACAACAACAACTAAAATAATAATAAACTTTATGCAATAGCAACAACAACTAAGCATAACAAATATACCACAGATAAATAGATACATACATACATATGTATATCTATTTATATACATTTTCCTATATCTACATGATATGCAAATGAAAATTAAATTTGAGCTGGGAAATCGGAATCAAAGTTTAAGGCACATGTATTTCCATTTAGAAAACGAAAAGAGAGCAGAATAAAGTATAAAGTCTTGGACATAAGGACATTTGAAAATATATCCATTAAAATATATATATATTTTAATACAGATTTAGATAGAATATAAATAAATCTTACGATTAAATAAATGTTTCAAATGAATAATTTGAATATCTTCTACTGAAATAATCATTTCGAACTCGAAAATGATTGCTCTTTGTATTCGAAATAATTAAATACGATTCAAATCACCAATGTCTATATAATTAATAACATAAATTAAATCAGGTATCAAATATATTTCTTCTGCATTTGAATATTTCATATTATATCTTTCGTATTAGAATATATTGTACAAACCTTAACAGCTGATATGGATATATGTGTGTCTGCATGAATAGAACATAAAATCGAAAATTAAATCCAGATAATTGTTTGTATATATGTATAATGTTATAAAAACAAATAATTTAATTGAATTTGCATTTATTGTGTTGTTATTTAACATTTACGCCAAATGACTATTCATTTAAATGTCACAAATATATGTAAATGCATATTTATATAAGTATATATGTATATATATATATATATATATATATATATATATACATATGTCACATCGTTTATCAAAGATGAAAGGAAATGCCACTTAAATCTATAGCTTAATGAATTTATAAATTCATAAATTTTATTTCAATCATTTGGGCCTCGAACATTATAAATAAATGATAAGCACTTTAAGCACTTTAAGAAAATAATATCTTAATTATTATTCAACATTATTTCCAGTTAATCGGAAGCTTAGTCAAAATTCGACAAAAGTCAATGTCTTTAGGCATTTCCATTTCTAATCGACTCACACCCCCCACACCCCCACTCACTCTCCCCCACCAATCGTTTTTCCCATCCCCATTTTTCCACAATCCCTTTAGGCCATTTTGGAATTTGAATGTAAATTATTTGTGAATATGACAAATCAAAAGTACAAAGTCAAAAATAAATGATGTATGCAGAATTTGAGTTTTAGATGATTTCAATAAGATTTTAAATCAAAAATCAAAAATGAAAAGGTCAGCGTCAGCCAGTTTTTGGTGACAAAGTAAGCATAATAAATGATATGTTGGCAGTGGAAGGACTTGAAGAAATCATCATTATCAGCATCAACAGCATCATCATCATCATCATCATCATCATCATCATCATCATCATCATCATCTTTGTGAGGAGTAGAAGCTACTCTTTCTATTGACACAACACTTTGGTTGATTACAGAAAAACATTTGAGAAAGCTGCTCCCAGCTAGCAATGAATGTATGAACTCTATCTTTCTCTGTCACTCGCTCTCTCTCTCTCTCTCTCTCTCTCGCCATGTGTCTCTCTGTTTCACTCTATAAGATTAAAACAAAAAAAAAAAAAAAGATTTAAGTGAATTATGTTAAAGTTTTGTTTTTTTTTTCTTGCCCATACGCACACGCACATGGCCAGAAATACTTATATATTCTAACACCATGACTTGTCATGGACGTAGCAAAGGGGGGCTGCATTTCTTTTGAAAACCAAATAAGAGTTGCAATTATTGAAATAAAATTGATCATTTAATGATTTAGCAATTATTTTAATATTTATTTTAATTTATATTTGTTTGTGATTTTTGAAAATTTTTGTATAATTATTTATTATACATTTGTTTATTATATAGTTTTATATTATATATATATTTGATTATTATATACGTGATTATTATGTTTTTGTTTATTTTAAATATGTTTTTTTACATATTTTATAATTATATATTGACTTATTATATGTTTAGTATATATTAGATTATTATTTATATGATTAATTTTTAAATTTAGTTATTGTACATTTGTTTTATTGTTCTATTTGCTTAATGTACATATGTTCATTATTTTAAAAAATAATTATATTTACTTATGATCCATTTGTTTGTTATACATTTTTATATTAAACATTTGCTTATTTTTATATTTGTTTATCATATATTTGTCTGTTATACATGTGTTTATTATATTATATATTTATTTTCTTTACATTTGCCTAATATATATATATAAAAAATTGTTTATTTTTTATTTGTTTATTATATATTTATTTATTTTGTTTCGCATTTTATTTTTTTTTTCTATTTTGTACATCAATTTATTAGACATTTGTGTATATAATACATATACATCTATAATAATTATGTATTTCTTTATTTTAAATTTATTTTATTTTATTTTATACATTAATTTTTTTTCTTGAAATTAAAATAATTCTCTGCGCGATAATTGTCGATTAATCGAATTTTTATATTTGAAAATTTAAATGGAATAAAGCAATATATAACTTATTCCTATATATGTAATATATATGTATATATAATATATATTTATATATATATATATCGTATATCAAAATAGATGCATTTATTTCTTTTAAATATTTTTAAGTCGTTTCTTGATATTATTCATATCATATCGGTTCAATAACCAAAGTAAGTTAATAGCAAACATATATAATATCGATCATTGAAGTATATATATATGTATATCTATATATGAATTCTGAATTTTGTAGATTAACCATTAAGTTAGTTTCTGTTAATTTGATTAATCAAAACAATAAAAAATTTAATAGCAAAGTATAAGCGATTGCAATCGAAGTCAATTAATTATAGTATTATATAGAATTATATAGTAATTCAAATTGCAAAATTTCGAGTACTAAATTTGGGGGCAAACTACGCCCATGACAAAATAGTTATCTTTGACTCTTTTTTTTTCTCTCTTTGCTTTTGTTTGGCTTTTTACTAAATCTAACAATTCGTTTATTTATTTATTCAAACTTACACGAAAATACATATGTACATATGTATATATATGTATCTGTTTATATGTACATATATGTATGTATCTATGTCGGCTTATGCATATCTCATAGATACATATATTTCTTGAAGATTTATGTGAGAGCATGTTTATTGTTGAGTTTATTAGATTTGATTTACTATGCCTACACGCACACAGACACACACCTACACATAGACTCACACACACACACACACACACACATCGGACACAATGATGGAACTTTCACTTGATGATGTTGATGTTGCGTGTTGTGTACATATGTATATATATATATATATATATTGCGTTTATATTTATGATTTACCGACTTTCAACTTGTCCATCTTTGTCTTTGCTCTTTGTCTTCATCTGTTTTTTTTTTTTTTTTGTCTTTTTGTTGCTTTTTTTCCTTGCGGGTTCTTCTCCTTCATCTTCCCATCGTCTAATATCTAATGATAACATGTCATAAAATTCTTTTGCATCACGCAAGTCTGTCACAATTTCTAGTTCTTTTTATTTATTTATTTTTTTTTTTTTTGGCATTAAATAGGTGAAATTTTTTAATTGCATGAATTAATGTTAAGAAACGCACCTATAAAAAGGGTTGAGCGTCCAAAAGAATACATTTTCAATAGTCAATAGTTGCGGATATTTGAACTTTAATAAAATGAAGTCACTTCAAGGAATATTCATAAATTCAATTTGGATTTTTGTTCTTATTGAAATGATGCAAGCCAGACGCAGTGGTAAGTTTTATATCAAATTATACAAATATATATGTATATATATAAATAGAAAAATATATAGATAGCATTTGCTCCTTAGGTTTTCAATAGTCAAAAAAAAAAAAATTAATTAAATTTTAAACTCTAAACATATTTATCCGCTTTTGTTATGATTAAAAATTCAGAAAATTATGATATCAAAAATTTTGTGTTACAGTTTTAAATAAAATTTAATTTGCTTTTAGGTTTAGAATACAATTTTTTATATTCAAAATGTATATATATATTTTTATTATTGAAATCATATTAACTTTGAAACAAGTAACAAGAATTTAAATAAATTTTTATAAAAATCTTAGCCAATGGATTTATTATTTAAAACGAATTGCAATAACTTGTTAAAATTTAAAATAATTTTGAAAACCTCTTCAACAATTCCTTGATAAATTAAATGGAGACTTATGTTAGATTTTCATATATAAAAATAAAACAACTAATCAATTGAAATTTATTGAAAGTTAGTTTCGCTTCTTTTTTATATAATTTATTTTTTTTTTTTAAACATTTTTGAAACAATTTATATAAAATGGATTTTTTTTTTTAGATTATATCATTATTTCATTTAATTTTTTATTAAATTTATTTATTAAATATATTTAAAAATATACATATAGTTATAGTTTTAATATCTTCTAGTTGCTAAGATATATCTATATTCCTAATATATATGTATATATATATTTTCATGTATTCTCAAATCTGTTTTAGCCTATCGATTACCCCAATTGGAATATACTTCGATGGGTGTTGGACGAAGTGCCGCTGGTAATGATGAAGTGGTGGGCACTGGACGGGATTTGCTTAAGAAATTTATGCTATTACGTGGCATGTTTCAGCAACCGGCGCCAAGTGATAATATTTTTGTGATAACTCAACCTTCGGGTACAACAACTTCAACACCGACAACTACAACAACAACAACGACAACCACAAATGGCACGGGACGAGCTTATGCACCGCAGCAGCAACAACAAAAACACCAACAACAACAACAACATCCAATACGATTATCACATAATGAAAATAATGACAATGACGATAAATTTGCCACGCCCACAAGCACAGCAAGTCAAGAGGTAGAGTATAGAGAAAATGACTATGAAAATAATGTTGAAGATCTTATCGATCGACCAAAGAAACGAACTCGCCCCCAAAGTGACAGCAACAAAAAAAAGCGCAAATCAATTCAATCGACAAAGAATCAAAATAAAAATAACTCAAATACTTATCGTCGTCATCATAAACATAAATCAACAAAATTGACAAAAAATCAACAGAGAGAGAAAAAGTTAAAGCAACAGAAGAAGATGAAACCAGTCGAGGCAATTAATCGAGATGGATATGGTAATGGAAATGATGGTGAATTGGCACAAAGCGAAGATTTCATCGAAGGCTATCATAATCCCAATGAGCAATTAATGATACCTCAGTCCAGATCCGAGTCTCGTCTACAGCGCATATGGAAACGATTTCAACGGAATTAAAATGTGAAATCTTTTATTATATATACATACAAACATATATGAAATATTTAGTTCAGTTTTCTTTTTTTTTTTTTTTTTTTTTTTGTGTTTTGGTGGTATCTGTGAAAAGGTTTTTGATTACATTTGAATCTGAATCAATTGCTGGTTGTATACAATTTTTTCTCCATTATTAATGTTATTAGTATTTTTTTTTTATTTTTTTTTTCGAAAGGGGTTACAATATCAAACGAATTTGGAAATCCACACTTTTTGGGGTTGGTATGAATGAATGAATTTTATTTTTAGACATGAATAAATTCGTTTTTTTTTTTACGTTTTTGCTTAAGGTTTTAAAGGCAAATCGATTCCTTAAAGCGATTTTAAATTTGACTTGAATTTCATTTCTCTATACCCTATAAAATATGGGTTTATCAAGGGGTATACACGGATCTTATATTGATTGATGGAGTCATAAACTTTAAACTGCAATCTGAATAACTGCACTTTGATTTATGTACATATATAGAAACGATCTTTTAAACTAACTTATCATAAATAGAATACAAAGTTATTTTTATTTCGAGTCCTTGGGACTTTTTTTTTTTTTAATCAATTTTATGGGTAACTGATTGTCGATTAAGTTTTCTCTTTTCTTCTTCTTTCTCTTACTTCCAATTTTTGAGGGAATATTTTATGGGTGATTGAGGCGACGGAATGTCGGTGACCCTGAAACTAACGCGACCAACTCTCACGTAAAACAAAATGGCGGCAACAGTGAAGCTGAAAATCTGAATTTTTGCCTTTGGCATTGGCTTTCCACTTGGTCTTGGTCTGTTGCTTTTTTTTTTTTTTTTTGGTATTACCCCTTTTCTTGCCAGCCACATGAAGTCAAATGAGATGAAATGGCATAAGGATGAAATTGAAAGATTGTGTAGAGACGGCAAAGGCGTCAAGTCAATGGACTTGGCCAACGTACAATTTATATAAATAAAATGCAGACAAAATATTCAAACATGATATCCTGCCGACTGACTCTGTTCTGGACAAGTTCAAGGATGTCTGGGTTAAGTTCATGGCAGGCAAAGAAGTTAACCAAATTACGCGTAAATGGCTAAAACAAAAAAACCAACAAACCTGAAAAAAAGGCAGCAGCAACAACAACAACGAAAAGAGGAAAAATACGTTAAGGGAATTCATGCTGAAATTAATTTACCCAAACGTGAAATAACGAATTCTCTATATAGAATCTGAATGTAATCATCGATTACCGTTTAGTTACCATCAATCGAATTGACCTCAAGTTTTTTGGGGTCAATCCAGTGATCGAGAGACAGAGAAAGAAATCGTTTCAAATGATTTATGTCAAAATAAACCTGATTAGAATCAGATTCAAATCAGCTGCTTTAATGATCCAACAGCAATAAGAAGAAAACACAAACCGGATTTATATGGCTAAGACTGAGATGTTATTAAGATAGGGTCAAGATAGATATATACACATGAATAGCAAATCAATTTATTATTTGGACTATCACTGATTAAGTGTAATGACTAAAGCGAAAAATCTATAAATAAAGGAAAGCAAAAAAAGAAATATAATCCACAAATCTGTTCAAAATAACTTTAAAATAATCTTCCATACACATCAATTGTGCCTTAATTTCTAAATCAATATACGTACATATATAACAAGGTTATCGATCAGATAACTGTAACAAAAGAGCAAAAAAAAAAAAAAAAATCCAGTTTAAAAAAATTTCTATATATAAGAAATGAATGTAAAAGTCAAATCGTGTTCAATTAAACCGACAAAAGGAAAAGGTCATCTGCCAGAATTCAGTCTCAATTCCCTACACACTATACATCTACCCCCTCTTCCTGCATCTCATTCATACTCATACCAATATACCTATATACATTACTCTCTGTCTCTTTCCCCTCTTTCTCTATTTCCACTTATTTTCAGCTTAAAATTCTGCCAGTGCCTTTTGGGCTTACCTTAACTTGGGCATAGCTTCAAATTCTCACAAACCGTAAGGACACGAAGAGGTAAAAAAAAAAACGAAAGAAGAGTTGGCATTAAAGGCAGCAAGGGAAAAATACAGGGGGTGGGGAGGGGGGACGGGAAACAACAGAGGGTGGGGATGGAGTAGTTAGGCATGGTTAAAGCAAAATCAATACGTCGAGCCGTCGCCATAGCTTCTACCTTTACCCCACACACATACACACACACACAGACACACATACACACACACACACACATACACACATATATAGATATATATATATATTTACATACATACTTAAATGCTGCTACTTGGCTTGTGGTAAAAAAAGAGAGAAAAAAAAATGAAAAACAACAAAAGCAAAAAGGAGAAGAAAAAAAAAAACGAAAAACCAAAAGAAGTAAAAACCCTGCAGAAAGGATATTGAAAAAGGCGCCGCTTGCCACACGGAGTCGAGCCGTGCTATAGGAGGAAACTTTTTTCATTTTTAGTTTGTCAAGTTGGTGCACAAAGGGCGGCAACTACCAAAACGACCAACGACCAAGTTCCTCTCTCTCTCTCTCTCTCTCTCTCTCTCTCTCTCTCTCTCTCTCTCTCTCTCTCTCTCTCTCTCTCTCTCTCTCTCTGGGAAAAAGCTTTTCTTGACTGCACCAACAACAAAAGCGGGCCCAAATATAAAAAAAAAGGAAAAATTAAAAGAGAAAAAAAAAGGAATGAAAAAGCAGCAGCAGCAGCAGCAGCAACAAACAAAAATGAACAAATGAAAAGTAAAGGAGCAATGAAGCAAGAAGCAGAAATAGGAAAAGTAATAGGCAAAAAAGAGATGCATGTAGGTGGGGAGGGGGGTAGGAAGGGGAGGGTGGCTGCCGAGAGGTGTTGTAGCAAAACAAAAAAAAAAAAAAAAAGAATAGGCAACAACTACAACAATATCTTCACATTGCCTTTGTCATCTTAATCTATGCCAAAGCAAAAAACAACAACAACAACAACAACAAATTGTGATGCCATCAACCAAAAATGCATCAAAATTCAAAAAAAGAAGAAAAAAAAAAAGAATTATGTGCAACTTGGCCAACAGGTCGTATGCGTGATAAATTTCCTCATACGGTCCAGTTGCTCATTAAATCCGCACATCAAAATACTATAAATTATGCACAAAAGGGGCGGACATACAAAATGACATGAGACAGATACAGACAATGAAAGAGAGTGAGAGAGAGAGAGAGAGAGGGAGTGTGTGAGAAAGAGAGGCAATGAGCGCTTGCCTATATAAATTAATGCATAAATGGTATATTGTATAATTGCATTTTAATTTTGATGACTGCAGCAGCTTTTCACTCATCGAAATTTAAGATTTTGCGGAAAACGGAAATCGTATAAAAGAAGTATGAAAGGAGGATGGGCGGAGGGGGGAGAAGAGAATGCATGGACGTTGCGGAATCAAGAGAGTTTATTTAATTCAATATCAATATGTATATACACACATTTATGTATGTATATACATATGTATATCAATCTATATCAATTTCAAGCTGACAAATAAATTGTTACTATAGTTATTCAATATTAAGAAAATTTCATATATAAAATTCAGTTCGTTGACAATTGATAGACCTAATTGCTATATATAATTGCTTGATTTTTGATGTATCGTTAAATGTAACTAAAAAAAAGTCATTAAAATATACCATTTCTATAATTCTAACTTTTTTATTAAACAAAAACCAACCAAATATTTCCACTGATCATTTGTCTGTCATGTATAATTAAACTAAATAATTATTATAGGCACTATATATATTCGAAATTTCAGACGCTTATTTGATACTTCCTTGATGTATTTTCCTTTGAATTTATATATTTTTCATATATATATGTATATACTTATATATTTTTCTATATATATATTACACCACATTATGAGAAATTTCAGGCTTCTTATACAATTATTTATGTACTAGAATTCAGATACAAAAGCCTATAAGCACATTAATCTTTACATCAACTAAATGTTGGCAATTAAATTAGAGTATTTATTTGTATTTTTTTTTTTTTTTTTTTTGAATTTTATTTAACCATGATAATCAAATTGTTTTTATTGAATAATTCAAGTTAAACAATAAGACTAATCAATTCATTTTAAAAGTATTTTAATACGCTTTTAAGTACATTTGTATATTATATGTATTTTTGCAACATTTTATTGTTAGTTTTGGCCTCAATTTAAGCACTTGAGATTTATAATGAAGATTGAAAATTATTGTTTCTGCCTCTTTGCGGTTAGTTTCAATCCTTGTTGCCTGTATGGTTGATCAATGGTTTTTGGTTTTTGAGGGTCTTGGAAATTTCTCAAAATGTTCTACTATGACTATTTTAACTTTCTTCCTAAAACACATGCACACACACACATACACACACATATATATATATGTATATGTATATATATATATACGTGTGTGAAACAAGTCAGCTCAATTGCCTAAGCTGACAGGATTTGTGCATATTTATACCCTTGCAGAGGGTATATTAATTTTGGTCAGAAGTTTGCAACGCACAGAAGGAAGCATCTCCGACTATATAAAGTATATATATTCTTGATCAGCATGAATAGCCGAGTCGATATGACCATGTCCGTCTGTCCGTCTGTCCGTCTGTCCGTCTGTCTGGATCAACAGCTTCTCCTCCGAGACCATAAGAGCTACAGAGCTGAGATTTTCAGCATAGGCTCCTTTTTGCTGCAGGCATTGTATATCTCGGAATCATCCCGATCGGACGACTATATCATATAGCTCCCATAGGAACGATCGGTCAGGAATAAGCTTTATCCTCAATAACTCTGTTGTTTTTTAACCGAATGCCACGAAATTTGATATTTATGAGTTTAATATGCTTCTTGATACTTCAACCAAGTTTGATCAGAATCGGACGACTATATCATATAGCTCCCATAGGAACGATCGGTCATGAATAAGGCTTATCCTCAATAACTCTGCTGTTTTTCAACCGAATGCCACGAAATTTGATATTTATGAGTTTAATATGCTTCTTGATACTTCAACCAAGTTTGATCTGAATCGGACGACTATATCATATAGCTCCCATAGGACCGATCGGTCATGAATAAGGCTTATCCTCAATAACTCTGTTGTTTTTCAACCGAATGCCACGAAATTTGATATTTATGAGTTTAATATGCTTTTTGATACTTCAACCAAGTCTGATCAGAATCGGTTGGCTATATCATATAGCTGCTATAGGAACAATCGGTACAAAAAAAAATTTTGTATGAAAAATTTTTTTCCTCAAGCTCAAAATATTGAATTTGTAAATTTGGTATGTTTAATTTACAATAATGCTTCTGGTGAATTATATAGAGAAAATCTGCAAGGGTATACGAACTTCGGCACGGCCGAAGTTAGTCCATCTTTCTAGTTTGGAATGCATCATCAGCATGATAATTATCAGCATTAATTCTGTGTCTGTGTGTGTGTGTGTGTGTGTACAAGTACAGTGGTTTCTATAGCTATTTAGTATATTTGAAAGCATAGAGAGCTTAATTTGAGCCACTGTAATACATAGTATAATGTGAAAATGGCTTCAACTAGAGTCCTTCTATTTGAAGTTGATTGTTTGCCCCAAAATGCATTCAATCATTGCAAATGTAGATGGAATTGGGTATGAAAATGTATATGGATATGGATATGGAGATGAAGATGAAGATGAAGATGAGGAGTTTAAATTAGAAAAGGTGTATGAAGCAGGTGCAAAAGGCGGACAAGCAACAATAGCCGCCAGCTGTCGGCAACAAAATGGAACATATTGTGGATAGTTGCCGACTTGATCGGGTTGTAAGCCAAACGAGTGTTAAGCATTTTAATTGCTGGCATTAATTTAAGGCTAAAATGAAACATTTTCTTTACTTACAAGCAGTTTTACTCACACACAGACACATACACACACACACACACACACTCATGCACACACTTTAACGCAAAGAGCTTAATAAATAAATACTAAATAAATGGAAAATGTTTATTGGCCAAATTGTTGAAACTCTTGTACCAATTAGTTTTTGGTCTCTAATAACTATATGGCTTTAAAGTGCTTTTACTTATTTTCATTGGCATTCATTTTGGTCTATTTCAGTTAATTTAATGTACTTAAAATAATAACATATTAATGCATTTGCCTTTACCCTTTGTTCCATTTGAGAAACCAAAAAGATTATACACATTGTGTTTCATTTATTTTCCTTGTTCGAATAATGGTTCTTGATCATCTTTGATTCAGGAAAAGATTATGTCTATGCAAGAATTTTCATTCAACAATCTGAAATCTAAATGGACTTTAAAATCGTTTTAATTCTGATGCATTTTATTATCTGCATCATCTGATGAGATCAAATAGAATCTAATAAAATAAAAATGTTAGTCAATAATTTAGAGGAATTTTAGAGACAGAAGCGTAAAAATCAGTTGAATATACAAATTGATATATATATATATATATAGTGACTATCAAGAGATTACGCTCAATTTAATAGTATGTGTATATATATGTTTATATATTTATATATACAGTAATAACTCTTTAAGAGCAAATGCCGAAATTTAACCAAATTTTATCCTTCTCATGAGGTGGGATATAATTTATTGATAACAGAATACAATAGTGATTAAAAAAGTTCGTTAAGGTAGCTTCATTTTTATAGACATATTTAAAATTTTATTTATTATGCAAAGTCACATTATATCTCTTATTCTAATATTAAGAAAAATTAAGAAAAATTTAAACTGAAGGGTAATTTATTTTTTTCTTGATTTTGTCTTGATAAAGGCAATAATTTCTTTTATATAAATAAATGGATTGTAATGTTATTTTATGTGACTATATAACTCCCATAACTCTTCTGGCTACTTATGACAAATCCCGTTTATCATTGAAGGATTTTACTCTAACACTTATAGAAAAAGTATCTAAGTTTTTCTCAAGTTTTCTTCTGGTAAAAAATAACATTTGAAGGTTTTAATAACATTTCATAAATCGATTTATTAATTTATATTGGTTATTTTTAAGATATTCTTCAAATTATATTGAACGAATTCGATTTAAATGGGTTTCGTTTTTAATATTAAGAATTGAGATTATTGTGATAATTATTTTAAAAAAAAAAATGTTTGCAAATAATATTTCTTTACACGGAAATGCTGTTCGCATAATGGAGTATTCACTGTACACATCTACATATACAATGTATGCATGCATGATAATGGATATTCGCTGTGCGTGTGTAAAAAGTATATTGCCTACTTTTAGGCAGTGCGCGTTGCACTTGATTCATACACATGGGCAACAAGCCAACAAGCCAATAAGCCAACAGCCATCAGCCAACAACAGTCAGAAACTCTGGTGAGGAAGCTACAACAATAGCAGCAGGCAGCAATTTAATTACCGTTGCACAGATACGTCGAGCAGATAGCCAAGAGCAGCGTAAAAGATAAAAGTTGAAAAGAGACAGACACACACACACACACACACACACACTTGCATAGATATACAGATACATATACAAAGGCAATGTGAGGAGTGAGAGATGGATGGATAGATGCATAGTAGATAGACCTGCATATTCAGGGCCATAGTTTTTGAAATATAGTTGCATATTGCTGGTAGCCGAGAATCCAAAGAGATGCAGACGCAGCACCATTATGAACCCTCAACCAAATCCCCTTACCCATTCCCATACCTCCCTCACTATATCTCTATATTTCTGTCTCTTTCGCTTCACTCGAAATGCGAGGTATCGAGTGGCTGCCACTCTGCCGTTGGCGGTTTTTCATGCCTTTGTTGTTGTTGTTGTTGTTGTTGTTGTTATTGTGATTATTGTGCAAATAAAAAGAAAATCGCATAAAAATTTTACCGCCCCTGTCTTCCGTTCTCTCTCTCTCTCTCTCTCTTTCTCTTTCTTTTATTCGTTTTCAATTTTTTTTTTTTTTCTTTTTATTTTCTCTCTGTCTTTCTCGTTGCTGTGGAAACGCAAAATACGTTCCGCATTCTAACAAAAGATGCAACCCATCCCGCTAACAGACTCCCTCTCCGCTCACCCCCCAACTCACCGAACCAAAGCCATCACCCACATAACCAACCCCAGCCCCATCACAGCCCCACGCTTCGCTTAACTAATTAGACCGTGTGAGAAAATGTACAAAAACAAAACACAAAAAAAAAAAAAAAAAGAAAACATAGGCCAGAGGAGATGAAAACAGGAGAATTCGAGAGAGGAAGAAATTGGTCGGAGGAGTACATGGTCGAAGTGGAGGTTGCCTGCCATTCTCCGTTCATTCTCATCCTCTTTACGTTTGGCTCATTCAGTCGTGCACTCTGCAGATTTACCGTTGGAATTGTGTTTGAATTATGTATAATTAAATTTCAACATTATTCATGTTTCAAGGCAAAAAAAAAAGAGGAAAAAAAAGCGAAAAAAAATCAGCAGTAACTGCTGCAACTGCAGCTGCTGTACTTTATCCATTACAGCAACAGGGATTGTTGCAATTCGTGTGTAAAAAAATGCAGCAACAACAGGATCACAGTCATAAAATTAAGAAGGAATATTTAAACCCTCTTAAAATAAGAGCTCCTCCATTTGCCATTTTCCCCTATATTAAGTGAATGTTTTATCTACTAAAATATCCACAACAAATAAGGGCAGAGAAATCGTTCAAAACAAAGTAACTAACTAACTTGACTAACCTAAAGAGAGTTTACATTATATATAGTTTATATTATATATAAAATTTCAAAATATTTCTAGATTTGAATAAAAACGAAATCCAAATATATATAATTTAAGCTTTTGCTAAGATTTTAAATATGTTTTATTTTAATTGAAGAATTAATCGTAATTGTGGCGAAAGTTTTTAAAATTTAAGCTCAAAATAAGAGTTTTAGAATAAAGACATTAAAAATAAAGAAATTGAAAGAATTAAAATTTTCGAATTCATTTGAAAATTCTTTCCAATTTTATTCCCATTTTTTGATAAATCATAAAATTCGTCTATCGGGAATTTTCATATCCTTTCCATTGCAAATGAAGGGAAATCTCTTAATTCAAATTTCGCATCAAATCAAAAAAATGAACTAAAGAATTGAACTACAGAAACGATAAATTAAGAATCGGAAATAAAAATATTAGTAGAATATATATTAATAAGGATATTTAATATAATCCTTTTTAATTAGTGTTAGTTCTTTGGTTTTTTGGTCCTTTTATAAATCATGAGGAACTGGTAGGAAAACATATATAGATTTAATTAATCTGATGAAATCGAAATCGTCTGATACTAAATGTTTTTATTAACATTAGTTTAGTGTTTATTTTTTTTTATACCCTTGCAGAGGGTATATTAATTTTGGTCAGAAGTTTGCAACGCACAGAAGGAAGCATCTCCGACTATATAAAGTATATATATTCTTGATCAGCATGAATAGCCGAGTCGATATGACCATGTCCATCTGTCCGTCTGTCCGTCTGTCCGTCTGTCCGTCTGTCCGTCTGTCCGTCTGTCTGGATCAACAGCTTCTCCTCCGAGACCATAAGAGCTACAGAGCTGAGATTTTCAGCATAAGCTCCTTTTTGCTGCAGGCATTGTATATCTCGGAATCATCCCGATCGGACGACTATATCATATAGCTCCCATAGGAACGATCGGTCAGGAATAAGCTTTATCCTCAATAACTCTGTTGTTTTTCAACCGAATGCCACGAAATTTGATATTTATGAGTTTAATATGCTTCTTGATACTTCAACCAAGTTTGATCAGAATCGGACGACTATATCATATAGCTCCCATAGGAACGATCGGTCATGAATAAGGCTTATCCTCAATAACTCTGCTGTTTTTCAACCGAATGCCACGAAATTTGATATTTATGAGTTTAATATGCTTCTTGATACTTCAACCAAGTTTGATCTGAATCGGACGACTATATCATATAGCTCCCATAGGACCGATCGGTCATGAATAAGGCTTATCCTCAATAACTCTGCTGTTTTTCAACCGAATGCCACGAAATTTGATATTTATGAGTTTAATATGCTTCTTGATACTTCAACCAAGTTTGATCTGAATCGGACGACTATATCATATAGCTCCCATAGGAACGATCGGTCAGGAATAAGCTTTATCCTCAATAACTCTGTTGTTTTTCAACCGAATGCCACGAAATTTGATATTTATGAGTTTAATATGCTTTTTGATACTTCAACCAAGTCTGATCAGAATCGGTTGGCTATATCATATAGCTGCTATAGGAACAATCGGTACAAAAAAAAATTTTGTATGAAAAATTTTTTTCCTCAAGCTCAAAATATTGAATTTGTAAATTTGGTATGTTTAATTTACAATAATGCTTCTGGTGAATTATATAGAGAAAATCTGCAAGGGTATACGAACTTCGGCACGGCCGAAGTTAGTCCATCTTTCTAGTTTCTTTTAAAAATTTTTCTTTTGGCATTTGATATACTGTATGCTATGTGTAGACTTTTCTTTTCCTTTCCGTGTCACTGATGGCACCTGCTCGACCTGCCCCGATTGCTCGAATTGCTGTGGGCATGGCAAAACGCATTTCAACGCATTTCTAGCCAAAACACATTTCAATTTTCCACATGGGAAATGCCTGCCGAGCGCCGAACCAATTTATGATATCCGCCAAAGTGGCAAAAGAAAAAAAAATAAAAATAAAAGTAAAAAAAAAGCGGCAAAAAAAAAAAAATTGGAATACCAAACAGTGCGGTGGCCCGCCGGGGCGGCAAATACGGTGGCGGTATGCAAAGCTATGGGCGTGGCTAGGGCAACGTTGACAGCAAATAATAAAAACAAGTGGACGAGAAAATGTGAGGAAACAGCAGCAAAAAAAAAGAAGAAGAAAAAATGAAAGGATGGGGGGAAAGGGAAAGGGAAATAAAAAAGCAACAACCAAAAAAAAAAAAGAAAAACAAAATAAATAAAAAGGGAATACAAATGAAATGGCAAATTGCGAATATCAAGTGCCCTATATAAGAAAGAATAAATGGATGAAGGAATAAAGGAATTTAAGAATGAAACCAGAAACCAGAAAAGGATAACTGCGAAAGGATGAAATCAAAAAACAGGGATAAAGTAAGTAAAATCGATGAAAAGAACCAAAACAAAGATGCAGATCGATTCAGATAAAGACCTAAAAAAAAGAATGCAGATGGTTAGGAAGAGATATAGAATGTTGAATATGTATAATCAACATTATCTCTTTAGCCGTCTATGCCCAAGTCTGTTGCAATTTTGCAACTGCAATATCCGTTACCCCTCCCCCTCTCTTTCTCACTCTCTCTCTCTCTCTCTTATCCTTGTTGTAGTGTGAATGAAAGCAAAAAAAATATATATATATATATATTGAAAACGAATAATATTTATATCGCATGTCGATATCCATTATGCCTCCGTTGGTATCTATACATAAATGTGGTTGTGCGTGGCGGAATAATAATAATAAAAAATACAACAAATACAGCAACAACAAACAAACAAACAAACCAAAAAAAAAAAAAAAACCGACTGGGTTGAAAAATGACAAAAACAAAACAAAAAAAAAAAAAAAAAAGCTCATTTAAATAAGTTGCAAATAAAGCGAAGCGACGGCGTATTGGTAATAATTTTAAAATTTATGTTTATTTACAATTACAGTTTATTTACCGAGGGCATACAAAAACACACACACACACACACACACCACATATTTATGTATGTATATGTATATGTATATGTATATGTATATGTAAATGCCACGCCCATGAAGCAATCACATCATTCTCACATTCGTTTCAAGCATTTGATTTAAAGTTGCCATATAATTAAATTTTCTGTAATTTTTCTATTTTTTTTGTTTTTTGATTTAGTCAAAATGAAAAACCAAAACTAAAACTCACTCAAAATTCACAAAGTGTGCTTTGACAACACTAAACAAGAAAATGTCATTTGTCAGCAGACGTTTTCCAACATTTGTTCAAAATATAAGTGAAAACGAAAGGAGACAGTCGACAATTAGGAAACATTATTATTATTATTATTATTATTTTTTTTTTTTTTTTTTTAAAAAAAAACACTAAAATGGCCGATAAAATAAACAATTTTAGGTTGGTATTGAAAATCGGGCATAAATTTGAAATATATTTATTTGTTTGTTTTTGCTTTGGTTTTTTGGTTTTTTGAATTAAATTAGCAACCATCTGGCCCAGTTGGTGGTTCATGCCTTGGAGGCACTCGGACAACATCCGATAAATGAGATGATGACTGTGCAAGTTGAAAGGTAAGTCTATAAGGATTGGTTTTATTATATAAATATATATGTAAATTATTTGCAGGGATGTTCATTTGATCTGTATTCAAAAGTTGACAATTATTTTGTTTTTTTTTTTATCCAAGTGTTTCTGTTAGTATGAATACTGATTCAATGAATTCAATACATTCACAATGTGAATTCGAAAAATGTTTTATTATACATATACATATTATATTCAAATTAAACGATAATTTAAGAAAATGACTTACTCTTCAAATTATCTAATCGAATTACACATATACATATATGTATGTAATTTATCTCAAATATTTTCTCTTTATTTAGTATTCAGGATATTGTGCCACCACCATCAAAAAAATTCAAACATAATGACGAGGCCGATAATCAATATTGGTTTTATCCCATCGATGAAGATAGTGAAGGTAATTTGGATAGTGATTCTGGAATTGATTCAGGTAAAATATGTCAATTAAATATTAGATACTAATAATAAGAAAACTAATAATAAAGACTTAACTTATCTTGCTAAAGATGTCAATTGTATTGCATTTCATATATAGAAAAGGGAAAAAATCAATTGTATATGTACATTTATTTGGCCATGTCATAAATTGAAAGATTTGCCTTTCATATTTTCATTATTGAATTTTAATTAATTTAAAAACAAAAAAAAAAAAATGTGTCTTAAAAACAAATATGAAATTTATTAAAGAATCAATTAGTGAATGGCAAAGTGGAAATGCTCTTTCTATATATATATATATATAGTTTTATAATCTGTTATGAAGCAATCTAAGACAAGTTACTATATAGATGATAGAGATTCTATTTCTTTTCATAGAAATATAAATAATTCATTATAAAACTGAATTTATATATATACATATATATAGTAATCTATAGTAATTTCTCTTATACGCTGATTTGTATTTAAATATATTTTTTTCTTCTTTTTTTTACAGATTTCTAAATCCACTAAACTTCAGACTAATACATCCTATGGGTTCAATCAGTATAAAATGGAATAACACACACAAAAAAAAAGAACAAATTTTTCATTTTGTGAATAAAAAAAAGAGCTTTATAATATATTAGTATACATATATACAAGTATATATATATTTATATATATATATATATATATATATAAATGTTTTTGTTTCTTAAAATTGTTGTTAAGATATCCATATACTCTCTCAGATGTACGATTTGTGTCATCTGGCCATGACCATAAATTGCCTTTATGTCCGCTCACAAACAGTCACAAAAAGAGTAACAACAACAACAACAACGGCAACAAAGTGAAAGAAAGAGAGGGGAGAGAGAGAGAGAGAGAGAGAGGGGGGGAGAGAGGATAACTGTAATTGATATTTGCTTTATGTCCGTGTGCATACAACCAAATTGAAACAGTAAACATATTTTAACATATGCCCAGACATATTTACTTTTATGGCCCTTCATCTGAAATCAGGATTGCTATTGCAATAAAAGGGGTGTTAGGGGGAGAGTGCGAGGGGGGGGATTGGTGGTATAGTAGTAGCAGTTCGTTAAAGAAGGGGGGGGGGGGTGGTGGCGATGGTGGTGGGTGGCATGATGATATCTGATTGTTTGATTCGATGAGGTTTAGTTTAGCACTTGACTTAAAATTGATTCAGATACGGATACCTCAATTAATTAGTACAAAAAAACAAATTATATCTGCATCTAACATTGAAACCTATATAAACATATATATATATATATATATATATATTTTAAGCAATTAAAATAACATTATCAAGTTAGTACTTTCAATTAACTAACCGCGACTATAGCAACAATTTCTTGTTTTAATATCAATGAGAATAATAAATTATATTCATTAAAAAACTAGTAAATACAACAAATAATATCTAAATAATGGTCGGAAGGAGATAATAAGTTATCTTTATATTTAAATTAGTTAGCAAAAAAATCTCATCAAGAGCTAATACAAAATAAAGGATAACTTAGATAAGTATGAGATATAATATAGAAATATAAAATCAAAATCTATCTAAAGCTCTCTATATATATATAACTCTATTTAAATGAAAGTAAATTAATCTTTTTTTATTTATAATGAATCATTTTCTTGGCATTTAAAATACTTTATTTTCCGATTTTTTCCAACTAATGTCTATTATCTAGGAAAGGTTATTTAAAAGAAATTATAGTTTTAACTTTAACTTTTGTTGCGGTTTTAACATTATTTATGTCACTTGTCGTTTTCGTTTTTTCTCTTATTGATTTTTCTTTTTATTAATTAAATTAATAATTTTAATTTGAAACAGAATTACGAATGGTTATAGGATGAAATTATAGGGATAATTTGGAAAGAATGCATTTCAACGGTTTGTTTGCGGTATTCGATTCATATTTTTAATTTAATAAATTGTTTAATAATAATGTTCAGGTTAATCGTTGGGAATATCTACAAATATTTTCATGGCTATCATTATCCAGTTGTGTCCATCAATATTAATTCAATTTGCATTCCATCATTTCTATATACATATACGTATATATGCAATATACATATATACACTATATCTATATATATATATATATGTATGTATAGGTAAAGCAATTTTTATATAAGTATATATAT
Organism: Drosophila sturtevanti; assembly: GCA_018150375.1. NCBI lineage: Eukaryota > Metazoa > Arthropoda > Insecta > Diptera > Drosophilidae > Drosophila > Drosophila sturtevanti. The sequence continues at coordinate 3,000,912 of JAECWJ010000378.1, forward strand.
ATGTATATATATATGTATTATATGTATATATATATTCATATATATTATAATTTGTAAAATCGTTTTAAATGAAAATTTAATTAATTTCACAATGCATTTTGGTAGCCACTCGGTTTTCCACAATTTTTTTTTTTTTTAGTATTTTTTTTTTTTTTTTTTTTTTTTGTTTGTTTTTTACTTTATTTGATTTCACATTTCCATTTCGATTTCCCTTTTTCAAATTTAAATTTACCATTTACCACACCCGCCCCCCCCTTTAATGTATTCCTCTGGTTGACCCGTTACGCCCTATTTCACTGTTTTTGGTTTTCCACTAAATTGACATAATGACCAAATAATTTTCCAGTTCAATGCGCCCAAAACGGGGGAAGGAGTGACGAAGGACACTTTTCAATTTTCCGCATACGTTTTGACATTTGTCGCTGCTGTCTCGCCACTCACTTTACATTAAATGAAAATGTGCTTCATTTTCCTAAAGTTTGCTATATATACATATGTATATATATATATATATATATATATATGTAAATAATATGCCGCATACGAAATTTATTATAAATGTCAACATAAATTCACAAAATGGTCACAAGACAATTAATCAAAATGAAATGATGTGCAATTCAACAAAAGAAGAATAGTTTGTAACAGGAAAAAAAAAAAAAACAACAACGGATTTATATGTATATAGATATAGATGCAGATACAGATGTAGATACAGTTACAGTTACAGTTACAGATACCAAATACAGATACTGATACATAGATAGATATATGTATGTATGTATACCTTTGCTGTCCTATGTATGTGAGTGTATGAGAAATGGTAATTTGGCACCTAAAAAGGGTAAAATTAGAGAGAGAATATAGAAAGAATTCTATGGATGGGAGTTAACCAGAACCGTCTTCAAAAGCATTGACGGGCATAGCGCCTAATGTCGTTGTTGTTGTTGTTGTTGTTGTTGTTGTTGTTGTTGTTGTTGTTTTTGTCGTTGTCTAGTGACATGACTAAACTCTCTGGCCTAAAAAGGAAAACTCTCATTTCTCTTGGGGTGATATGGAGAGAAGGTAACCCTTTTGCTATCCATCGATTTCATTTTTGTCATTCATTGTTGCTCTTTGGGGACATGGCAAGAAAGTCAAGTCAAGTCAACTCAACTCAACTCAACTCAACTCAGTTCGGTCAGACATCTGGGCATCTGTGTGTAAAAGTTTCATTTATCAATTGATTTGACTAGATAAATGCCCAAAAAAGAAAGTAAGAAAAAGAAATAAAAAAAACTGCAAACTCTTCAATTGTAGCTTAAATAAGTGAAATTGGTTAATAAAGTAAATATTAGTAACTATGCTTAAAAGTAGTCATAAAGATAAAAGTTCCACAATTTATAATACAGAAAAACAAACTTAATTCAATTTCAGGAATCTGACTTCTATCTGGATTTGAAATTTGGTTTATTCTTTGTAATATCACTTCAGTCACTTAAAAATGAAAAAGAATTAGTAATTTAATTCTTTAATCTGGTCATCGATCTTCATCATTTCTGTTATGACAATTCGTGGCTATATATATATATATATATTTATATGTATTTGGCATAGGTTAAGTAGATTCTCAACCATATTTGATATCTATTTATCAATACATTGCACGAAAAAGGACACCTGGCAAACTTTACTGGTAAAAATCGTATTCTGTGTGTCCTGTGTGTTGAAGTTTGTGTGTGTGTGTGTTTGTGTGTGTGTGTTTGTATGTATGTATGTGATAGAGTGTCGCGACACTGAGTAATCTATTTTATGTGCAATGCTCACACTTCATTTCAGACCCATACCCAGATCCCCATAGCCGGACTGACTCCTCGTTTTCATTCCCTCACTCATTCATTCCCTCACTCATTCATTCACTCACTCCGACTCCGACTCCAACTCCAACTCCGACTCCGACTCCGACTCCGACTCGCCGACTAACTCACTAATAATGGCATATAAACTTGCTCGCACACGTTTCACTTCGATGCTGGGATCTTTCTTTCTTTCTCTCTTTTTTTTTTTTTTTTTTGTATTTTTTGGTGGGTGTGTGTGTGTGTGTTGGATGGTGCGACTATGGTTGGGCACAAGAGGTTTTTCCCTTTTGTTTTTGGCGTTTTTACAACATGGCCAGCATAACAATGTCGCACGGAAAAATTGCAAGTGGACACATGAATTATGTGCAGCACTCGAGTTAAACAACCGTCGGGCGCGTTACCAGCCTCCCTTTTGCCACTCTTTACAGTGTTGGGGGAGGGGGGGATTGGGGCACCGTTACCATCACCATACAGTTGATTCCACCAAGCCCCTAGCCAAATGCTTCTGGCAAACAAAAAGCAACGAAGGCTTCCCTACTAAATGCACGAGTACTCAGAGCTTCAATTTTTATATATACATATATATATATATATATACTTTTTCGTTCTCCTCTTCTTTTTTTTATAGATATACATGTGTGTGTGTGTGCTTTTTTGTATGTATGTACATATGTGCTCTCTCGGTTTTTGTTGGCTGCCCATTGGGGACGCGTTAGTGGTCCGTGGTCCCGGATGTGGAAAAAAGAAGAAGAGAACAGGGGAGAGGGGCAATGGCGAGAGGGGGTGGGATGCCAAATGGTAAGGATGAGGAAGTGGATGTGGAGAGTTGACTTCGTTTGGCTTTGGCTTGTTTTGGAGGTCAGAGCAACTGCCATTTGGGAGTTGGCTTTGCGGGTATTAAATTATACATCATTTTGCAACAAATGATGGTCGTTACCCACCACCAACATTCAGGATCCATCCAGCAAACATCCAGCACCACCAACCGATGACTGTTGCCAGCACCGCTCACAGCATGTGGAAGGGTTTCTCTTCTCTTCTTCTTCCTTTTTTTCTGTTTTTTCTGTCGGCTAGCGTTAGGGTCTCATGTGACCGTCGCCTAACAGACAACTAGCAATTGTCAAATACCCTAAAGCACTACAATGACATATGATAGCCAAAGTCAACAAGTCGGATGATTTGTTGAAATTGTTCAATACGGAGAAAATTTTCAATAGATTGATTAAAAGACAATTGCAATAAAAACGCAAAAATCAAAAATAAAAAACCGTCACTTTTTTCCATTATATAAAGTAAAAATGAAATTTTAAATCCTATATCAAGTATACGCCTCGTATTACATTAAATATTTTTGAAGCTTTAAAATAATAAATAAATAAATAAAACTTAAATTACTTAAGGAGAGAGGAATATAAGCCGACTGTTATATCCGATTTTAAATATTTTTTCTATAGTTTTAATTTAATATGTTCTATATATAAGATCTTGTCAGTATATAGCCTCCTTAGCTCAGTGGTAGTAGCACTGGTCTCGTAAACCAGGGGTCGTGAGTTCAATTCTCACAGGAGGCAAACGATTAATCTTTCATAATGGATTATAATTGAAAAGAAAGGGTATACTGAACTTTCGGTTTGATGCTTTTAATTATTATCTTTTTTTTTTTTTAATTATCAAACGATTAACTTCACTCAACCGTGTGGATTCAGTTAATAAAAACCTTAAACAAAAATTAAAAAAAAAGAGGGAGACAAAATCCAAAAAAAAATACGAAAACTTTTCTAATATTTTGTCATTAAATGATTTAAGTTGAAGTAAAATTGTATGCGGTACTTGATTTTGGTTTATTATATACATACATATATGTATAATCGATCTTAATTACATTTCGTTGTGGGTGAATTTGTTGGGTTAAGCCATTGAATAAGTGAATGAATGAGTGATTGAAATAAGTGAATGAAAAGAGCAACGAGTGCGTGCAAATATGTGAGAATTGAATGCGTGTGAGTTTTTCGCACTTCCGGAGCTGCCAGCTTTTCCTTCATCAAAATGCCTCCGCTGCCGTTGCCCCCCCCCCCCCTCCTCCTATATATGTCTACACACACCAATATAATATATATGTGCAGATACGTATATATGTACATATATATATATATATAACCCGCTGAGCGCAATTTTATGCCATCGATTGCTTTGAATTGCAATCGCTTAAAACTCATTTTAATTATGTGAACTGCCGAGCAAATAGGAAGCAAATGAAAATTAATAACAATCCGTGTTTGTGTGGTGTGTGCGTGTGTGTGTGTATGTGGGGAAGTGGGTGAGGGTGAGGGTGAGGGTGGAGGGCAAGGGAAGGGGTGGTATCTACACTATGCATGAGGTTTTTGTGTTTCTGTTTGACTTATTGTTTCAAAATTTGTACAAATTTTGCACATTTCTTAGGGCAAATTTGATCAATTTATGTATTTGTAACTAGAAATAAATACATATATTACTTAATCGTCCTTTATCTGTGCAACAGAAGAACAAAAATTAACAAGGACAGTACAAAATGAAAGCGAAAGAAGGAAAGAGCTAAAGAGGTAGCAAAAAATAAAGTTGAATTTTCATCTTATTTAATTAAAATGACTGTCAAGGAGGACGTCGTCAAGTGACATACCAAGCTCCTTTTTTTTATTCCTTTTTTTTTTGCCCAGTCTCTTTTTTTTTGCACTTGTTGTTTTCCCCATTTTCTTGTTGGTGAAAACTTTTTTTTTGGTTTTATTTCTCTCTCTTCTCTGAAATGCAAGTGAGTGAATGAATGAATTTATAAATTTGTTTTGAATATTATTATAAATATATATACATATATATATATTTATATATATATATATATGACATATCTTGTGAATGCAATTTGAATGTAAATGGGAAAAGTAAAGACTTTTTTATATATACTTAAAAAAAATTGTGAAAAATAACATTGCTTTAACTCTAGTATAAGTACTTTGTTTATGTATTTAATTAGATTAAGATTTTTGCCCAAAAGCTTTATAGACTATACCAAATATTCTTTAATCGTAAAAGATTGTGTTTGGCAAATCTTTTAATTGCTTATGAATATATAGTTTTTGTTATATATAATAAATCATTTTAGTTTTTCTAAGGGCATAACAACTTCGGGGATATTAAATTTATTCTTTTATTGTTTTTTCTTGTTGTCAAAATGATGACATTTATTATTATTTACATTTTAGTTTTGAACTTTGCATATTTTGTAATTATTATTGTTGTCTACAGTCAAGTTTTTGTTTTTAATGTAAGAAATACAAAATTAACGAAATTATTGCATTTATATATACATATATATACATACATATTTAGTTTAATTATTGATTGCAAATAATATATGCAAATATCATTAAGTAGATGAACGATTTAAGAAAATTGTCCTCTTTCGGAATTATTATAAAGTAAGTGTGATTAAGATAAGAGTTAATCATGCATTTATAGGATATAGACTTACACTTACAAGATTAAATAGAAAGTCATATATTTTCTATAATCGGTATATAATCTAGTAATATTTAAAAAAAAAAATTGAATTTAATTTCTCCTTTTTAAATTGTATTACGCTTCATAAGTGCGAATTCCAAGTTTCTTAACTTTTTTCTCTCTACATAAATGAAAAAAAAATTAATTGATTAAATACTTAAAAAAAAAGAAAAAATTATTTATTATATTATAATTATAGTTTAAAATTTAATCACATTATGCTCAAGCATTTTATTCAGTGACTGATTTTTATATTAGAAATAAATGAAAATAATTTTAATTTTTTATTAATAGCGAATCGTTGGTTAAATATTGTTTAATCAGTTAAACACTTGTATAAAGTTTTCAAAAATTCGAAACTCCCATTGTATGAAATCCATGTATATATATATATATCTATGTGTCTCCATTTATATATGTATATATATATATATTCACAGTAGACCCTTTTTTTTCAATGGGCGATAAGTGTTTGTGAATTGTGCGTGAATGGTCTGTTGCAACACAATGGGCACAAAAATGAATAAAATATATATACATCATATCATATACATATGTATGTATGTATATAACTATATATGGCTTTGCACTTTTACAGTAACAACAAGCACTTGATATTTTTCGTTTGTTCGTTGATTTCACATACAACAATTGTTTGTATGTGTGTGTGAGTGTGAGTGTGAGTGTGTGAGTGTGTGCTTTGGTGTGTGAATATATGGAGAATGACTGTAAAGTGGCGGCTAGCCTCTTCTATGCTGACCAATGTTATCCCTATGTAAAATAGGCAAGATGGAAAAACTAGTCTACAAATATGATGAACAAATAGTTGAAAATGAAACAGCAAAGTGCACTTGAAAGCCTGAATGAGTGGATGAGATATGGAGAAGGTGGAGGGTGGAGGGTGGGGGGGTCAGTTTTAGAAATGTAGGCAGTGCGGTAAAAGCAGGCTATAGTGGTTGGGTGAGGACAAGTGAAGCTATAAGAGCCCCAAAAAAAAAAGAAGGAAAACAACAACAACAACAACAACAACAACAAAAAAAACATAAGCATAAGTGCCTGGGTCCATGTAGCTTTTCATCTCTCCTACTCTACTTACACTATCTATCTCACTCATACCGATGCACACACAGTCTGTGGCTGTAGGGACAGAAGCAGGACACGAAGGATACCACTACAATAATCATAAAAGCGCAAAACAACAACAGCAAACAAATGGATGGCAATGTCATCCAACCGAAGCAGAGTCAAGTTAAATTCCTACTCCATGGGCATACAAAGTATATATATATATATATATATATACACAGATATACATATATATGAACATACAATTTACATGTGTGTATGTGTGTGTGTGTCTGTGTGGTATTGTCATTGCTTATATGTTCCCTGTGTCCGTGTCTCTACCAAAAAGCGGAAATAATGTATTAATCCTGTTGAGGCCATATTTTTATTGTTATTGCCTCATCTCGAAATATGTTTTAGAGCAACATCAGCAGCGCCAGCAGCATCATCTCTTTGTAATTTGCATTAGAAAATTCAAAAACGCAAAAAAAAAACAAAAAAAAAAAAAAAACACCCAAACCGAAAATCCAATCCTATGCCAGTTGCAGTTGCGACTTTTCATGTTTTTGTTTTTTTTTCTTTTCGTTTACTGCTGGTCCTGGCCAGGTGATAAACAGCATTCTTATTATTACACCCAAAAGCAGAAACACACTACATACAGTAGGAGCAAGAGAGGGGGGAAAGAGAGGGGGGGGAAGAGAGAGAGAGAGACTGTGTAAAAAAAAACATTATAATGACAAGGACAATTTAAGGCCTGCTTCAGAAATATCCTTGTGTTTCAGTGGCAAACGCGTCGCGTAATTATTATTACGCATACGCCCTGTTATACACCCTGGCGTGCCGTTCTCTGGATCATGAGAAAACATTTCTCACATTTACAGATGCATTTAACCATTACAGTGGCTAAAAAAAAAATCAGTGTGGCTGCAGACTATGAATAGAAAAATACCTAACTAAAATTAGTATAGAAATAAATTATTATAAATTATTTAACATAAAGACATTTACTAGCTAAATAGTTACATGGAATCGTTAGTTATATATTCGAATATGACAAAAGAAAATATCTTTTTTTTTTTAAATATATTTATATTAAATATCTCAGGTTGAACATATATATATATATTTATTTTATTTATAATAGAGTTAGAAATAATTGAAATTATAACTAACTTATAGCTAGAGCACTGGCTGCTAAGGCCTTCGGCTGGTGTTTAAAGTTATTATATATATATAAAAGTGACAATTATTAAAGTCAAAACAAATGAAAAAATTTAAACAAATTTCAAGTATTTTTTGAACTTCGTAAAGGAAGTCAAAAATCATATAAAAGCCACTTTCTATATACTTCTATATACACTCTCAGGCTTTTTAATATTCCAAAAATATAAAAACTGATTTTTTTTTTGTTTCAAATCAAAATCGGTGAAAATACGATTGGAAAATATAGAAAGCAATGTAATAAAAGGCCACTTACAAATATATTTATTTTAATTACAATTTTGCATATTCTATCCACTGTATTGCCTGCTATGTTGACCAGAAAGACCGTAGTTGCCGTCGTCCTTGTCGACGCTGACGCTGGCGTTGACGCCGACGCCGACGCTGGCGACAATTATGCGCATGTTGGCGGCTTAAGCAGCCATTATTCCCGCTCAGAGTTCCCTTCTCTGCCATTGTTTCCTTCTGCTTGTTCTTTTTGTGTTTTATTTTTTTCTTCTTCTTCTTTTTTGTTTTCATAAATTTAAATACAAAACATATTAAGTTTTATAGCCCAGGGGTTAAGTTGTTCGTCCCTAGCTCTTTTCTTTCTCTCCCTCTCTCCCTCTCTCCCTCTCTCAGCGCTCTCTCACTCTCTCTCTCTCTCTTTTTCTGTGTGCATATGTTTTGAAATCCAGTTGCAAAATTTACTAACTTCAGCATGTGTACCATGTATAAAGTACGCGAACTGCATTAGAGACACAAAGGAGAAATTTTAGCGATGGATTGAAAGGGGATTGTACAGACAGCGGGGAGGGGGGAGGGTGTGTGGTGTCGGCAAAAGCAATTGCCATGGCCATGCTAAGCACTTTGCCAAGCTTCCGACCAAAAAAAAAAAACAAAAACAAAACAGAATAAAACGCGCTTAGTAAAACAATTTGCAGGAGATTGAAGGAGGGCAAAATAAATGAGGAGGAAAATTTGATATATGATTACGTTTGCATGTTTATAGAGGGGGGAAAAGTTGTTTAGGTTCACACAGTTTATTTCAATTTTCTCAATGCCTTTTAATATTTTCTAATACAAATTCTATTCGCAAACAATGAAAAATACTTTAAATAGAAATATGCACCTTAATCACAATTTATATATATACACATTTTCAATATATTTATTAGTATGTTTCGAATGGCTTAACTCTCTCTCTCTCTCTCTCTCTCATGAAATAAAATAAAATAAAATAAAAGATATTAATGAATTAAAAATAAGTTGACAATTGGTTCTATATTCTATGAAATAATTGAACACTGCCTGAAGATGATGGTGAAATTATATGAAATCGGGATAAGTCTAAGGTAAAAGACTTTTCTCATATATTTTGATAATTTTGAAATTTTTCTATATTCTTTTTACATATTTAGTTAAGTGTATCCATATATTGAATTCATTATACCAAATATACAAAAAAAAAAAAGTAGATAAAAACAGATCTGTATGAAAGCATATGAATGAATGAGTGAATGAATAAATGTACTTATAAAGTCAAAAACAAAATATTGCCACACATAAATAACGGTCGAAAACCTCATACCAATAACCGCAGCTGTAGCTCTAGCACTAGTAAATGTATGTGTGTGTGTGTGTGTTTGTATGTGTGTGTGTCACTGAATAAGTCTATCCAATAGTACATCTATTTGTTTATCTCTATACATACATAGTACATATAAATATATATAGTATGTATATAATATATATATATATATATATATAGATATGTATGTCACATTTATATGTATTATATATATACATATATGTATATAAAATGAAAGATCTAAAGCAGAGTGACAGACAAAAAGACCGACAAAAAATGCATGCAATTGGTATATGGTAAGCCAAAAACGAGGGTAGCATGAAAAGTAAACAATTCTTATTCTTTCATAATTAGTTTAAAACATTCTTTAAGAAACAAATAATTCAGTTATATATGGTTGTAAGTTTCCAATAAATAATAGTCCAATTGGCACCCTATTTGCAAATTCTTTATATACATTTATATATGTATATATATAATTTGTACCTACAATTGATCCCTAGCCGTTTCATTTAGCTATCCCTACAGCAATAAACTAATGAAAATTTCATAGCCAAATTTAAAACTTTTGAACCAGCCCTCGTGTATATATAGAATGTCTATCTGTATTTGGCTTTCGTTCGTTCGGTTGTTGATTTACTATTTTTATTCGCATCGAAATTTCAACTGCAGCAGTTCTAGTTCCCAATACCATTTTACGCGGAGATCCATTAACTAAATTGATTTGTTTTCCAGCACAAAAAATTGAACAAAATAATAATAAAAAAAAAATATATATATATATATGTATATATTTATGTATATGTATGTATATATCCATGTCTCCATATTAAAAATGATAAATGAAGAAAATTGTATAAGCCAGAAAAAAAAAAGGAAAAGGAAAAAGGAAAAATAAATGGTTTCTATTGTCATTTAAATTAAACTCAACAATTAGCCAAAATGTAAATTGTAAGCTTTTAAATATATAGAACCTATATTGTGGATCATCTGTTAGATTCTTGTTAATTTTTTTTTTCATTTTCATACACCCTGATTTATCAGTAATTACTTGTAATATATAAAAGTAACCCTCAGAGTAATTCAAATGCCCTTAAAATTAAATCTTTTTTTTTTTTAAATTTTTTTGTTAATTTGTTTTGTTTTGGTTTATCTTGGAATTAAATGCAATATTATTATTAATTTCATTTCAATTGCACTCGAAATTGCTGGCTGGATATGTGAGAGCGGCATATTTATCCGCAGTTAATTCAATTTGATGCTCAATGGGTACTTCTTGGCCATAAATTCTATTTGGATCAACATAATTATGACGGACAAATTTCAATTGATTTCCATTCATTCTTGACCAGATCAAAGCAAAATAGTTGGGATGTCTTCCTTGTTGTTGATTCTTTAAGCGTGGTGCTGGCTGTGATGGGGGTGGGGGTGGGGGTGTAGGTGGTGGTGTTGGTGGTGGTGGCGATGGTGATGGCGATGGCGATGGCGATATAGTTGGTGATAGTGATGATGATGATGATGATGATGGTGGTGGTGGTGGTGGAGGTGGTGGTGGCGGTGGTGGTGGTGGTGGCGGTGAGACTGATGGTGGTGGTGGTGGAGGTGTTGGCGGTATCTGTGGCACTGACGGTGCCGTTGCTGGCATTGCAGGAGATGGAATTGGTAGTGTAACTGGCAAAGGAACCTTAGGTTTTTTCATAGCTAATAAAGGATATTCCTTTTGCCGCAAATCCTTTAGAATTTTAACCCATTTTGATAATGCCGGCATTTGGTTACCCCCCTCATCCTCAGATGGACATTCATTTGTCCCTTTGATGGTCGTCCAGAGCATAAATTGTGATTTACTATTCGCTGCATAGACATAGGAGCGTAAAGGATATTTTAGATTTGGAAAAATGCGTATATTGGATTTTCTTCTATTGATGGTATCCAATTGTTTTGGTTCACATTTGATTATCCTTTTCTTGCCAGCAGCTGCTATTGCTGTTAATATTTTCTGTCGCCTTTGACATCCTTGCTGTTGCATGCTATTAATCCCTATTTTTGAGACACAATTCATTCTTGCTCGGCGACAATAATAATGTTGATTATGAAATTTATGAGGATTGGCCTTAATGGCCATATCCATTGAATCGATACGAGAATAGAGTATCATTGCATAATTAAAATTCTGTAAACCGGAACGTACACTAACCCGTTCCACAGTCCCAAAGCTAATGAAATGTTCAAATATTTCCTGATGTCCCACAGATGGATTCAATCCGGGCATATACAAAAGACGATCATGTTCGGATTCCATATTGTGCTTAGAAACTTTGTCCATTATCTGCACCGGAGACTGGCATATAGGTTCAATCGATGTGCGTACACATTTTGTTTGGTCATCTGGAATCTGAGATGTGCATACATTTCAATCATCAATATGATTGACTGCACTTACCAACTTTATCCCATTCCAATATTGGTTTAATATCCGTTTGTTTACGATTATAATTATAATCGTTATTCCCATTCGCATAGTCATCTTCAAAGTCGGGTATATCTTTCAATGTTTGTGGCACTATTAAAGCGGCATCGAAGGACCATCGTTTCGTTCTCAACATTTTGGAAATTGCTACAAAATTTGATAAATTCCTTAATGATGTTATTTACTTTTCAAATTATTACAAATATATATATACATAAACTAAAAGCCTAGTGCGATGAAACTGAATGAAAATCCATACATATATTATTAAATTATTTTCTCAGAAATGAAAAGCCTTTGAATCTATCTTTGATTGTTAAGAAAATTATGATATATAAGTCGTTATATCTCTTGTTTCTGAACTATTCCATTCCAAGCAATTACTTTCTTTTACCATATACCCCAAGCGAAGATCTGAAAGATTTTATTCTTTTTTTCTTTTCTTTTATTTTATTCTTTATTTTAACTTTGAAAAAAAATTCTTCAACAACTAATTTCCATCAACTTTGATAGCTAAATTCTTACATACTTAATCATGTGCTTATTTTAATATTTGCCTGAATTAATAGCAATTTATATAATTTTTTTTTCCTATGCAATTAATTCTTAAGTTTGTTATAAAAAAAACGATGTCATCAAAGTAAGCTAACGGGAAAAAATTACCCTTTAGATTTTGAGTAGGTGAAAAAGTTGGCGTTTTTTCAATCCTTCTTTTTTTTAACACTTTTGTCACAAAGTGTATATTCACATCAGTGAAAATCAAAGAATAGATATATAAATTCATTTAAGTAAACAGTATTATTAGCTTTTCTGAGAATTGACAGAGTATATCATATAGATTTGATGGAAATTAACAATCAGTAAAAAGAAAAAAGTAATCTCAGAATGAAAATCTGTTTAATTTCTCATTAATAGAAGACTTTCTTATAAAATTTGATAACAAACATAGTTATATTTAAATATCAAGATCTTCAATCGATATATTTTTAAAATTTCATATTAAAAATGTATCAAATAAAGTAATTAGCAAGGCTATTCAATTTTTTGTCTTTGGTCTTTTTTGTTATCATTGCAGTAGTAACTTTTTTACACATAGTCACATTTCATTAATTTAGCTTGCATAAATGTCATTTTATAAGGCACATACACACACACACACACATACACACACTCACTAAAAAACATTTGCATCAGTGCCCTTTGGCCCGAACTCTGGCACTTTCAACCATGACTATCACCAACTCATTTTAGCCCTCATTTGAACCTTCTTCTCTTCCCTCTCTCTCCACCCCTTCCAACCCATCTTTCGATCTTTTTCTCTCTCTACTTCTTTGTGAGTTTGCTTGTAAACACTTTACTAAAGAGTTCATTTCCGTTTGCCGTTTCGCATTGCGAGCGAACTGAAAGACAGCGGACGCAGAAGACGACATAAAAAGAAAAAAAGAAAAAGGAAAAAAAAAAAACACAGAAATACACTTCGTATATATGTGTGTGTGTGTGTTTATGTGGGCATGGACTATGGGTTGTGGTGGGCGTGGCATGCTTAGTTAGCTTTAGCTATGCCAACTAAAAACTCCTTCCAAATGGCGTCTCCTTTTTGACCGCAGCCTTTTTGGGTTGTCATAGTCATACTTGTTGTAGTTGTTGTAGTTGTAGTTGTAGTTCCGGACTCTGGTCATTGCTGCTGTCTGTTTTACCATTCTCCATTTATCTCTCCCTCTCTCTCACTCTGTGTGTGTGTGTCTTTCTTTCTCTGTCCCACTCAAATGTTGGCCAGCAGACACATTCACTTTGGCTCGTTGAGGGCACAAAATATTTAAAAATTCTTTTGTGCTTGCTTCTTGCTGATGTTGGTTTTCGTTTGGGATTTTCTTTTTCATGCGCTGCTGGCGCATTTTCATTTAGTTTGCATTATGTTTTAAATTGCCGCACTTGGTGCAGGACACACACACACACACACACACACACATTCACATACGCACATACTTAATGAGCAGCAGCAAAACGTGTTGCGCATCCAAACCCCGAAATGAAGAAAGGAAATAAAAATAAAAATAAAATAATAAAGAGAGAAAGAGAGAGAGAGAGAGAGAGAGAGAGACAGAGAGCAAGAAAATGAAACAAAATTTTTCTTTTTTCTGTCTTTATCGGTCTGGCAATGCAGACATCATGACCAACAACTTTCATTTGGTTATACACACACACCAACACACAAACACACGCAGATATATCAGAAACACCCACAGGATTTTTTTCAAGCGTATCCTTGCCAGATTGACAAAGTGTTATTTTTTTTTTTTTAACTCGCTCAGATTTTATGGCAGTCAACTTATAAGTTTGCGGATAATATGGTTATGGATTGATGTGACTTGAACGGAGAATGTGTTGAGGCAAGGAAACTGTTGGGTAAAAAATTGACAGGAAGGATGGAAGGCAACGATTAAGGCAATTATCCTATATGGTTGTAAAGAGAAGAGACATCGTAACCAAAAGAAGCTACAAGTAATTAATTTAAAAGGTTTATTTATTTATTTAATTATCCGTCATTATAAACAACTGGATTAATGTGCTTTAACCAAAAAGAAATAATAATAATTAAACAAAAAAAAAAAAAAAGATCATAATAATAAAATAATAGAACCATTCAAATAAATGTAGAATAAAATCAATATACTTACAAAAAAAAAAAAACACTTAAGAAATATTTTGCAAAATTTTTGTATAAATTAATTTAGATCATTCATTTCTATATTCCAATTATATATCCAAATTAAGAAAATCTTAAAAAACAAATAATTTTGAGAGTAATAAATACAAAATATTTGTTAAAACAAAAGAAAATATTTAAATTAATTGTAAATACTATCTTTAAATAAACTATTCAATTATACGAAATTTCTTTTTAGTGTTCGTTTTTCTATATTGAATTATTTATTATAACATAACTATGTACAAAAAAATAAATGTTTCATAAATAAATAAAATAAATGATACAAATATTAAGTCATTGAAAGACTTTCACAAATTGCCCTTTTCTTCTCCTAAATCAAAATACTAAAAAAAAAAAATATTTAATTGTTAAAAAAAGAATCTGTGAAATTTTGGCTGTTTATTTTTTTTGGGGGATTTTTCTTTATGCATTGGGGCAAGGCGCTTACAAAACTTTGCTGATAGTCGGACGATTGATAGCCTCTTCCTTTCATCTCTTCCCTCTCACTCTCTCTCTCTCTTTCTTTCTCTTTGTGTCTTTCTGTCTCTATCTTTGGCGCTGTGTCTTCGCCTTCTCAATGTAGCGGAAACCATAAACAATTTTTATGTTTTCACATTTCAAGTGAAATTCATTTCGCGCGATTTTTTCTCTCTCTCTCTCTCTCTCTCTCCTGTTCTTTATTTGTTGTTATGGCTGCTGCGCTTTATGGATTTCTTCTCATCTTCTTTTGTCTGCCATTTGCCTTACATAACCACAAACATACACATATCCCATATATATACATATATATACATACATGTACATATATATATATATAAATATACCTTACATATAAAAGTGTATATTTTTATATGGGTCATATTATCTGCCACAAAATATACCAA
Source organism: Drosophila sturtevanti (assembly GCA_018150375.1). Classification (NCBI taxonomy): domain Eukaryota; kingdom Metazoa; phylum Arthropoda; class Insecta; order Diptera; family Drosophilidae; genus Drosophila; species Drosophila sturtevanti. The sequence goes on from JAECWJ010000378.1 coordinate 3,016,198, forward strand.
CAAAAAACAAACAATCACAAACAAAAAAAAAAAAGAAAATGCAAAAATATAAAAGAAAAATTGAATTTAATTGCCAGCTGGCAAATATATATACATACATACATACATACATATATGAAAAGCAAAATCTGTCACCTGAACGGTTTAAAAATTGTGAAAAACTGGCTTAACATGAAACATTCATTGCACTCGGAATGTGTCTCAACAATCTCCCTTTGTGCGGGTGTATCTTTTTACTATACACATCAAACTCATCAGATTTAAGTAGATTTGCTGCTAGAGACCGCTTTTTTAAGACTTATCCATAAATGGATACTCAATGGATGGTTATATGTAGTTATATGATCTCCTCCTCTCACTCTCTGACTCTCAGTCTTGCCCAGATTTCATTATCCTATATTTCTTTAGTTTAAAATTACTCCACCTTATTGTTAATCGTTTTTCTCTTAAATTAACTACAATATCAACTCAAAATCCATCATCTGTATTTATAACCTATTCCTTAATCCTGGTCAATATTTATTTCAGGCAAAAAAAGTTTATTAAAACCATTAAATTTACATCTTATACGTAAGCAAAAGCTCATTAAATTGTTAAAAAAAAGGTAAATTATCTTCAAGGTTATTTCATTTACATATGAACTCTATATCCAATATTTGTATATAAACATATATGCATATACATTTATTCCGCTACTTGCCAGAGTATTTCAAATTCGAAGCACTTTCTTAAGTAAATGGCTTTCCCTCTTTGCTTTTTCTACTTTTACCATGTTGTTTTTGTTTTCTTGTTATACATATATATTTTTTTTCTTATTTTTTTGTGGTGCTAGTGGCAAACACCACTTAAGATTTCGAGCATAATTTTTGCGTCCCAAATTGATGCCCGTAATGAGCTTAAATGGCTCATGACACATATAACGAAGTACAAGTTGATGGCTACGAAATGGGGAAAGGGAAAGGGAAAGGGAGTGAGATTGGGATTGTTGGTAGAGTCACCTAAAATTTGCCTACAGACCGAATATGAGCATCATAGGTACATGGAGGACAGGTTGAGAGGAAGAGAGCCCCAATTTAAAATCGCACGTCTTATATATGTTGACACCTTCCCTCTCCATTTGCCTCTTAAATCATACTTTGCTCGGTGCCGCGGCAACGTTGAAAGCGTTGCTACTCCCCATACTATATATATATATATATATATATATTACATTTTCATCTTTCCCCTTTTGGATATCCTTATTTTTTCTTGCTGATTTCTCAGTTTTCGTCATTTTATTTCTCTTTTTTTTTCGTTTTCTTTTAGAGTTTTGGCAGGGGGACTTAATTTAAAATGTTATAAGCCAATGAGAGGCTAATGAATTATATAACTGATAAGAAAAAAAAAAAAAGAAACGAGGGCGCGAGAGACGGGAAAATCGCTTTAAAAATGAAAATCATTTAGAGATAATGCTATACCAAGTAGATATAATACTTGAATTCTTTAGTTTATGGAGTCGAGTCTCAGACGTTTTATGGCATGCAATGCGCGTAAAAGTATGCTATAGTTTTCTTTAAAGCATTTATTAATTTTTTTTCTCTATAAATTTAAAAATTTTAATAGACCATGATATGTATATACCAGTTTACAAACATAATAAATCGAAATAAACAAAAGAACATAGAATCGAATTAGATTTTAATAAATTTAAAATAATCCAAAACTTGAAATTTTTAATTCAAAATATTGTATAGTAATTTACCTTTCATCCCGTTATAAAAATAACAATAAAAAAATCTTTTGGTATTCAAATAGATAAAATAAAAATGAAATTATATTTAATTGACTTACTATAGTTGAATAACTTTGATTAAATGAATTCAAATAGAACTCGAAATCTTCTGGAAAATGTTTTATGGACTTAACATAAATTTCTTAATTAAATAATATTCTTACCAAAAGGATTTGCTGCTGTTGCCTTATTCAAGTTACATAATCAAGTCTATGTACATGTAACAAAAGAAACTAATTGATACTCGTTCGTTGCCATTCGATTAGGAATCGAATTATGGAAAACGAGAAAGAGAGGAAGAGGGAGAGGGAGAGGGAGAGAGAGATAGATATATATATAGATGAAGAGTAAAACATTTTGGCCAGTTTACAATGTATGCTTTATTTTGACCAACAATCCAATTGTTTTGTATTGGCCCACAATGAATCGGATGTTGGCAGCTTACTTACCATTCTTTGCTGCATTCACTTACCTCAACAATATTGCAGCGGAGCATTTTCGGGCTTAATAATTTGGGTAAAATGCAGACATTGGATTTTATTCCTTTTTCTAATATGCAGTTTGCGTTTGCACCTCGTTGGTTTATTGAAAATCCTTTTTTCCTGCTATCCACATGCTATATAGAGGTTACTGTCTGTATCCGTGTGTGTGTGTGTGCGTGTTTGTGTGTGTGTGTGTGTGTGTGTGTGTGTGTAAATGTGTCCTGTACCCAGTGGGCCATAAAAGCAGACCATGTCTGTGTGCGCACATTATTTTGATTTCATTCCCCTGGCATCGACCGACATCATCTCTATTGTGTGTGTGTGTGTGTGTGTGTGTGTATCTACGCACTTTGTGGTTCTTTGCTTGCCATTGCCAGAGTTTCTCCATTCTCTATAACATCTACCATTTTCCCCTTTTCCGTTCACATTTCTCCACGATGCCTGTAATCAATTGCATGCGGCTATTTTGGTCGAAACAACAATAACAACAGCAGCAACAACAACAACAACAACAAGAACAACAACAACAACAACAAGGTATTGCAGAAAATAACTGAGGACAACATTGTTGCTGGCAGTGACGCCGCCAGCGTAATGATGGCAATGTCCCCAACATCGTCGTCGCGTTTCGTTTTGGTTGAAACGAAAGTCCATTCAACCAACCAAAACAAAAAAAAAAAAGTGAACCCACCCGCTGTGTCTTAAATGAAACATTCAACATTTGCAAATTACAAAAAGCTGAAACAAAGTGAATATATGTAAGTATAACAAAAACAATTAAAAAATAAATACAAATTGAAAAAGATGCCAAAAATATAAAATAGTAAAAAGGACTGATCCTTTACTCTATCAAAATTAAAACATATTTAAGAAAAATTATGCAAATGGTAAATTCTAATGGGTTTTTTTTAGTTTAAAAACATTTTTTAAATATATAATTTATATAAAAATTAAAAAAAAAATGGAAAGTTACATTACATTACATTAGTTACACTGTTCGCTACTTGAATAAAAACATTGGGGAATTATTATTATTCTTATTGTGATTTGAAAACTTTTATTCATTCTCAACAATAATAGAATTGTATTAGATAATGTTTCTAATCAAGTCACTTTCAATATGTATAGAATATAATATATATCTATTTCGTATTAGACTTTGAATTCTTTGTTTTTATTCCCATCATTTTTAAAATTTATATTTATAGCAATGAGTTTTGATTTAAATCTAAAGCCACTTCTAGGCATGAAATTTTTTATCAACCTAGAACAGAAAAAGATATGGCTTAGCGTGTTCTTATTCAATCGATGAGTAGTGTATATATCCCATAGGAATTTCTTCATTTCAACGAATAATTCAAATAAAATCACTTATGTATATAGTATATAGTACTTAAACCTGATTAATTAATATAATATATAATAGGATATAAGAAACTATGAATCAAACAAAGATCACATTTTGATAAGATGAGAAGTTCCATTTAACAACCGATAGACATTTCCTTTTATAGAGTCTTTAATTTTTGATAAACATGGATTTGTCCTATCTGAAATTAATATGTGACCCTGTTCAAAGTTTTCATATTCATTTTCTCTTAAAATTTATGCATTTTAATCTTGAATTCCCGCTTATGTTTTTCTAAGCAGCATCTTCTTTTTTTTTTCTCTTTTGCCTAAACTATATTTTTATTATTATCCATTGCGGTTATTGTTGTTCTTTTGTTTTCCCTTTTTTGTTTTGATTTACTTTTTTTTTCTGCCTTGCCATTCCATTCCATTCACATCTGGCCATTTTCCCAACAATTTTGAGATGCGCTAATTGTTAGCTTATTTATTTTACAAAAACTGAAACCTAAACTCACAACGCGCCAAAAGGAATTAAATGAAATGTGCCCAGTCGAGAGCTTTTGTCTTTTGCTAGCTCTATCTATCGCTCACTCTTTTTCTCTTACTCTCTTTCTAGCTCTATCTCACTCATTCTCTTGATATATATATATATATATCTTTTTCTGTCTTGTTGTCTCTGTCTGTGGCTATTCATTCACTTGGCCTCCATAATAAAACAATAAACTGTAACAATAGCAATTAAAAATCGCTGAAAGCGGATGTCCTGATAAAAAGTTGCCCAGGACCCTGAGCCAAAACACACAACAGACCAAGAGCAAAAGCGAGAGAGAGAGAAAGAGAGTCGGCATGGGAAATCTGGGGGGAAGGAGATAGTGAGAGTAAAAGTAAAAGACATAGAGTAAAAGTGGTATGGGGTAAAAGGAATAGAGGAGCCACGCTTCATTTGGGCTGCCTGTCCTTGGATCCTGGCTGCTGGTCCGTCCTCTCCTTTACAATTGTTGTAATTATGCATTATGCTTTTGCATTTGTTTCTTTCTCTTTTCAAATTTTATTTTTCTTTTTTTTTCCCCCTTTTCTTTTTATAATTTTGCGTTGTCTTTAGTCCAAATTCGTTTGTTGAATTTCTCTTTACTTCTTCTCTGTCACTCAAAATTTCATCTCTTTCTAAACTGTTTCCATCTCTCACTAGTACCTTTGTATTTTGGTTTATCTCTGAAGGCATATCGCTTGGCAAATGTTTTGCTGTCACCTTTTAGGCGCTTGTCCTTGTTGTCTCTCCTTTTTGCCGACATTGATGAACGACCAACAAAACCGAAATAAGAATGAAAATGAAAAATAGGTAAACACACACAATATAGATAGAAATAGGCGTGTCCTTGACAAACTATTTTTACTAAACCCAAAAACTAACTAATCTGACCGACTAAACGCTCGTTTACCTGTCACCTGTCGGCCAGAAATAAACAACAATGAGCCACCAAATTGGAAGGTTAAAGAAACACTTTCAAAGAAAGAGAGAGAGATAAAGAATGTGAGAGAAAGAGAGACGGGGTGAAATTATAGAATCATAGAAAATATATAGAAATGTATGAAATTTCAAGAAATTTTCTAACATTTCGATTCAAGGTGATAAAAATTCTGGTAAATTAACTAAATTGATATCAATAAACCATATTAAATGAAAACCAGAAATAAAAATGATATATATAAAAACTACAGAACACGACTCAAAGAATCATAAAGCTTATTCATGAATTACATCAGGAACTTAAGTGAATAATTGCAAATGCTTAAAAGAATTCGAAATTCGATACATTTTAAAGGATTAAAGAAATTCTATACAATTATAAATAACGAATTATCCTGGTAGAAGACAAAAACTACAACTATTAATTGTTTGATTTTGGAAGGATAACTGTATAACAGCTGGCTATAAATGTAAATGGCCAAATAAATGATTAAAGTTTAGAAATAAAAAAGAAATGAGCAAACCAAATGCAAACTAAACCCCCCCCCCAATCCACATGAGTTCATTTGTTTCTATATATATATAGATGGGTACCATTATATTTATATATATATTTGGATTATTCAAACGATATATATAAACCATTTACTATTTGTCTACTCAGGCAGGTATTTGTTTATAATAATGATCCAGGCCCAAGGAGGTTAGTATGTTAAACAATTATATTAAACAAAGGAGATATGCTTCAATAGCGATTCAAAGAGATGGCATTCAATTGAAATCTATTTAACTGAATCGAACTGAATTGAATTCAATTCAAGCTCAACTAAACCCAACATGGCAATCTAATTGACAGTTATGAAGATTGTCAAACATACAATTATAACACTAGAATTGAACCAATCTACCAATATGCCCGGAAACATTGATTTCTGACTGAATTGGTATGGAAGGGGGGGTGGGGGTTTTGTTAAATTATTCATTTAAGTGCGGGTACCGGGCACATTTGCAATCACACACACACAGAGAGAGAGAAGCACGCACTCATACATGGACACATATGTATATACCAAATTGTATATATAGACAAATGTCCATTCGCATTATTAACATGTTAATCCAAATGTAATGAGCGTAAGGATAACTCGTTTTGATGTCTTGTTGATAACTAAAAAGGAGACACATTTACAAATAAGAGAGTCTATAGATTTACACACACAGACACACACACACACACATAAACATGCGTCGTTGTTTCTGTTTTTATTCATAGATTTATTATTCAAAAATAAGTTTATTTTAATACCAATCGAAAGTTAATACTAAATTAAATTCTACGGATTTACTGTGATCGAAAATTAATATTATTTTTCAAATTTTCTTAAAAGAAATTTTCGAAAAATATATACATAGTATTATGCTATATATGCTATATAAATATATATATATATATAATATTCATTGTAACAATATATTATATCTCATTTTATATAGAATTTATCATAATAACGCCTTTTATATAGTCTCGATAAAACATATTATTTAGCTCTTTTTTATGGAATGAAAATAATAAGTTTCTTCATTGACATTAACATTTTTAATATATATATATATATATATATATATATAATAATTTTATTGTTTTCATATATATATATATTTTTTTTTAATATATATATACATAGATATTTATTTATAGTAGCTAAAAATAATTGACAGACTGTACCTAGAATGTTATTATGCTTTCGATATCATTGAGTGTCTATTCAACTATTTCCCAATCATTCTCTCGCTCTCTCTCTCTCTCTCTCTCTGTCTCTCTCTCTCTACGTCTCTCTTCCGCTCAATCTCTGTCTCTGTCTGATTGGTTTATATCATTCTCACTCTTCCCATGTTGAATATATCAAAATATACAAAGCATTCGGTTGAGTTTATCAAAATTCAAGTGAACTCTCTCCATATTGTGCTGGCATAAGCCAAGACAACTGCCTGCCCCGTCTGTCTGTCTATCTGTCTGATTGCCTGTCTGTCTGTCTGTCTGTCTGTCTGACTGCCTGCCTGCCTATCTACTGTTGTTGCTCTTATCAAATTAAATTAATGCAGCATATATCATAGAATCATAACACATACACGCACATAATGCGTGATAGATAGAGACGAAGGATGAGGTTAGAATGCGATGGAGCTTATCATTCGTTCATTCATTCATACTCATGCCATCAATAAAACCTACAACACCCTCCCCAACCCCTCCCCCACCCCCCTCACCTCTCTCTCTCACTCACTCACCACCCCTCCTCCCTTACCACATCCTTACCACTTACCATCTGCTCCATCTGCTGCCAATCAATGCCTTCATCTTTGGCTTCGCCTTTTCGTTGCTGTTGTTCACACATCAAATTAGTTCAATTTGCGGTTGGCCCAAGTCGCTTTTAATGTGCGGCCAGGCATTGCTCTCTCTCTCTCTCTCTCTCTCTCTATCTATCTATCCATCTATCTATCTTCCTCTGTGTATGAGTGTGTGTGTGTATGTGTATGTAGACCATTGATTATTGGTCATATCGCTGGACAAACATCGATGAGAACTGGACAAAAGCAATGCAAACATAATGAAGTTGTCAACATACACACTCACACCCACAACACATATACACCAGACACACACACACACATACTGTATGTGAGACAACTGGATATCCACCAAACTCTAAACAATTTCCATTTGATATGATTTTGATTGCGTTTTATTTTAATGCCAAGAACACACATCATCTATGATCCTCTCTCTCTCTCTCTCTCTCTTTCTCTCTCTATATGTGTCATCTTACCCCTATACAAATTGGTCATTTCAATCAATTTAATTCTTGCCTAACAATTAGCATTAATTTTTAGATATTTTGCAAATATTATGAAATTATATTGAGGTCCTCTATCGAACATCGATTCCAGAATTAATATCAAGCTGCATTCTGTATATCCTTTAAACAATTAATAAACAAAATAATATGCTTTGTGTTTGTAAAATATTCTACATGTTTTTTTTTTGAGTTTGTTTTGTACTTATTTATATTTTTTATTCGAACTTCGTCTTTTACTATTCTTTAATTTCATTTCATTTCGGTCTCTGGTCTTATCTTATTTTGTTACCCTAACATACTGGAGGATTAATATACTCTATATTTTTCTCAGAAGTTTCTTGTTCTTCTAAGTTTGTTGTAATTTTTCCCAATTGACTAATTTCCTTTCCACAGATGCTCGTTTTTCTTTCATTCTATATATATATATATTGTTTGGTGTATATTCTACAGAATATTCATTTATGAAAAAAAAAAAAAATAAAACTAAGGCTTTTCATCATTCCACCTCGTCGTTCTCCCCCTCCCTCCACCAACTTCTGGAATCTATGAACAGTTTTACCGCAAAACACGTGACGGTAGAAATCGGAAATAGAACAACAATTTTGTGAAATATTTTCCATTCAATGGGAAAATGCGGGCGCTGAAATGTGCAACAATCCCTATCCACACACACACCCACACATACACACACCTACACAGCAAACGAGAGAGAGAGAGAGAGAGAGAAAAAAAAAGAGGAAGGAAGGGAGGTAGGGGAGGTAGCCCCGCGGGCGAGTGGGCAGCCCGCATATGTCAACACATTTTTGCTTTGGTTATTTACTCAAATTTTATGAAGCAACAACAACATGGACAAACAAGGACATGGCCCAAATGGAGCAAAACGGAGCCAAGCCAATGAACCAAATTAGAAATCAAAAGCAACAAAAGGCCAAAAGGAAAGAAAAACGGAAGCAGCATCAAAAGAAGAGACATATGTGTATACATATGTATCTATGTATGTATATATGTATGTGGTGGTTGGATGGACAAGTGTTTTGTGGGTCAACGCTGAAGACGCATTGCAAAAATGTCAGTGACCTGGAAGAAATATAAAATAAATCGAAACCAGATTGCAAAAATCAAAGTCAACAGCAATCAACGCCATCAACAAGAAGAAAAACTCAACTCAAGATACAAGAGGAAAATGAAATTGAGTCTTATATATATACATATATGTATATATATATATCTATATGTCTCTATATAGAATGCATGTATCATCATTATCATTGTCAGTGACGCAGTTAAGCGGATAGATAGATAGATAGATAGATGGATAGATGGATGGAAATGCCTGGTTAGATATTTGATGGACATTTCGATAATGAGCTGGAGGCTAGATATCAAGGACAAAGAATGAAGATGGACATTTGATTTGTGACAAGCTAAACAAAAGCTGACACAAATCTATATAATTAACATCTATTCTAGATATGGCCATCATCTTAGTATTCATACAGGTATGAATATTTTATAATGAAAATGGAGTATGTGAATAGACCAATCTTACAAAAAAAATACTTAAAATAGATCAATCAATAGATAACAATTAATTCACTCCTTATTGGTCACCATTTACAGACTTTTGGCATCAATAACTTATAGCATATAAATTACTTCTTTTTTTTTTTAAATTTAAAAATTTATATTTTTTGGATTGATCTATAAAAACTATATGATTTAAAGGAAAATTGGTAAAGTTGCTTAATCAACGTGCAAACAAATTTATGCTACATTTTAATATATATTTGCTTAAAAAATCGTCAATTTATTAATGAAAAATTGTAGAAACTACATGATATAATCTTTAGAATAATATATTTATGTAGAATATTTTAAAATTTGGAAAGAATTTCGGGAATTCACAAAGTTGTTATTTAAGCGGATTATAAATTAGGTTATCAGAATTCACTTTGCAGTTTGCAGAAAATAGAATATATATATATATATTTGTACCTTTAATAAATCAGCAAATTGACCCAAATTTAATATTTTATATATGTATATGTACATATATAAAATGTTAAAAGCTGAAAATCTGATATACATACAAGAGTAAACCTATCAATTTTTGGTCTAATTTAATCGCTTCTATTGCTCATAAATAAATCCAAAAGTAGAAAAACGAAAATGGCAAAGGAAAACAGTTTTATTGAATTTGCTTAGAAAGAGAGAGAGAAAGAGAAAGAGAGAGGGAGAGGGATAGAGAGTGTGTGGGTGGAAGGGGGGTGGGTTAGTAAAGAAGGCCTAAAATGTGGCACGATGATGGCCAAGAAACAAAAATGGTTAGGGAACTAATAAAAACATAAGAGCATCGCATAATCACGTGTAGGCGGCGGCATCTTTGGAGAATGGAGTAGATGGGGAGATGGGGAGATTGGGAGATGGGTTGGAGGGTGGCGGGCTGCCGATGAGTGCGTACGATAGCAGTATTGCTGGTTGGGGGGTAAAGGGAGGCGTGGCTCTAGGCAACGCCTTAATGCGACGTCTAAATGGTGCAAATAAATTTCAACTAAGGAATTTTTATAGAGAGAGCCATAAAACGAAATGGCTGCCAATGTCTGGTTCTAACTCCCACTTCCTCCTTCCCCTCACCCCCCCCCCACACCACCCCATCCCTTGGTAAACTCTATGTATGTATGTATATGTTTGTCGTAGTAACGTTAATAGCCTTAATTGAGCGTCTACCACGCCCACTTATTTGTTTATTAGTGTTCGCCCACCCTCATCACTTGCTTTCCACCTTTTCCCTCATCAACTTTTCGCCTTTTGGACAACAAGAAAAATAAAAAAAATAAAAAAAAAATCGTATAACGAAGGAAAACATCAACGTGGAATTTTCATTTTACTCTGACAATAAAAAAGATGTGACACAGGAGAGGAGCAGAGAGAGAGAGAGAGAGAGATTGAGTAAGAGGAGAGAATGAGGGGGGGGGAGGAGTGGTGGATCGGTTAGCAGGTGGTGTCATGTTAATTACACAAACGCGCATCAAACTTCATTTGAAAATTTTTCGTGAGATTTTCATTATTTTGCACTCTGTTTGACAGGACAGTTTGAGGTCCTGGTCCTGATCCTAGCCCCCGTTCTGTTCCTAGTCCTGCATTAGGTGAAAAGTACTTGTAAAAAGTATCACGAATAACGGTATTTCTTTAATATATCAATGGTCAAATTTAAAAGGCAGCGAGGGTTAAAAGGTGACACGAGTCTAAAAATCCATTAAAATTGTTAAATGCAGCGTTGGCAGGTTTTTCCTTTCCTTTCATTTTTTTTTTTGCACTAATTTGGTTGGTTACGCGACGCTCAGTCCCCTTTTTTTTAACCCTCCCCCCTCACCAGTCACTCACTCTCTTCTTTTTAAACTCCTCTCTTTCTATCTCTCACTCCCTCTCTCTCTCTCTCTTTCTATACTCATGGGTGTGCTTGCGTGTGTGTGTGTGTGTGTGTGTTGTAGGTCGGTCAGGTGTAACGATGTCGCTTTCCTGAAGTATGGCGCTGCAATTTGCTCAGAGAGTCAAATGGATTTGACCTTAGCCAGCCACATGGGTAAAACGTTGCGCCTGGGCAAGGCGTTGCGAGATGCGGCTAAGGCAAGAGGAGAGCACCAAAGAGGATGTGTAGGACCAGCACTAATGCTTAAGCTGATTTTAACAGAGACACACACAAATACACACACACACACACACACAGACAAATACACCTAAACACATATACACAACACCAAGGCACACACATTAATGCATAGACACCGCGGCCAGACTTCATTTGCAGACAAGAGTTTTTAAGCCACAGTGCACAGTGGCACTGTGTGGTTAGAAATTTAAGAGAAACTTTTTTAATGAATGAAATTAGTTCAATTCGCTTTAAAGAAAACAAAAATTACAAAATAAATAACAATTCAGGTTGTAATTTCCTTTTCAATTTGCCATTTGAATTTTTTTACAATTTGTCTATTAATTTCTGGATTATTTTCTATATCAATTTTTATATGAATTTCTATATAAATTTCTATATAAATATCTCAGATTTTTATTCGATTTCTCATTTCATTTTTAATTCACTATCCTGTTCAGTTCCTTGTTCGATTTCTTAACCAATTTCTTAATAAATGTCATATTCGATTTCCCATTTCAATTCTCAATCAATTTCCATATCAATTTCTTAATAAATTTCTATATAAATTTTCCATATTCTTATTCTATTTTTCATTTAATTTCTAAATCACTTTCCTGGTCAGTTGCTTAACCAATTTTTTAATCAATTTTTATATCAAATTCCATTTTTCATTCAGTTTCTGTATAATAATCTTTCTCTTCAGTTCCTAATTCTCTTTCTTTTTCAATGTCTAATTCAGTTTCATAATCAATTTGTTAATCAATTTCTTATTCAATTTTTCATTCAATTTCTTATTCAATTTCTTCATATTCAATTCTCATATTCAATTTTATTTTTCTCTAATGAATAAAATAATATTTTCATGATTCTTTATCGCTAATTTTTGACCACCTAGGGACTGTCTTATCAAACAAAGTTAGACAAATATTTCTATAATTTGATTATATATATTTCATTACATATTTCAAATTCAGCACAGAAAGAATAGAAGGAGCTGATAATGACTTTCAAAATTTGGCATGTTTTTTCATTTGTTGATGCCTCTAAAATCTGCACTGCCTAGAACTGGTTGAGAATTACAAGAATTTCTTTTCATCTCATTAAACATTGTATATATTAAATTTAATCAAGTTAAAAATTTGCTGTCTTTTGTCATTTTATTTGGGTTTTATTTCACTGTGCATAGTGGATATCACGTAAAGCAACACATTCACACGACACACTCGCGCACACACACACACACATGTGTGTATTTAAAAAGGCAAACAACAACAAAAAAAGCGACACGCTTAAAATAAAAATCTTTGCAACTTTCTTTCTGTGCCAAAAGCTGCAAATTTCATTTCACACCCAAAAAAAAAAAAAAAAAAAAAGAAAAGTGAAAAAGAAGAAATTTTCCCAGCTCCTTTGCCACTCCCCTTTTCAAATATGGCAAACGAGCGAATGAGATGGCGAAAAGTGCATGGCCACGAATTAAAAAGGTCATTTGGTCGCACTTTGGATAGTTCCATTTTATATATATATATATATATCTAGATATATATAGAAAGTACCCATGTATGTACATATATATACAGTTGCATACTTAAAGGAGTAGAAGTTGGGGATTTTTTTGTTCACCCTTGTAAAATAACTTTGGCGCCTGGCCAAATGAGCAAACCAACAGCGCGTGTTAAAATGCTTGAACTCCACCTAGAGTATGAGAGAGAGAGCGAGAGAGACAGAGAGGAGGAGTGAAAGACAGAGAGCGATAGATAGAAGAAAAGCATTGAAGAAGGTAATGGTAATGCATATATGTTAAGTTCAGTTTCAGGTATTTTATAGACATTGTTATACACTTTCAAATGTTTATTTAAAAAATTGAAAAGAAATGGAATTATAAAGAGAAATATTTCATTTTATTGAATGACATATTGATTGTCTCAAAGACAATCAATATGAATAAATTTAATTAAAAACTATTCTTAATTTGTTATTGGAGAACATTTAATGCAATTGCATCAAAAATTTTATTGTTCGATAAACAAAATGAAATGAAATGATGGGGGAAATCGCCAAGGAAACTGCGTTTAAAAATATGCAACACACACACTCGCACACTCGCACACTCGCACACACGCACACAATGTAAATGAAAAGTGAAAAGGCAAGGCAAAAGGAGGCAAGGAAAAGAGAACAAAGTTGGCCCAAGTAGGATAAACAAGGCTTAGTTGGCCAGGTGCCTGTCTGGTGCTGCTTCCCGGACAACCATCCCCAGGAGAGATAAGAAAATTGCAATTTAATTAAACTAATTGAAAGACGATAGGCGCCAAAAGGTATACACTTGGCCAGCACAGGTGGGCAAAAGTTACAGTAACAACAATTGTGGCTGTGGCTGTTGGTGTGGGTGTGGCAAAGCCTCCTGTGGCTTATCCTTATCGCGACTGTCCCAGACCCAACAACAATAATAACAACACTACAACAAAAAAAAAAACCAAAAAAGAAAACAGAAAGAAGAACAAGAAGAGGAAGAAGAAAAACGTAGAGGAAGCCATGCAAATAGCTTCTCATCTTCTTCTCCTGCCATCAGCATTTGCCATTTGCCCATTTGCATTCAAAGTCAATGCGTCGTTGACTTTCGCTTTGCCAAGAAAGAAAGAATGAAAAAAAAAAACAACCAGTAACAAGAACAACAACAACAACAACAACAATAACAATAACAAAGTAGTCCTCCCAGAAGATGGAACAGAAGACGCAGACGTTGTTCGTCGAAGAGCGGTCTATGGGGCAAATGAAAAGCAAACAGCCCATTTGGCACTCTACGAGAAGGTAATTCAAATGAGCTGCCCGCCAAAGTTAGAGCTCAAGCTTAGCTCAAGAGGTAGTGGAAGCACATAGTTTATAAATAAAAAGTGGAAGGGATACTAAAAACTAAAATGCCAATAGGCAAGAAAAAGAAAAAAAAATAAAAATAAAAAAAAAAAAAAAGAAATTGCAGCCATGGAAAATTGAAAGGAAAAGAAAAGTAAAGAACAAAAAGAAACCAAAAAAACGTTGTCAAGAGTCCAAATTTTTATAATCTTATGTTTATACGAGGGCGGTTTTATAAGTTTTTGACTACAGACTAAATGTTAACCACTTAATTATACATATATGTATATTTTCTATTTAAAGTATTATTTTTCAATGAATTTTAGTCGAGGTTTCATTTTATTTCTGCACCTGCATATGTTTATTTTCTTAGATTGTCGTTGAATCGGTTATATAATTTATCATATACATATGTATATACATCATGGATATGTATATACATCATGGATTCAATAATGTCAATAGCTGTCAAACATAAACTAAATGATGCAGGTTATTCGAATAATGACAGGAGTCAACTGACACGCGCTTATTGACGTTAGCAAGTCAGGACCTTCCATCATTGTAATAACTGAATCCTTTTTGTATTTTCATTTTATTTCAATTCAATTTGGCAATTGAATTTACATTGACATGTAAGAGATACAAATCAATAATGTTAAAATAATAATCAATATTGTTGAAAATTTTATTTTGTTTTAGAATTATGGAAAATTGCATTAAAATAAAAATAAAATATATATATATACATATATAAAATTAATACAAAACAAAAAAAATATTGTTTATAAACAAATCATTCTTTGCGATATAAAAGAAATAATGATAACAAAAAATAATTTTATATATTTCAGTCTAAATCCAGATCTATCTGAAGCGACATTTTGTTGACATAATTTATATGTTGATTTTTTATTTATTTATTGAGAATCAATTACAAATATTAGTCAATCATTATATATTAGTTATAGCTTCTATGTAGGTCTTCAACTAGACATTTGATTTCTATATATTAGCTGATTTTATTTATTTACATTAACAATTTAACAAAGAATAAACTAATATTTCTAAATGTAAACAATTGCCAACGGAAGAGAAAGTAAAGAATAAGTTTGTATATATTGAAATAAATAAGTTTTATTTATTTATTTTCTACTAGGATCTCAACTGTATATACATATATATATATATATAGGTACCTATATTCACATACATATATATGAAAACAAATCTACATAAATTGACATTATCGAGTTATGCTCTAAATAATCAAATTTATATTGGTTGGCTTAAATGCCAATGTCAGCCCATCAGGCACACCCCCCACCCCCCGTCCAATGCCATTTTATCAACCGATTTTCGATTCAACTGTACTTATGTATTCGAATCTGTCAAATAAACGAGAAAAATACCAACTTAATACGCTTATCGCAATGCGCAGCCTGGGAATATTGCAATTAAGTGAAAAGGCAGCTTATACAGTAGCAGTGAGAAAAAAGAAAAAGACAGAGAGAGAGCGAGAGTGAGAGAGAGCAACTATAGTATCTTTATCTCGTTAAAAATCCCCATCCTCTAGATTCCATTGCACATTCAAGGATTCTTTGGCAAGTTATTTTTCTTTATCTTCATTTTTTTTTTCTTCTTCCCCAAAACCCCACAAAAGGGTATATTAAAATTGCGTAAATGTATGTGACAGTAAGAAGTGGACGACACTCGATTTATGCCATTTCTAAAGCTATATAATTTACTTTCTTTGTTGACTTTCCTTCTATAATTAAGTAATTTATTTCATATTTTTAATATTCTTCAACCATTCTGTTCTCTAAGTAAGAACATTTTTTTTTTTTTTCGAAAAATCTCAAGCAGCATTTGACAGTTAAGAAAAGAGATAATATATTAAAAATTTTCTGAAAGAGTATCTTCTAGTCGTTGCCAGTCTAAACATAATGTGCAATGTCTTTTTATTATTATTTTGGATTTTGTTTCGCTTTTTCTGGTTCCAGTCTTTACTTGCAGTTTTTCTGGTGTTGTCTCCAAGTCTGGTCCATAAATTTGCCGTTACGCACTCATTCTCAACTCTCCTACATACACATACGCACACACACACACACACTCATATATATATATATATATATATAGTTAGTTTCATGCCAAATTGAATTGCTTCTGAGGCAAAGTCAACGGTCTCGGGCACAGACTGACTTCCCATCTCTCTTACCGACCGGCAAACACTTTATAGTTTTCTTTCTTTATTTGCTTTCTCTTTTTTGTGCTTCAGTTTTTTTTATTTTTTTTGTTTTGGCCAAAATGTGTGTGTCAGTACGTGTGTGTGTGTGTGTTTGCCTTTGCCGCTTGTTGACTCTTGCCAAACATTCACACGCACATCATAATTTATATATGTGATTGTATGTGTGTTTCTGTGTGTATGTGTGAGTGTGTGTGTGTGTGTGTGTGTGTGTGTGTGTATGTGCCTGTGCGTTCTAAGCAAAAGTGTTAAGTTAGCAACACGAAAAATGTGCGCGCCGCAAAACTTTGGTTGTCCAAAAAAACAAACAAAACGAAGAAAAAAAAAAGGAAAAATTATGAAGAAAACTTACGGAAATCCTGCACACTGATTCCGGCTTAGATAAATTAAATCAAAGATTAACTTTCAAATTGACTCAAATACGAATAGAGAGTAAACAAAAAAAAAAAAAAAAATCAAAAACCGCAAACAAATTGTTCTAAAATATAAGTTCTATTCGTACCTTGAAACTAAAAATATTTTATATATTTTATATATATTTGCACTTTAGATCATTTATATTTTGCCCTATATTTTCAGTTTAATGGAAACTTATTTGAAATAAAAAGAAAAAAATGACAAAATAAATATTTTTTGAAATCAAAAAAAAACAACAAAAATTAACTATAAAGTAATTAGCTCAAAAGTCAGAGAAAGACATAAGAAAAGAGAATTTAAATTTACAATTAAAATTTTTAAGCAAAAAAAAAAAAAAAAAAAACAAATATTGTACAAAGCTGAAAAACAGATGATATTATGAAAACATTTTTAAACATTAATATTATTTATGAAATTATTTTTTAAAAGATTCTTTCAGAATAAAATTTTAACATAAAAATTTAAAAAAAAATTATAACTAAAATCAACCAAATCAATAGAACTTTAATGCAAATTTAAAAACACAAAATTTAAAAATAAATAAATTAATATTTATAAATACAGTAAGAAAATAGTAAATTAATATTAATTTTATCTTAATATCTATTATCTTTTAAGTAAGAGTAATTTATTTAAGTTTATTTGATTATTTTATTCTATTATATTCTGTTTTGTGATTTCTGAAGAACAAAATTAACTAGATTACAATTGTTTTTTTTTTCCAAATATTGGAATAATAGTCAAAAGTTTTTACTTTTGTGCTAGGAAATAGAAAAATTGAAATCTACAAATTGCAATTAATTCAAAAAAAAATCAAACGATTAATACTACTCATAAAACTCTATGCAATAGGAAAAATTAATTTAGTAACTATATATAAATATATATATAAGTTATATAAATATACATATATTATATAAATATACATATATATATATATATATGTATATATAAGTATATATAAAAGTAAAATGCTTTCAGTCAAAATTGAAAAAACCAATACAAATTTTTCCACAAGCAAAGTTAATTATCAAGTTTCTATTTGAATTATTCCTGAAATTGATTAGATTATCTAATTTGTCTGGATTTTTCTTTATCTTACTATTTGAACAATATTATGACTGGACTTTTGCTTCCTTTTTCTCAATTGCCTGTTTTTTTTTTTTTGCATTTTCTTCTTTACGATCATTGTAGGTTCTTTTTGCTTTCCTTTTCTTTTGTTTTATCTTCTTTACATTGACATTGATTGCTCAAAGTTTATTACATTCTTGTTCTTAAGGATTTTGGTTATTTTTTTTTCTTTTATCCTGACGAGTGCCTTTTTCCCCATATACTTGCCACATTTGGCCACTGTGCGGCTGCTTTGTGGGTATTCCTCTGCTGTTGCCTGTTGGCATAAGTGGATTACCGTATTAAGTTTTTATTATTAGTCTAACTGGCAAAAGTTGTCGTTGTCGTTGACTTTTTAGTGGGCTTTTGCGAGCAGGGTGGGCAAATGGAAGGAGTGTAGGGGGGGGAGGGCTGGGAGCCAGAAGGGTAGCAATTTGGAGCAAGTGGGGTCGGAGAACGCACTTGACAGTTTACAAGTAAGTATGTAGGTGTGTGTGTGTGTGTGTGTGTGTGTGTATATGTATGTGTGGGCTTAAGTTTCCTTTGGCAGCTTCGTTGGAGCTTTTCTTTAACCAAGCTGCAAATTAAGTGAAAATACGAAAATTAGCTTAAAATAAATTTTCTTGTGGTTATTGCGGCCTTCAAAAGAGGATTATTTTGTTGCAATATAACATGTGTGTGTGTGTGTGTCTGTGTGCGTGAGTCTGTGTAAGTGGTAGTCGAAGTGGAAGTGTATGTGTTTTCAGTTAATAATTGGCAATGACACTTTATACACATATCGTACATACGTATATATATATATGTATGTATGTATATATGTGTGTATATTTAGGTATAAGCATATTATCTACACATCGGTAGCCATCCCTTATATTACTCTCAATTCTCTACTATAACTGTTAAACCAAAAGATTTTCCTTAGAATTCTCCAAGCGTTCATTTGTGGCCAAGAGCTAAAGGCAAACAGACAAAAATGGCATAACTTTCATTTATGATAGAACCCAGTTCGCATATTATGCGGATACTTTATTCTCCCTTTCTCTTTCTCTCGCTCCTTCTCTCTCACACACACACACACACACACACTCTCTGGTGTGCATGTGCATATTAAGTTTATGAGGCACTGGCGATTGCAAAACTTTTATTTCAACAATGGCGACAAAAACTTTTCAACTCCTCCCTTTTTAGATGTTCGAGCTGTGTCAACTTCATTCCATTTTGCTAACCATTTGTCCGTTGCCAACAACGAGTACTTAGGCCAAAAGGCAACATGAGCAACATATATAAAAAAAAAAGGAAAAAAAAAGGAAAAAAAAGAAAACCAATATAACGTAACATTACCCCACGCCCCCTCCCCCCCCACCCCTCACCACACCCGACCAACTTAACGCATTTTGAACTAATCACAAATTGTCATCGAAGTTGGTTAAACTTCAAGTCTGAAACGATAGAAAAGAATGTCAAGTGCAATGCAGTTGATGGCGAATGGTAAAGTTTTAATGCAAAATGCAAATTGCCACAGATATTTACATATATGTATATACATACATACATATATAAAAATAAATAAATAAATATGCATATATATTTTTATGAATAAAAAAAAAAATGGTAAAAGAAAAATCAAGATAAAAGCAAAATCAATTTATTGATTAAGCATTTTGTTTATTGTTTATGAAGGGAACATTTTTAACCGGTATTAAAAATTGTTTTTTTGATTTAATACTCTACAAGTTTTTTTTAGATAATTCTCTTCTCCTGATACCTATACGTTCTTTTTTGGATTGATTGAATCATAACGCTATAATATTAAGGTTTTAGATAATCTTCCTAATGGAGCTTTTGCATATATTAAGCAGATACCAATTTTTTATCAATTCCTTTGAGCCAATTTAATTATAATTAAAAATTTTAGAAATATTTTCTAGAAGAATATAAAACTAAATTTTTAAGATTAAAAAAATATTTAAGGGAACAAATAAGATTTAGTGGTTCTTTTAGATATGGCATTAACATGTTTTACAAGCAGAAGCCAATTCACCAAATATATAAATTTGTTCATATTTTATTTTAGTTTTAAAAAGCCTTTGTTCATACTTTTTTTATTTATATATTTCTATTTTCGGAAACTGTAAACTTTGAAGTATTTCCAAAACTTCTTTTTTTATATAGTTTTACATCGCTTATCATACAGCTTTTTTTTATCAAAAACTATTCAGTGGTTTCCAGTTTAAACTATCTCTAAAGTATTAAATTCAGTCATAACTTCCCATATCATATTCGATCATATATGTATATGGATATATGTACTCATATCCCTAGCATCTCTCTCATACTATTTCACTATCTTCTTTCTTTTTTTCCCCCCATTTCTATACCCCAACCTAAGCAAAAAAAGGAAACCTTGAAATTGCCCAACTGACACTTTTTATGCCAGTTAGTTAGTTTTTTTTCTCCACTCTTTTTATTTTTCGTTATTTTTCTTCTTGTTTTTTTTTTTTTTATTAGCTTAACTGACAACTCATCAACGTTTCATCGTCAAAAACACACTTATACGCTCACATACATATGTACACACACACACACACAAGGCATGCCACAAGCTCACAAAACCAAAATGTGAATAACACAGTGTGTCCCACAACAACAGCAACAACAACTATAACATAGAGTAGCTTTGCTCTGGGCTGCTGTTTGGCATACTTAAAGTTCATAAAAAAGTCAAATTAATTCAAATTGCAATGCACACACACACATATACATATACATATATATATACACAGAGTACAGAGTGTGTTTGTGTGTGTGTATGGGTGGGTACTTAACGCAGTGCTCTCAGCACTAGCAAAAACGCTTTGTTGTTGTTGTTGTTGTTGTTGTCGCTTAACTTATTTCATTAGCTCCTAAATGTATGCAATTTGACATTTTTAATTTAACTTTCTCTTTTTCGCACAGGAATGTGGTTGTAGGTGTACGTGTTCGTCTACGTGCCACTCTGTACGTGTATGTGTGCGTGTGTGCGTGTGTGTGAGTTCGTTTGTGTCTGTATGTATGTACATATATATGTGGATAAGTGTAGTTATACGAGGCCAAAAGCAAACTTGAGCGAGATGCTCTTCAATATACTATACACTTACACACACACACACACATACACACACACAGACACACACTAAATATGTACATATACATACATATGTATATATAGTTATGCATACCTATATGGTTATGGATTGAAAAACAAGGTTATATCCATTATGATGGCCAACTTGAAGTATAGATTAAAAATCTACAAATTTAAATAAAGTTCAAACAAAAAAATTGAATTCATCCCTGATTAACTTATTGGTATTATCCTCTGTAATTTCATGAATAAATAAATAACAAATATATATAAAAAAATTTAATATATTAATATTATCGAATATCCCTATAGACCGATATTTATTTTTGTTGTTTTTAAAAGTTATTTTAAGAGTATTACGTATGAGTAAAGGCTTTGGCCAAGTCTCTGTTGGTGTTGAACTCAAGTGAAACACATTCTCATTCACCTATCAACACAATCCTTTAGAACAGAAAGCAAAATTAAAAATATATCGTACATTGCATGACCGAATCAAAATATACCCTTTGACATGACCTCAAACTTGCTTAGGCAATCGCAAATGATTATAACAAAAACTGAAGATTTCGAATCTATTATAAGGAGAGTTTTGACTAATAGTATAACAGTTGAAGAGTATAATATTTTAAGTTTTAAGGTATAAATGCGCAACAGATGATTTATAATACTTAAGTATAACAGTTTTAATATTTATAATATAAAACACTTTTATTATTAAATATATATACCACTTTAAATATAAATTGGTATCTAAGACTTTGCCTATAGAAGGTGTATAACAGATTTTTATATAAAACAAGCATATAACAGTTATTTTTTAAATATTTAATAGTACCTTCAGCCATCAATATATACAAAGATTGTATCTATAGCTTAAAATATTAGCTTTTAACATCAACTTTAATATATCAATCATAATAGAAAATCAACAGAAGTTCATCACGTATACGCAGTGGTGTATCAAAACAAAATTCCCTCATGCATAAAACCAATTTCTCATATACTAATTTGCAATATTTCAATTTATAATATTTTCAATAGCTTCTATTTTATGTAAATATATATTTGTTTATTAATTGGTTTATACTTACTCGATTGCCACCATAGAATTTACATTCGATTTATCGTTATGTGTTATATGTTTGTATTTGTTTATATACCACATAGCAATATTTCATATATATATATATATATGTATCTGTGCATATATATATATATATATATATGTACCTATATATTTTATTTACTTTATTCATTAGGGTGAAGGGTCGAATATACCCAGTATAGTTCTATTGTTGACATGTATAGACATGTTAAGAGAACTCAAGTGCACGTGTTACCGTATTACATTGCGTGCCTTGTCGCCCCCCCCAAATGTATGCTATATAATTTCTTCATTTTTATAGTTGCAGCTTTCTTCATGCCTTTGGCTCTGCTGACAATGCATGTGGACACTTAAGTGTCGCCTGAATGAGATGAGTGTACGAAAGAGAGAGCGAGAGAGAAGGATGGAGAGTGAGAGAGAAAGCATTACCCCTTTGGCACTCTGGCAACCTCTTAGTCCCACAATATTACCCTCTCTTATACGCACGCATACAGCCATACACATACACACACACACACACACACACATCCACATACACACACACACACACACACACACAGACATACACACTCTAGGCTGCTCTTGGTTTCAATTTGCATTTCGCAAGAGAATTCATTTCTTATTTCGTTAAATATATATTTTTTATTTTTTATACACACGCACACTCACACACACATATGCATATATATATATATATATATATATATCTCCTTTTCACATTTATTTGTGCTCGGCCTCAGTGCAAGTTGATTTTATTTTGGTGCAATTTCTGCATTTGATTGACACATGAATGACGAGGATCACAGAGAAAAATGAAAATAAAAATAATATAAATGAATAGGGGCAGGCATAGAGCATAATCGAAAATCTGTTTTTGACACTGATTTCCTTTTTAACTGACTAGTTAAATTTTATTTCATTTTTTCCGTATATTTTGTCTAAATCGGCTGAGAGACTTTGTAAAAACTTCATAAAAAATAAAAAATTAAAAATATCAAAATTTTAATACTCGATTTTTTTCAGTTTGTATATTAATAGGTATTTAGTCCTATCTCTAGTTTATCTCTATCCAAACAATCAGGGTATATAAAATGTCGGCTCTTGTAAAGTTTAGCTTTATATTCCCTTAATTTTGATACCTCTAATTTAGTTTGAACTTTCTTCTATTCACATAAACAAAATCAAATTAAATGGCCAAAACAAAAGAGATGTGGAGAGAGAGGGTAAGTTTTTTTTTTTTTTTTTTTCAAAACAAGAAAAAATAAAGAGTAGAAGATTTTAAATTAAATTAAATACTTGAGATAGAAGCAGTCTGTATACTACATACATATACATATCACTCAAAACTTTCTCGACTTTCTCCCTTTCTCTCTATCTATCTATCTATCTATCTATCTATCTCTCTATCTACATCTGTCTCCTGTTTGTTGCTCTTTCTTTTTTATATAGACTCACAGACTGCCTGCCGTTGGGCTTATCTCATGTGTAGCGATAAAATGTATCTAATTTGAGATGTTTTTTTGCCGCCTGAGCGCAAATGCATCTGCATTCCATTTTCCTGTACTCAAGCAACCACGAAACTAACTCTTGGGAGGGTGAAGTGGGAAAAAAGCAGTAAACATTTTCAATTTGACAAAAAGTTTTTTACCTTTGACCACAGAAAGAAAAAGAGAAATGAAAAAGTAAGAAAAGAAGTATGGGGAAAGCACACACATACACACACACACACACACACACACACATATATGGCAAGAGTAAAAGAAAAAAGAAAAACGAACAGCAGCCGCAAGCGGGCAAAGATTATATATATACATATACATATATATATCTAGGAAAGCGACAAAAGAAAAGCGTGTCGAGGGACGTACGTATGTAAGGGAAGGGAATGAATGAAAGGACTTAGGTCATTTTTGTAACAATGTGAGGTCAATGCGGCAAACGACTGACTGACCAAACTAACTGGCTGACTGACTGACTGACTGACTGGCCCAATGACTGTTGCTGCGTCACAAAGTCTGAGAAATGAAATGCAAAATTTTATACCATTTTTGCACTAAAAGATTTTCTTGTGTGAGTTTAAGTGTACGAATATATTTTCGTCTGTTTGTCTGTATGTGTGTTTGTGTGTGTGTCCTGGTCAGTGTCGACCAAGTATGAAATTGTTGTGTTCACACTAAACTTAAGTAACTGAATTAAAATGCGGCTAATAGAGTAGCAGCTCCACAGTCTCCCACACACACACTAAGACAAACAAACAGACAGACAGACAGACAGACAGATGGCTCAAACAAAAACCCAATGCCCAGAGACAGCAAGAAAACAGCAGTGAGAAATGTGGCAAGAGAAAGATACAGAGAAAGTTAAAAAGAGTAGAAGAATGCCTTTTATGCTAACTCATCAAGGGACAAATAGACAAACAGACAGAGAGAGAGAGAGAGAGAGAGAGAGAGAGAGGGGGGAGAGACACAGACACACTGACAGACAAAAGTGCACATGCAGCAAGTCGTTTAAATGTATTGAAAAGTTATTATACATGAATCTTATATAATTCTAATCCAAAGTTCAAATTTCATATCTTTTGATTTGTAGAATTTTTTCTCACGCTAAAAAAGAATTAAATTTTTAAATGAATATTTATTTGTGTATAAAGAATGAGATAAAAATTTATTTAGAAATTTAAAATCCATTTTAAAGTTTGCATTTTTCTCATAAAGATGATTTCTTTTTGAACTGCTAATATAACATTTTAAAATTTTAATTAATTAATTTTATTTAAATTTATAATAAATTTAAAATTTAGATATCTTAATACATATGCATATATAAGCATATATACAACATTCCTTATCATTCAGTTTGTTTGCCATCAACTGCATAGAGTAATAGTAACTATTTAAAAAAAAAAAAACAATTATATAGGTTTAATTAAATTATAACAATTAACTGACAATAACAATTATAAGTTATATTATATATGTATATTAGATTTATGTCATTTAAACATTATAAAAACATATCTCTATACGTACTTGATCGACTCCCTTAAGCCAAATGATTTCTTTGAAATCGATTTTCTTATCAAATTTTTATTTATTTCACGAACAAAAAAAGAAGAAGAACTTAATACAAGCCAAAAACCAACAATTTTAAATGCTCTTAGATGAATTCTAGTGTTGCCTTTGCCAAACTAACGAGTTAGTAATCTGTAGAATGAAAATCAACATTTCGGTTGTTAAATAAAAATCAAAAAAAAAAAAAAAAAAGAAAGGGAGAAATAATTAAACTGAATGGCTAATTATGAGCATACACTCTGCATCTGTTGCCATTGATGGCAAATGCACTGACACACACACACACACACACACACACACACACACACACACACACACACACACACACACAAAAGTAGACTAAACGAGTCTGTCTGTTGAAGTTGGAGTAACCATGTCTATACATAAGCACACACACACACACACACACACACACACACAATGGAGAAGATGTAAAGAAACACTTAAAAGCTAAAAGGCTTTCCCTATACAAACACACACACTCTCACTCTCTCACACACACACACCCAAACAAGTGGCAACCGGAAGTGTTGTGCGGCTCAAGAGCCTACTCAGCACGCTCACACACTAGACAGTGTGTGTGTGTGTGTATGTGTAAAAAAGTAAGCAGCACTTGTAAAGGAACCTCCGTTAGGAGGTGGGCACAAGGAATAGAATAAGAGGAAAGGGGAATGGAAGGGAAAGTGTGCAAGCAAAAGGATGATCATCATCAGAGACCAAACCATCGTCTGGTGGACATAGCAAACATGTTGAAAGGTGGAAATTGAGGCGATTTACTTTTTCACTTTTGTATATCTATATATATATGTATATATATATATATATATTTACCACTTCTTATATTGCTATCTCTCTCTCTCATTCTCTCTCCCTATCTCCTTTTTCTATGTTTCCCCAACTTCGACATTTAAATTTCAGGTTGGAAAAATGTAGAATCATGAATCATTTGGCCGATTGGATATCGAAGTAACGCAACGTGTAAAGTAGGAGAAAATTTGTACAAAATTAACAAGGCAAGGGAAAAGGGTCGATTGGTTGGGTTCGGTCAGATCGGCTTGGAATACAGAATGAAATTCGTACTCATCAATATTCATCGAAAATGCCCCAGATTACTCCACATTATTATTCTCAATTTGGAAATGCAAATCTGGTATAGTTAGAACAACAACAACAACAGCAATGACAACAACAACAACAATGACAACAACAATAACAACAACAACAACAACAATTGCATGTATCTATCCATTCATATTTGATGAAAAGTCAAATGAATCAAGAATTTAACAAATAAATAAAATATCTTAACTTAATCACTCACAAATTTAACTCGTAAATTTTTCATTCCAAATAAATAATAAAATTAAAAGAAAAGTAGAAATTTTATTTATTTGGTATTTGTATACCCTTACAGAGGGTATATTAAATAATGGCAATAATAAATTAAATAATGCTAAGTGTGAGTGTAAAATATTTTATTTTATTATTTATATGTATATTCATAATTTATTTTAAAATTATAATTAATATATTTAAATTGAAAATTTATGAAAAAACTTGGTTAATATGAATCAAATCAAAAATACTTAAATTTTAAAATATATAAATAAATAAATAAATCTTTGGCATTATTATTCAAATATTGTCGCAAGGGTATGAAAAACTTCGGTATGCCCTAAAAAAAAATCATTTGGTTCATTAGTTAATTTTTTAATTAAAGTAAAATTTGAAGTCAAGAATTTCAATTATTCCGAATTAAAATTCCTCAACTGACAATTTGAACATAAATCTGTTGGATATCTGAATATAAGAAGACAAAAGAGGGCATATCAACGGAAATAATTTATATCATGACATTTTTGGCATTCTATATATGTATATTTTTGGAGTGTATAAGAAACATAATAAAGTAATTTTCAAAAAAAAAGTTTGGATTTTGCACATTTTTCAAATGTTCTTATTAGTATCCATTTTCATTTGACTTCAACTATTTATGCCTTGACTCTGTTTCCCTCTCTCTCTCTCTCTCTCTCTCGCATTGTTGCTGTTTTTCTTAGGTTTTCTGTCTTGGAAACGATTTTCTACAATTTTACACTAAAAGTTAATTATTTTTATGATCGGAAGTTTCGTTGACTTCAATTAGAAAAACAAAAAAAAAGAAAACAAAAAAAAAATGGAAGATGGAAAGAGTGAAGGAGCCAAGACTGGAACATTCTTAGTCCTTATCGTCATTAGGTGACGTCGCCAATCAACTTCTCAGCAGGTGAGCCAAGTCGTTTTTATTTTCCTTTGCACAGTCTTTCTTTCTCTTTCGTTTGTTAATATCCTTCTCTTTCTCTCTCTCTCTCTCATAGTGTTCTGGATGGGTCATTAGGAATCCAAAGTTGGTGTTTTCTCTTCAACAACAGTTTGTTGCTGCCTTGTTTGTTTTTCCTTCTCTCGCAATACTCCGCCCCTGTGTACATTCACTCCCTCGCTCTCCCTTCACCACCACCCCTCCCACATTTCATCCATTCTATATGCCGTTGGTGTTGGGTTTGGTCAAAGGCTTTTATTAGTTTTTCGTTTATTCGCTAGCTGCTTTAACTTTTCCGGTGTGTGGCTAGCTAAACACCATCCCTTTGACTCCTACTCCATGAAACACATTTTATCCACAATATACCTTCACCTTCACCATTCATCCAGTGTCGTCGTCGTCGTCCTAGTCGTCGCAGTTTTGTGTAATTTCTTTATATTTGTGGCTTTTATTACCAACTCCAAGTCCAAGTTGAAGCCCAAGACCTGCTGCCTGCTGCCTGCCTTTTAGTCCTTTCCCCTCTACTGTTTACACCCTTCTTCACCTTTTCTCTCCTCACCTCACTCCTTCTCGCTTTCGCCTTTGCCTTTTCCTTCTTCTTGTTGTTGGTTTTGCTAATTTTTATTTATGTTCTTAAATGCTTCTTGCCGTGCCAACGGGCCACGCATTTTTATTAATTTTATTTCAGCGTGATTATTGTGATTAGTTTGTGTTGCTCCACCTCCGCCTCCGCTGCTGCCTCGGCCTTCACACCCACAATTCAACCACCTCTCTCTCTCTCTCTCTCTCCCTCTCTCTCTCTCCCTTTCGCTCTCTTTAACATTCTCTTTTTGTCCCTCCGGTTGAACGCCTTGCGCCGTGCGCCTCTTGTTTTCTTTACTCATTTTATTTATTTGTTCTACGACTTCGTCGAAGTCATTTTCATAAATTTGCTGCAAAACTTGGCATTTTTTCTTCTATTTTCCCGTTAGTTATTATTATTCTCTTTTTTTGTTTTTGTTTTTGTTGTTATTTTGGCTATATTTTTATTCCCAAGGAAATTGTTGGCCATAAAGTTAGCGGACAAGTTGGCTTAATTAAGAGGAATTCGGTAGCAAAAAAAAAGGGGGGGGATAAAAAAGGATTCCTTTGGATAAATTAGATTTGTATTTCTCACATTTAAATAGTGGATATGTATATCCATAAATGTGTGTGTGTATATGTATATATATATATGTATATTCAATAAGTGTGGCTGCACATTGCCATAAACAAAATGCCAGAAAGTGAGTGAAAACAATCATAAAATGAATATTAAGATGCTAATCAAGGCTAATTACAACATTTCTCATGAATTTTAATTGAGTTTCAAGAAACTTATGTCAGATGGCAATCCAGAAGAATCTAACTCGGCCTACGTCCTGCATTCTGTAGCATACTATATATATATACATACATAGTATATCCTTTGGCTTTTACTGCATCTCTTGATTATTATTATGATTTCTTGATTACATTGAACTTTTCGCATACAAATGCAATTTAATTTATGCACGGCAAATTTTCGATTGCCAAAATTATGTTGCAGTCCACAAAATTGTTTGACCGCTGCCAGGCGGCACTCTGGACTCTAGAATCTCCAACCTGACTAGCTTTATACATCTACAAATATAACAATAACATTAGCAACACCAACAACAAACAAACAAACAAATTGCAAACACCAACAAATTGGAATTTTCAATAATAGGTCGTATATATATATGTATATATACATACAAACAATTGGCATAAATTGTATTAGCCATCAACTTTCAAAGTTGCATTGAAATTGTATAATAAATTACAGAAATTGTAACAACATTGATTATAACTGAAACGTGTATCGAAATAACCGAAACTTATATTGATCTAATTTAATAAACAATTAGCTAAAAGATTTATATATATATGATTTCCACTTAAGTCTATTATACTTAGAAAATTATTAAATGCAAAGATTGAAATTTCTCAATTCAAACGGAAAATTAAACAATAATTCAGATAGCCTTCTGTGTGTTAGATAAATACCATAATTTAAAAAAAAAAAAAATATCTTAAAAAATGTTTTGCAGTTCCTTTTTTTTTTGTCGTTTAGTTTGTGGTAACCTTTTTTTTTTTTTTTTTTTGTCTCATTTTAACCCTTTGGCCCTGCTTCTGATTAGTTTGACTTGTTAAAAATTCTTGGAATTGGGGATAACATTTAAAAGGAGAATTCAATGGAAAATAGTTTTTATCACACATAAACTAACTTTGGTGGTTTTGGCCACGCCCATTTACCTGGTTACATATACGCCTTTTAAATAAAGCTTTGACCTCGACCCTTTTCTGTTCCGTGTGTCTTTGTGTCTGAGGGTGCGGATGCGAGAAACCAAAAATAGTTGAAATGCAAAAATGAAATTAAATACAAAATGTTAAGTACAGTTTCAACATGGCTACTCTCCGTGCATTTGTCTGTGTTTATTTATCCATGTGTGTGTGTGTGTGTGTGTGTGTGTGTATGTGTGTATGTGGCTAGCAACACCTGACTTTTTGACAAACGAACATTTTCTATTTGGGCAAACATTTGATCAGCTTAAATTTGGTGAAAACTAAAATGTTATTTCAACTTTTGCCCAAATTGGAAAACTCTCATCTCTTTGCATCTACATACTTATAACTCACTCTATCTCTTTTTCTCTCTGTATATCTGTTCTTTTCACACTAAATATGTTCATGTCAAACAAATGAAATTCAAATTCAAATTTCAAATTGCTATTTTCCCAATTTGTGACATATTTGCATCAATATTGATTAGTAGCATCATTACCCATCTATAAATCTTTTTCAACTTTTTGATCTATTCAATTTTTGGATTTGATTTTTTTATTTTTATATTATATAACAATTACTTTAAGATAAAAAGAATAATAAGAATAATACTATAAAATAAAAGAATAATAAATATCAAAATTAAATCTAGACTTTGGATTTTAGAGCAATTTTGATATGTTATACTTACTATTAATAAATTGCATATATACATACATATTTAAACTATTTATTTTTTAATCTAAATTTTAGCTATTGAAAAAAAGCATTAATTTTTTTTTTTTAGAATAATTCATTAATTTAATATATTGACGCTGTAAATGAATTCAATCCATTAAACAGATTTTCTTTTCTTGAACCAAATTGAGCAAGTGAAAAAGATATAGAAATGATGTGAAAAACTAACCAACCTATATATGTATATAACTAACCTATATATATATCTGTATATTTATTTGATTTATTAAAAATCAGAGAAAGCTCTTTAAAATTACTTTCAAAATGGAGAAAAGAATAAAGTTAAAGGTAATTCAAGAGTGGCTAACAAGTGTCTGTGGGTGGGAGGGAATAAATGTTAGCAAGAATGAGTGCCGCTTTATGATTGTCCAGTGTAGAGCTTAAATCTTTCTCTCAAATACATATACACACACACACACACACACATTTACACATACATTTACTTGTGTACATATGTGTGATATTTGTTTGGCCCTGGACGCAGATAAAATTAAATTTACACAAAGAAAACGGTTTTTCTTTTTGTTTTTCTTTTTACCTTGCCAAAAACTTTTGCTTTGTTTGTCTTCACCACTTGGTTGACTATGTATATAACTGTATGCCTGCGTCTGTGTGTGTGTATGTGTGTGTGTGTGTGTGTGTATAGTATGTGTTTATTTATTTGTGTGTATGGGTGTGTGTGTGTCTCTGAGAAATTTCGTTAATATTTAAACAAAGCTCGATGTCGCCATCGTCACCGCCATCCGCTTTCTTTTCTCTCCCTCTCCCTCTCACTCCCTCTTTCACTCTGTCTCTCTGTCTCTGTCTCATTTCTTTCTCTTTCTCTCTTCCGTCCCTTAGGCCTCACATTTTTTCATCTGGCCATTGTCTGGCTCTTAAAAATTTTCGCACTTACCTACCTGAGACAGAGATCCAAAGTGTGTAAGGACAAAAGGGCAGGAATATGGCGAAAGAGATATGGTGAGGCTTATTTTAAAATTAAATCGAAACGCAACTTTTTAATGAAATATTTAAGACCCGTATTGTGTTTCAAGACAACCTTTACAATTGCCCACAAATGTTTTCTTTTTTCCTGATTATATCAGATGTATATATATATATATATACATACATATATGTACGATAATCGTTGACACATTCGCATATTTTTTTCTCGTTATACATATACATATATATCATGATGATTTATCAACCAATTGACGGGTAAATTGTGGCCACTGGGACTTCTATTGTTTAAGCTTAAAGGGATCATCTTTATTATATCATTTAAGGTTTTATTGTATATGTATTGATTGATACTTTTAAGGGTCATATCTTATCATATATGTACATATACATTCACATATACATATATATGTATATAATTATGCTCTGATCATTCCGGATGGTATTCGGATATATTCATTACTTTCTCACCTCACATTACCATCGTCTCTCACCTGGCCACCAACTTTTTATACCCTTGCAGAGGGTATATTAATTTTGGTCAGAAGTTTGCAACGCACAGAAGGAAGCATCTCCGACTATATAAAGTATATATATTCTTGATCAGCATGAATAGCCGAGTCGATATGACCATGTCCGTCTGTCCGTCTGTCCGTCTGTCCGTCTGTCTGGATCAACAGCTTCTCCTCCGAGACCATAAGAGCTACAGAGCTGAGATTTTCAGCATAGGCTCCTTTTTGCTGCAGGCATTGTATATCTCGGAATCATCCCGATCGGACGACTATATCATATAGCTCCCATAGGAACGATCGGTCAGGAATAAGCTTTATCCTCAATAACTCTGTTGTTTTTCAACCGAATGCCACGAAATTTGATATTTATGAGTTTAATATGCTTCTTGATACTTCAACCAAGTTTGATCAGAATCGGACGACTATATCATATAGCTCCCATAGGAACGATCGGTCATGAATAAGGCTTATCCTCAATAACTCTGCTGTTTTTCAACCGAATGACACGAAATTTGATATTTATGAGTTTAATATGCTTCTTGATACTTCAACCAAGTTTGATCTGAATCGGACGACTATATCATATAGCTCCCATAGGAACGATCGGTCAGGAATAAGCTTTATCCTCAATAACTCTGTTGTTTTTCAACCGAATGCCACGAAATTTGATATTTATGAGTTTAATATGCTTTTTGATACTTCAACTAAGTCTGATCAGAATCGGTTGGCTATATCATATAGCTGCTATAGGAACAATCGGTACAAAAAAAAATTTTGTATGAAAAATTTTTTTCCTCAAGCTCAAAATATTGAATTTGTAAATTTGGTATGTTTAATTTACAATAATGCTTCTGGTGAATTATATAGAGAAAATCTGCAAGGGTATACGAACTTCGGCACGGCCGAAGTTAGTCCATCTTTCTAGTTTTTTTTGTCATTTTTGTTATTGTTGTTGTTCAAGGTTTTTATTATTATTACCAAAAACGGACCCATACAACAATAACAACAACAACAACAACAAAATATACCTGAGTATAATGGAATTTATTTTTATGGCCAACAGGTAGAAAATTTGTTGTCCTTTGGGGTCCTGCTAATTTCCCCAGCTTTTTTTACTATTTTCTTAACAACATAAAAAATAAAGAAGAGAAGAAGAAGAAGAAGAAAAAAAACAAAATAATAATAATAAAAAAAATTGCTGTCCATATGTTTGAAGTTAAACAAAAAAAAAAAAAAGATGATTACAAAAAGTATTGCAATCTCCGAAGCAGTGTATACCCTATAGACAGGGTTGCCATCCTTTTGAAAAAGGAAAACGGAAATAGATCGAGCTATAAATTGCTTAAAAAATCTGAAAAAAAAAAACAAATGAAAATTTTTAAACTAAGAGTTTTCTTTCTTATTCAATAGAATTTTGTTAATTATTTGATGCCTTCTTTGATTTTTCTACCTATGAAAATAGAAATGATGGAAAATCAGATGGGAAAATAAACCCCTTTATCGACTAAGTATTCTCCAAATTTTCGAAAATCTTTAATTTAATGATATGATTATCTGATAGTTCTCAGATTTATTGAACTTTAATTCATAATTGTAAAATGTTTATTTATTACAAAGGAAAAATTGTTTGAAATATATATATATTATTTGGAATATATGTATATATATATTCCATCGAAACTAATATACCCTCTATAACAGGGCATGGGCCTTAAAAAAAAAACAACAACAACAACAACAAAAAATTTTACGGCCTAAAGCCTGAAGGCAACGAAAAAAAAAAAGAAGAAAAATTAGAATGTTGCGACACCCAAAAAGACAATTAAAATTTATTCTTTCTATACAGAAAAGAATGAAAAAGAAAAGAAGAAGAAGAAGCGAAAGACAAAGAAAAGAAAATAACATAAATAAACATAAATATGTAATAAGCGACATTGTGATGGAAAGCGGCACTGGGTGTTGTAAAGGAGGCGGGGGGGTTGGTTG
Source organism: Drosophila sturtevanti (assembly GCA_018150375.1). Taxonomy (NCBI): domain Eukaryota; kingdom Metazoa; phylum Arthropoda; class Insecta; order Diptera; family Drosophilidae; genus Drosophila; species Drosophila sturtevanti. The sequence goes on from JAECWJ010000378.1 coordinate 3,050,506, forward strand.
TGTGGGGGAGAGGGTGTTACCAGCATCTTACATTAGCGTGTTAACGCAATTAAAAAGTCGGCTCACACCCCAAAAGACTGAAATACAAAAAAAGACAATGAAATCTATGGCTTATTTTGCTCATTACTTAAAAATAAGAAGAAAAGAAGACACACACACAGACGCACACACACACACACACACAGGGCTTATATAGAGTTTAACATAATGTAAGTTGAAGGATTTATAATATATATAGCTATTATCAAATTCCTATTCTTCTATATATGAACAGTTATTTAATAATAATATCTTTTCAATTTCCAAATCTTTCGTTTAATTTTAAGACAAAAGATAAATAATGTTACATATATATTTAATTTTTTTTTTCATAATATTAATAATACATCATAATTAACGAGTATATTGTAGTCGGTTAGCTTGGACTTTTGCTATTCCTTTTTCTTTTTTTTTTGGTCCTGTCAGTTCTTAGATGCCGCAAAAATGAAATTAAAAATGCTTTCACTTTGAGTGTTACGTGGAATACTAAGATGCTTGAATGGTAGAGTATGGTGTAAAAATGAAGGGTGTGGGGAGGGGGAAAATGGTGTCGGTAAGTGTGGTGATGATGGTGCAAATGATATGATAATATGATAGGTATATGACAGGAGAAATTAAGGAGAAATTAAAGAAACGCAGCTTAAATTTGATAATCTTTCTTTCTTTCCTTTTTTTTTTTTTACATTATGCTAAAGATTTTTTAAATAAGTTTTCCACAAAGTAGTGGGTGGGGGAAAGCGAATAAAGGAATTGCTATAAAAGGAAAGACCAAGAGAGAATAAATTCATTTCACTTTTTTTTACATATATATATAAAGAGACAGAGAGAGAGAGAGATAGAGAGAGAGAGATAGAGAGAGAGATAGAGAGAGAGAGAGATATAGAGAGAGAGAGACAGAGAAATTTTATACATTATCTTATATTACTTATTGATTTTCAACAACAGCAAAGCAGAGAACAGGGGAAAACAAAGTTTTGGAAAAAACAGAAAACATAATTTCCTTTCACTTTCAGCTTTGTGGCAAAGCTTTTCCCTTACTTTCCCCTTTGCCCCTTTTTTGCACTACTTGCCACAGAATTTTGAAAGTGAACTGAATCCAAGTCAAATACGAGATTCAACAAGGCCAACTTTAAAACGCTTTGCATTTAGGCGACAAATGCGACAGGAGCAGGACCCCGGTAATGCCCCTTCAACCTTCCACCATTCCACCATCTAAACATAAACACACACACACACACACACACACACACACACATACACTCATACATACATACGTACATCCACCTGTTCTGCCATAGCTGTTGTCTCTGCCACATCTCTTTCTCTCTCGGCCAGCCTCGGTCATAAATCATTTTCGTGCCACGCTGCCGCAGAATGACACACGTTACCCCCTCCCCTTCCCCTCCCCCCTCTCCACCAGCAAACACCGCTGGCTGGCTGCTGTCCCAGCTACTCTCTCCTCCCACGTCTCTATCACCCATATTTCATACCAATTGCCAGCAGGTGCTATGACCTGCCCCTTCCTCAGTAACCCCCGCAGTCATCTAGTCATCGTTATTTGTTCTCATTGTTTGGGTTTTGTTTGCAGTTTTCAAAAAGTGGTGGAGTGATGTTGATAAAGGTGGACGCGGGGTTGTGGGGGAGGGGGGGTGGGGGGACTTGAGTGGGAGTTGGGTGTTTGAGGGGGAGATCACAAATTGTTTTCGCTTGCCGAGAATTCAACAAATTGGAAAGTGTTCCACAAGTAGCCACGTGCCTGTAGCCTTGCCTACCTTCCTCCATCCCTCCATCTCCTCCTCTCTACCATCTATGTCCCTTTTTTTGTCCCCCTAACTGTCCGCAGCCATTTAATAATAATACTTACCAAAAAAAAGAAAAAAAAAAAACCGAAACAAAAGCAACAACAAAAACAACAAAAAAAAAGCAGAAACAAAAACTTTGCCGGCTACGCATTTTCATTATTTAAATAAAAAATTCAAATTAAATAAGATTAATTTATGTTTCACAGGAAGCACAAATGAAGATGGGAGGATGGAAGGATGGAAGGAGGCGGATGGAGAAGAAGCGTGGGGTGGGCGTATAACTGTTACCAGTTTTCTGACAAAGTTTTTGCATAATTCCCTACACTCAACGCCACTTGAAGATGACTAATGACAGATTGTCCAGAATAGGATAGAATAGCCAATGACATAGGCCAGGGGCATTGGGGTCAAAAGAAGAGAATAAGAAATATGCTGATGAATTGGTGTGGTGGGAGTGAATGTGAATGTCAATGTGGGTGCCGCAAATATGTCACATTTGTCTAGCCAGCGGAACACTTCAAAAAGTTGTTGAGTACTGTCAGGGAAGGGCAGCCCACCGATCATTCAACCATCATAGAACCATCATCATGCCCTCAACCCCCCTCCCCCTCACCCTTACCCAATTCCCATCACTTTACTCGCGGTGATTTTTCTAACCTGTCAACTGCACACACTGGACACCCATTCCACCCATTCTCTCATCCAATTAGATGTGGATCAAAAAGGGGAAGATGGAAAAGAATGCAACTAATTGTCATTTGGCTTTTGCAAGGATAAACTAAAAAGGTAACAAACATAGAAACATAAATGATATAAAATAATAGAAATTTGAATTTTGTTTAAAACATTTGTCTTATATTTTAATTAAATTGATTTTTCAAATATTCAATAAGGTGGTCATAACTTCAATTTCTAATGTCTCTTATAAATATGTCAAGGACCTTTTCTATGCCTATGGCTATGCCCAGGCCTGTTTATGAGTGGGGCAAGTTCTTGTTAGGAATTTCGGGTGAAAATCTAGATAAAATTTTCTTAAGAAGAAAAACGTGTAAAAGTAGAAAGAACAGCACAAAGAAAGGTTTACCTAAACCTAGGAAAAACATTTGATGAAAAGACATAGAAAACAAAATGTAGAAAACGCGAAGAAAAGAAAGGTTTAAAACAAAAAGACAAGCAAAGTTCCCGAAAAAAAATAACAATAAAAAAAGGACAACCAAAAAACAATACAAAATTTCTAACAAAAAAAAATATTAAAAAAAAAAAAAAAAATTGGGAGAAATAAACAAAAACAGAAATCGAAAAGAAAATATAAATTATAATAAGAGCGCAGAGTAAACAAGGAAAATACAAAAAGGAAATGAAAAAAATGGAAAATGAGATAAGTTGAAGAAGAAAATTCCTTCTTCTCTGTTAGAATAGATCTATAGTTTCAGCCAAATCATAAAGGATAAAAAATGAAACAAAAAAAATTTAATGAAAATTATATATAAGCAGAAAGGGAAATTGGTAAAAACAGACAAAAAGTAAGAACTATTAGATGATGTATATGTCAAAGCCAGATTAAAAAGTTATAATACAATTCAAATAACGAGAAATGCAGGTGAAAACTATTTCAAGAATGACCGAAAATTGGCTGCCACTTAAAAAAAAATAAATCAAAAATGAATAGAAAGAGTATCAAATGATTGTTAAATATATATTTTGGGCAATCCATGCGTTACCAAAGGTCATCAAAAGTCAATTTCATGATTGATTGATTGCAATGATCTGATCTTAGTTGAAACAGTTTAGCTATAGGCTAGAGGTATATATATATATATAGCTCATCAATTTACCGCCAATTTCTTAAAACCCCATAAATCCCAGTTTGTCATCTAACTGACCGTTAAATGAATAATTTTTCTCTTTTTTTAGTTACAATAATCGAACACACTTCAAATGTTATCTATAGATTACAGGGTATTTTAAATGATTCCATCATTAAAAAGTCTTTTGAATGCAATGCGATGACTTATAAGGGAAGGAAAGGAAACCGTCAGCGAGAAATCAAATTGTCAACCCATCAAATGCAACAATGCAGCCAACAGCCACAAAAAGAAAAAAGGAAAGAAAAGAAATGAAAAAGAAAACGAAACGAAACGAAACGAAAATAAATGAAAATCAAGAAGGAAAAACTGTGGAAAATGCAATTAGCACCCAGTATCCAAAGAAGTGGCAAATCGGAGCAACAAATTCCCTTAACTACATTGGGTTGAGGTGTAACTTGGTAGGTGCAATGAGCTACTGAGACTCTGTGCCCTGGTTGCTGGATTCTGAATGGAATTGGTCCCACCTGTCGACGGTGTCAAGTTTTCTTTTCGTTTTCCCCCATGTCCCGTGCCCCTTGCCCCATGCCCCATGCCCCATGCCCCATGCACCTGGTATATTCTTATTGCTTGGCTTTCTTTCGTTTTGTTTCGTTCCGTTTCGTTTCGTTTCGTTTTTGCGTACCTCGCTAATGAACAACAAACTTGGTAAAACGAGCAAATGGCAACAAAATATCCCGTCAATAAGGCGAAAGAAAATTACAAAAATGAAATGAAATGCAATTAACCAAGGCTAAATGAGCAGAAGGCGGCCATGACTTGACAGTGGCAATAAGAATAGAGATGGAGATGGAGATGGAGATGGAAATGAAGATGAAGATGAAGATGAAGATGGCAATGAAGGCAAATGCTGAGGCAACAATTAAGCAACTGATGAGCAATTAGAAAATGTAAAATCGACCTTGACTCTCTCCCTCTCTCTCTCTCTCGTCTTTTGGTAGAAAGGCTGATAGAAGACAGGCCAATTAATGAATATTTAATTTATAGCTTGAGTAAATTGTGTCAACAATTTTTCATTTTAATTTCCATTTTATACCCTTACTCAAAAACTTCCTTCCATTTTTTTTTTTTTTTGTAACATTTACAACGAAAAAGTAAAATTCCATATAATAACTAAAATAAACAATTAATATTTAAACTAAATATGGTAATTAATAATGGAATGGAATTAGTCAGTCATATTTACAATTATTCCTTTTTTTGTGGTTACATCTCTTTTATTTTGGTATATAAAGTAATCGTAATCGTCAGATGGAATCCAATTTAATATATATTTTCATAGAAATGCATTTGGTTGCATAATTATGTTACTTATATTACGATTGATTAATCCTTATTAAAATTATATTTTAATTCATTTTTATTATTATGCACAATTCAAATTATGCAGGGTATCTAGAATTCGGCACACCTATATGTTTTACTTTTCATCTAATTAACTTGAAATGAGTCCAGCAAATGTTTTGCTCATGTTATTTCTTTCTTTTTTTTTTTTTGAACAAAAAATGTCACTTAATAAATTTTACGACTGTTTTATGTTGTCGCAACCCACAAAATAAAAACAAAAACAGCAAAAAAAAACAAAACACTGAAAAAATGAAAAAAAAAGCCATAACACGCCCACTATAACAACACGTAGTAGTCATAAATATAAAAAAAAAAGGAGAAGAAATATGCGAACACACCCACTTACATGTGGAGGAAGCTGTTAACCTTTGTATGCGTGTGTATGTGTGTGTGTGTGTTTAATATTTTATTTTCAGTTTTTCGTCACGCACATGTCCCCGAAGTTTACCTTTTTTTTTTTGTTCCTTTTCCCATGATTTGCTAAATTAATTTCAAGGAGAGCATAATTAAAAATAAGAACAAAAAATAAAAACATATTTTAAGGGTCGAGCTATGTGACGACATCTATTGTATATAGAAAGTTTGCATACTCTACAATTTAAAGAAATTTTGAATTTTGAAAAAATTTTTACATTCAATTTGCCAAATAGGTTTCTGATTTCAATTTTATTTTTTTAAGGATGTTAAAACAATAAATTTGATTGATTTTAGCTGGAACTAAATATACATTACTTTTGTATAAAAATTAGTTGGAGGCATTATAAACCATACAGTAACTAAAATATGGGTGTACTTACTAGTAATTAAATATGTAGATTAAGATAAGCAAACAGTTAAACTTGCTACCAAACTATATTAAAATAATTAGTTTAAATACCAATTAAAGAAAGCCATTCTAAAAGTAATATAAAGTTAAAATTTTTTTTAAGTCCAGCTAAATTTGTCTTTGAAGGTCTTTTTTCTTATTTTTCTGTCTTTCAGTCAATTTTTAAAAATCTTATATCAATTTAATTGCCTATTTCTCTAGTAAATAATTATATTTAATCTTTGAAAACTTAAAAAAAAAAATTTAAGCATTAAAAGCTGCAAATCTTCAAAATCTGTTCTCTATATTCATAATATTCTTTGAGTTCCAAGTTGAATATTTTTCTTAACTATGAAATTTCTTCAGATTGAAGTTCTATACATATATATATATATATATATATATATATATATATATATGTGTGTGTATTTATATCTACTTACAGCTGTGCCTGATTGTAGGATGTTAAGATATTACTGATTGATATTAATCAGAATACATTTTAATGATTCGATATACATATACATATATAGATATATCTAGAAGAAATTATCGTCCAAGATATTTTATGTAATATATCCTAATTATTTGGTAAATTTAATCAATGAATATAACGATTCTTTGAATCTATTAATCAAAACTTTTAAGCATTTTATTATTTTTATTATTATTATTATTTTATTTTAAGCATTTTATTTTTTTTAATTTACTTTAGCATTATACATAAACACACACACATACTTAACTTAACTTATATATATTAGAATATACCATTATAGAAACTTTTTTCATACAATTCAAATTTGAGTTTCGCGGATCTATGACCAGGTGAAGGTGAGAGCTTTGTGCTTGTATGTATATTTTATATATATATATGTATACATATATATATATACATATGTATAAATATGTACATAGATGTGTGTGTGTGTGTGTATGTGTGTGAGTGTATGTGTTGATATTACGACTTTTGGTTTTTGGATTAAATGCAGAGAGAGCACAGCCCAGGTGCTGGTTGACATATCTTTGGCTAGGTCGCCGGCAATCAACGAACATCAAAATTCAACGTTGAACTTTGCCACAACAAGAAGAAAAAAAGAAGAAAAAAAGAAGAAAAAAAGAAGAAAAAAAGAAGAAAAAAAGGAAAGTATATGGATAGGGCAACGCTGAAGGCACAAATTGTGGATGCAGAAGGAGGCGGTTAGCTAAGAGAAGCATCACCATCAGTCAGAAAACTTTGCCAGGCAACTGAATTATGTCATTTGGTTGACAGGACGCACATATACAGGATCGGATATATGTAAGGTATGGCAAGGGGTAAATGTTGGTAGCTAGTAGATAGGTAGCGGCACATGCATAGCAAAAGAAAATGGGGAAGAAAAAAGAGGAAAAATTTAAGCGAAATGGGGCCACGAGGTAAAGAAACGGAAAATAAAATAAATATATTTATATATGTACATGTATATATTATATACATATATGTATGTATGAATGTACCTACTATATAGATGAATGTATGTATGTATGTATATATGGGAAGTGTGGTAAAATGAAAATGATGAAAATACCACTGAACGGGGTTTCTTTCTAGTTACACTGATGCCAAAATAAATTAAAATATAAAAACGTATAGAAAATGAAAAAATTTGGGTAAATCATTCGCGGGGGATTTTGGTAAATTTACTTACTAAAATAAAAGTTTACTTTATACACAATTGTTTATGTTCATATTCTTTTAACTTATATTGTATATAAGTACATATATGTGTATAAGTTCATCCTTTTTTAATATTATTTATTGATATCAATTTGATACCACTGTGGCCACATCAGTGGCAGAGCAAACTCTGATGGCTGGCCGTCGCGCATATTTTGCGTTTTCCTATTTTTTCCGCTTTTCATTTCATCATCATCTTCATCGTCGTCGTGCCGTGCCTTGGCGTCTTGAATATTTTTCTTCAATTTTATTAAAATTATGGAAATGAATGAAATATCTGCTGGAAGAATATCACTAAACCGCCTCCCCGCCCCCTTGCCCACAAACTCATCTACTGCTCATCTTTTTGCAACACCAACAAAAAAAAAGGAATAAAAAAAATAATAAAAAATAAAAAAATAATAATAATAAAAAAAAAATGAGCGAATAACAAAAAGCGGAAGAAAAGGAATTTATCGAAAATTGCAGCAGCTGCAAAATTGTCTTCCTTTAGCTTTTTATACTCAGCTTCAATACACTTACACACACACACACACACAGACAGATAGGAGAGAGAAAGGTAGTGGATCTGATAGAGATAGATAGATACATGCTTCACCTGCCACTTCTGCTTTTGCTGCTGCTTGTTGTTGTTGTTGTTGCACCTGGCCAGTGGCAAGTTTAATAATCCGTTTCGCATTTTGCGTTGATGCGAAATCAATCGATGTGCATTGAAGATGGCCCAAAGCCAGAGAAGGAAGATAACTGAAATGCGTTGCATAAATCCAACTCATTTGCATTGCGGGCCAATTTGAAGTCTGTCATAGGAATAGCGGGCAATAATGGTGAAAATGCCATCCCATCCACAAGGGCAATTCCCAATGAAATTGTCAACCAATTTGGTCGGTCCCAGACAATTTGTCTTTGCATTAATTTAATTTCACTTTATCGAGAGTAAATATTTCACAATACAATTTGACGAATATTTTGTAATAGTTTTTTTAATTTCTTTTCCAAGAAATCAGACTACAAGAATCAATAGATCGATAATTCAATCATTCAATTACAGAGCAAAGATCAGATCGCTAGAACATCAGTTTCCGATTCTCATATACATTGCAATGTCTCAGCATACTGTATGGTTGTTGTCTAAAATATCAATAACTATCGATGAATCCTGCAAGACACCACACAAAATTGGACGTCCAACATTATCTTATACTAATGCGGGTACAAGATTGAAAAGGAAATTGGCGTCTGATCTTGCAAATGAAAACAATTGTGACACAAATCTTCTTACACATGCTGCATCAGTCTCTGCAAGAAAAGAATCCAAGAAGGACGCGGCTTTTGTTCTTAAACAAACAATGACAACACCCGAATACTCAACTGAATCGAGAAAGCAATTTGATAGTCAAAAACCCATTCCACTTACACCCGATGAAGCTTTGGCTTACCTTCTTGACAATTCACTTTCAAAACAGCAATACGTGAACAACAGAAGTTTGAACCATGTAACTCAATTTTTCGACTTTATGCCAAAAAAAACCTCATCTGGACCACCGAAAAATTGAATTTGTTTCAATATTTTTTTTTAAGTATGTTTTTTGTCGCGAATGAACATGGATAGGACGTCTTAAATCATCAAATTATTATCACCGCGACCGTCTTGGGGATCAAAATAGTTCCCGAACAATTAGAAATGACGCCTAAAAGTATGCAAAATGGTCAAATTCCATAGTTTTGATCGGATCGGGGTAAAAACGTGATCCAATTGCAAAAACAAAAAAATCAAAATTATACCTTAATTATTTTAATGTACCTGCAAAATTTCAGTTCTCTAGCATTAAAACTGTAGTTTATGCCAAAAAAAAAAACGGCATCTGGACCACTGTGCATTGTGTAAAATCGGGCCACTAATATCGAATTTACACATTTCCCCTAATCCCCCCTCCACCATAATGAAAGCAAGATATTGGCTTTTACAGTTGCGGTTCAACTTTCTCTTAAATTTAATTCGATTCTTTTGATTCGATTGCTTCTAAATTTAATCTTCAGATCAAGAAAGAAATCATATGATATATTAGAACTTGAGATTCTCAGATCTCAAATGGAAGTCAATAGATTTATTATTTTTTTCCATGTTTTTTTCCATTTTTTAACATATGTATTAACCCCTCCCCCCTGAACCCTCACCCGTTTGCAGTCAATATTTTATAAATTCAATTAGTCTTATTTAAATATTTAAAATCGAATGGTAAATAAGGCGCCAGATGCTGCCCGATATTGTGGTAATAAAAATGGTAATAAAACATGCGATTCTATTACAAAATTCGATATTTAACTATTAAATTTGTGAATTGTGATTTTACTCTTCTTTAATACCGGAAAAGACTGCAAAGATTTGTTGTTTCAAAAAAAAAAAAAAAAAAAAGTGTTGCGGGGGTGGTAGTGGTGGTGTGGGGGGATGGGGGGTGAGGGGTTAATACGGATAATTTCCTTTTTGGTATGCACATTTGATTGATACGTTGAAATTTGGAAAGTTTACTGAAGAAGAGGGCCAACCTCTGGGAATTGTTTTGAAGCCTCTTCAAACAATTCGGGCTTATTCTTGCAAATAATTTTAATCAGATTGATTGCCTCCATGCGTATTGAATCAGTGATCAATTGTTCCTTACCAACTGATTCGAATAGTACCATAACCATTTTGGTCTTATACTCCTCCAATATGGGCAATTCCTTATCTAGCAACAATTTAATCGCCTGACAAAGATAATCGTAGGTTCCAAATTGTTTACGCAATGGCAAATTGTCAAAGATAACCGATAGCATTTCATTAAGTGGACAGATTTTATGATCGGCCAAAATCATACGGCATATATTACCACAAACTCTTTCCTTATCAGTCACAGTCAATTTGGATTTCTTATGCAATGCTTTGATCAATGACCCAGATGTCTTATCGATTAGAACTTTAATATTATTTTCAATGCCATTATAATTGAATAATTCGTTTAATGAGACGATAGCATGCTGACGTACTCGCTGATTACCGGAACCGATGCAATCATTAACAGTCTTGCACAGATCCTCGTAATATTCTTCGCCATGGCAACCCAATGGGGCCAAACAACGTACCATAACGGTATAGATAAAGGAGCGATGCTCACTGACACCATCACCTGAACGATGTTTGCGCAATCGGCGTATATAACGTGAACTGAAGTTTTGAAAATAACGTACAAATTGCTGTGGACGCATTGAATAACCAAATATTGGCAATAAATTTGCCAATTCTTGCATTAATAGATACTCTTTGAATGCAATCTCACTATATTTCTCCTGTAGACGACGTTCTCGCAATGTATCCTCATCCTCCTCACTTGACGATGTATCATCCTCTGTCTGGCAATGCAATTTACAACGCAAACCATTACGTAATATACTAAAAATCTTATCCGAATGTGATGGTTTAACCAATGCCTCCGATTTCAATGTCTTTAACATATTATCAATACAAATTAATGCCCCGGTAGCATTATCAGCATCATCCGTTTCATTAATGAAACGTGTAATTTTTGGCAAAATCTTTGAACAAAGTTTCTTGGCCTCATCGAAATGTCCCAAACGCCAATGCAATAACACAAATGCCGATAATGCCTCACAGGTAGCACGACGTACACATTCCTTAACCTGACTGCAACATTTAAGCAAACGTTGGGTAATCGAATCCAAATGCTTTAGCATCAATTCGGGTAAATTATTGGCAAAAGATTTAATGCAACGAATCGCCTCTTCACGTTCATCGGCAAAATCATAGACTTCACCACTGCTGCCACTTGTGCTATTCGATTCGCTTTGCTCATCATCATCATCATCATCATCATCATCATCATTATCATTATCAGATGGATTATCATTTTGTTGATCGGCTTCGGAATCGGTTTGATCACCATAACCCTTATTATAACCTTCCATCTCACTATTATTTCTATCAAGTGGTTGCTTAAGTGGATACACATTAATTGTATCAATTGTGGCTAATAGACTATCCAATATTACGGGAAAGTGTTCATTAAAATTATCGGGAATTATGCCACTTATAATACCCAAGAGATTATAGGTATAAAACTGTACATCAGTACCATCCCGTATCATTGACATAACGAATTCCAATAGAAAATTGGCTAATGTTGTAAATTTTTTGATATTTACATAGCTCATGGCACCGAATACCTTGAATGGATTAATATAAAGATATCAATATATATATATACACAAATATTGCACTTACATGTATGGCCTGGGTACGCAATAGTAACATATCCTCCTGTACGGTTTGGACCAATAATGGTTTAGCTATTTCGACAATATCATCGAAATAATTATCCATAGATGTTTTCATTGTTTCACCCAATGAGGCAATGGCACTTAATGTCATTTGCCTTAATGATGATGAATTTTTAATTGGCTGGGCGCATTGCAATAAAAGTGGCATCAATTTAACTAAATGTGGCTTAAGACTATCATGTTGTAAACTTTCCACATAATTTTCCAATGCATAGAACATGCGTGCATTCGTTTTTGATTCGTTAATTGCCAAACGCTGTGTATCGGGTATATGTTCTAGAAATTCAAAAAACATTGGCATTATTTTATCGGCCATTTGTGTTATCTCTGGCATTAGGCTCTCAACCATAACGGACATTGAGAAGAATGCAGAACGACGGACCATTGAATCGGCATCGCTAATACCCATCTGACAAATCGTTATAAATCTACGCAAATATTTTGTTTCCAATTGTTTGGTAAAACTTTCAGCTAGTACAGCCAAAATAAGATGGACACCAACACGTTGAACTGGACTCGGTTGCTGTTCCAATTGTGGTCGAACAAGGCGAAGGACACGTCCAGCTATTTTATTGGTGGACGATTGTTCCACTAGTACACGGAGAGTTTCAACACCCTTCGATAGCGGTGATGTTGCATCCGTCTCATCGCCCAAATAGTTCTCCTCACCATCAATTAGATCACATTCTGGCTCGACAGCCAATAGACCATACATTACCCAAATCAATCTATCCAACATTTTTAGTTTGACTATTTCACGCCGTTTGACAACCATAAAACGACGTATAAAAACAATGGACTTAATACGCATATTATCGGCCAATTCCTTATCACTGGCCATATTCAATAGCTGTTCAAGTAGTGGCTGCAATTGTTGCCATAACAATTCTGGTGCATATTCAAGAAGATTGCCCAATAGATCGAAACCACGATTACATCTCTCCGGATGTGGTAGATAGGCAAATGATTTGGTTATACGCATAATTAGTGGTAAAATTCCAATCAATTCATTTGTATCCTTTAAATATTTATGACCCATTGGCAGGGCACGCGTAAAGCCAGCAAATAGACGATCAGTCATAAGGGTAACCAAAATACCTTGCTCCTCGGCCAATTGTAAACTACGCACAAATATCCTTTGACCACGGCCCATATAATGTACAAATACCGTGGGTGCCGCATCGGCCAATAGAAAATAAATAAGTGTACCCAATTGCTGTGTATCCTGATTACTCGATAAACATGTTGCCTCAACATAATCGAAGACAGCCTCTGTCCATTCACCTTGGGTGGCTCCCGATATTTCAAGACCCATAGCAATTCCCACATTACGCACAATCGATCGCTGTAATTTATCATTATCATCATTGGCCAACGATTTTAGAGCACCAAAAAGTTCCGTTTGAATTTCGGCATGTCTTTCCGGTGGCATGGTCACCCAATTGGACGATACGGATATTCGCATTGTCAATATATTAGCTGCACACTGACGCAAATTGAATGGATGCTTCGAATTTAATACCTTACACAAATGCACAGTGCTCTCCGGATCGGCACATTTTAATCTTAACTCTTCGGTGGCTTTACGAACAATTTCCTCATGCGATGATAACATGTTGTTCAATAGCAACATTACTTGCGTTTTTGTATCCTCTCGCATATTGGATATTATTCGATATTAAAAAAGATAATACAAAAACCAAACTAAAATAGTCTATATTTTTTTTTTTTTTTTTTTGATTTTAAACGTTTCAAAAATATAAAAAAAAAAAAAATATATAGATATTAATCCAACTGTTCGGTTCTGTGTGAATTTGTTCAAGCACTAACTGAGACTAAAATTTACGATATCTCTAAATTGTAGCATTCAAATTGTAAATAGCCGCAGCCTGCTTAGATATATCTAATAAAAAATGAATAAATCAATTATGTTATCAATTATGTCATATAATCTTTAATTAGATTTTATTTAAGATGTCAAATGTAAAAATGAAAAAATTGCTTTTGTTTCTTTCAATCGTATCGCATGGATAATTATGATTTAATTAAATTATTAAATAAATGTATGTAGATTTTAAAATGTGTTTTAAATTATTATAACATTTCTTAATTCATTTTTCTAATTTATAAATCTGTTGACTTCAACAGAAAATTTTCTAAAAAGAATCTAAGGAAGCGATTGAATTCGTTCTTGTTTGTTATTTGTTTAAATAAAAGCTAAAATATGATTGTTCAGATGGTTAGATTATTTCTAAAAAATATATGTATATAAATACAGAGAGACTTTATAATTTATTTATTTATCAGATATCATTATAGAATCATTTTATAATGAATTTTTCATAATGATCTTTTGCAACTTTCTATTTTCTTTGATGTTGAACGAATAGTTTCAGATATATATATATATATTTCTTTCAAAGCAATATATTATTTATATTTATTCTAATATATATAATATTAATTCAAGCATTTGTTTATGAAATTTCCATTTTCATTCCACTTTAAATATTTAAACAAAGCTAAAAATTCATTAATTCAATTTAAAATGATTATAACCACAGTTAAAGTGTGGAGAGGAATATATGATTATCTGATATTACCACTAATTCAGAGTTTTAGCTTTATAATTTGCTAGTTACAATAAATCCTTCTCACACCTATCTCAAGGTTCGGTTTTAAAAATTATCCTTTGAAGTTACACATATAATTAAATTGTTGCCCAACACCTCATATTATGAGATATTATTATGTCCTGTGTGTTGGTGTGTTAGTGTGTTGGTGTGTTGGTATGTTTGGTGTGTGGTGGCTTTGTTGTGGCACCTACTTTTTTGTATTTCTCTTTTTTCCTTTTTAGTTTTATTCTTCTCCCTCTCCCTCTCCCACTCTCTCTCCCTCTCTCTCTCTCTCTCTCTATCTCTCTCTCTCTCTCTCTATCTCTCTTTTTATTTTGTTTTGTCTTGCTTCTATTATTTTCCCCTGTTAGTTTGCCTTTGTCATTAATCTTCTTTGACGCGCTTAAATCACATGAATAACAAATTAGATGGCATATTAGTACGTGGCTTACGTCTAACCCCTCAGCACCTATCCCTCCCCCACATCCACATCCACTGCCAGCCGCAGCACAGCAGCAGCACCTCGGTTCAGCTCTTGGGTCATATGTCAAATGTAAAACACAAAAAAAAAAAACAAAACAAAAAAAAATCCTAAAAAAAAACAAACACAACAAAGGAGAGTAAAAAAAAAAAAAAGAAAAAAAAGAAAAGAGAAAAGAGATGGCAAAAATTAATAATAAAAGCACGCTTTTGCCCTTTCCGTTTGGATGGTTGGTTGGTACTTTGCATAATTCATTGCCTTGTCTAACGGTGCGTATGCTTTATCTCTGGCCCCGTATCTCTCCTTCCTCTGCCTCTCTTTACCCTGTATAAAGTGACCCTGTCTCATGTCCCATATATACCATATACATATACCATATAACATATCCCTTGTCCTGGCTCCTCCGATGTCCTGCTGCCTCTTATTCGGGGCCCCTTTGTACTGTCAGTTTGTTAATTAGCTGCGCATTTTCATTGTCGCTGTCTCTTTTCATATGCATATTTACTCATTTTGCTTCGTATAATTTTATTTCTTCTCCTTTTTTATTATGTTTTTTTTTTTTTTATTGTGTTGTTGGTTTTAATGCAATTTAATTATTTTATGTTCCTTCACAATTAAAAGAGACACACACACACACACACACACACACATATATATGGTATGTGAGTTGAGGCTTTGCCTTTGGCTTATGTCTTGTGACATATGTATATGGACATTTGTATTTATATATATATACATATATAAATATACATACAATATTTATCCCTTCTCAACCGAGGACATTCAATAATTGGCAAGGCAAACAATTTTTATTTAATCAATAGAAAATGTTGCCCACTTGACATTGTACGAGGTGTGCAATTAAAATACTGAAACAGAGCCCTAATATCATCGTAATTGTGAATTCTTCAATTGCTTGATCAACCAAATTATCCTCCTCTACCTTTATAGTTTTTAGTTCACATTCATTTAAAAATAAATCACAAAATTTCCTAAAATTTAAAATTGGCTTTTAGCTCAATTAATAATTTGTTTTTGTGTATTGATAAAATATAAGCCATTATTATTTAAAAAAAAAAAAATTTAATAATAATTAATTAATTTAATCATTTTTTTTTTCATACAGAAAATGCCATATATTAATGTATAAAAACGAATTGAAAATCTAACAACAAAATATTTTTAGAATCAAAAGAAGAAATCAAATTATTATTTTTTTTTTTATATTACTCATGAATATATAGTTAGTTTTAAGTGCTTTAAAAGATAAATTAAATTCAACATTTTGTCATCCATTCACTTACTACAAGCTAAATATAATTCACTCAAAATACATTTGCCAAATAGCATTTGAAAAGTTGCAATAACAAAAAACAAAAAATAATAATTTTTTTAACTTTATAATCCTCCCCAATGCATTGGATTCTATTATGTTTCGATACTTAACGAATGACCGTGGCTTCAAATTTTGATAAATTATATGAATATTTAATCTAATTAAATTGCAGCAGGCGGCAAATGTCACAAGTTGTTGCTGTTGGCCGATTTGTCATGATTAATGGCCGCCAGCATATCCAATATCCTTCCTTTTCTCGCAAACAAATTTTTGCAACAAATGATATACAAAAACAATGCAATAAAAATGATTATTCATTGTTTAACCAGTTTATCCATTAAATATATATGTATGTATATATAAAGCTACTATATATATTTATAAAATAAATCTATATATATATATACATATACAATGTATGTATAAATTTGTGAATGCTTCATTTGTGTATAATTTTTAAGCCGCTTGTATCTTGAGTGCAATTAACATTAATAAAATTTTATTGAAATACAAAAAAAATATAATAATAATTAATAATTTAATATTATTTATATGTTAATCATATATTTATATATATGAATATAAAGTATTTGCCCAAACAGGTGCGAAAATTCCCATACAAAATATTTACATCAAATCTGCTCAACAGGTCCACAGAAATTATCTTCAGTTGGATTTTTCATTACTTTCTGTAAAAGTAGCAAAGAGAATTTATTTAGTTTCTAATTAATTGTCTAATTACTAAATTAAGAATATTGACAATAAAGCAAAACAAAAAGAACTCAAATTCCCATCTATTTAATAAGTTAATGCTAAGATATTAGCTACAGATCACTGCATATATAATATGATATAAGATTTATTTGAATTATTTTGATGTGATTTAGTGTGTTTTTCCATTTTAATAAAGAAAAAGCGTAAATGGAAATAATTATTTATTTAAATTTTAAAATGCAAGACCCCGAACTATAATATATTTTCTTTTTGTTTTACATTCCATAAATTATTTCAAAAAAAAAAAAAAAAAACGCATCTCTTAAAAAACGCATTGCTTTTATTTTTCCTCTCAATCTCTTTCACATGCCTATAAATATATGAACAAACAATTAATTAACATTTTCAAAATACTTAAATAATTCTTTGTCAGTACTAAAACAAAACAAAATTCTCATTAACCCATTTTCCGATCCATAAATCCTAAATGGAACAAAAAATTAGAAGAATGAACTAACTTTGGCCGTGCCGAAGTTCCTATACCCTTGCAGATTGTCTCTATATAATTTACCAGAACCATTAAGGAGTATACGAGGACTGCTATATATATTGCGGCAATAGCTAATAGGAACAAGCTGTAGCATATAGTCAACGAATTCTGTTATAAGTCAACAGATTAATTTCAATAAAATTTCAATAATATTTATACATAAATTTTTTTGTGCCGTTTCCCATAAAATTAAGTTAAAATATTAATAATTATATGAAACTCACAAATATTAAATTTTGTGGCATTTGGTTAAGAAATAACAGAGTTATTGAGGATAAACCTTATTCATGACCGATCGTTTCTAGGCGAGCTACATATATGATATAGTCGTCCGATCGGGATGATTCCGAGATATACAATGCCTGCAGCAAAAAGGAGCCTATGCTGAAAATTTCAGCGTTGTAGCAGGGCTAAATCGACTCGTCTATACATGCTGATCAAGAATATATATCTTTTATATAGTTGGAGATGCTTCCATCTGCACGTTGCAAAATCCTGACCAAATTTAATATACCCTCTGCAAGGGTATAGAAAAAAACTTTGATTAGAATAATTTTTTGCTTTTAATAGCTTTGACATTGTTTACGTTTGATTAATTTTCACATGTGTTTTCGGGACACCCTATGCACTTTTACAGATAATATATATATATATATATATATATTATATATATATATATGTATATAAATAATATCCTCCGGGCTCATATAATATTAATTTATACTTCACATATGTATTTATGTTTTAAACAGATGACCGATTACAAATTGAAAGAAAAATGCTTTTAATGCATTTTAATGAATTTTATTAGCAAAAATGACTAATCTACTTAATTGCCATTTAAACAATCGATGAGGCAAAAAGTATTTCAATTAACTATTTAGTGTAGAATGCAATTTAGTATTGAATAGCCAGCCTCTGACCAAATCTACTTAATATTTGTTTATATATAAACGAGCTAATTTTTTAACAAATATTCATTCAAATCATGATCAAAATGAACCTTTAATAATTAACTTAAATTAATGAATTTTAATTTAAAATAAGCTTAATAATAATTTAAAAGGTGATGAATCACATTAAATGATTCTAAATAGAAACTTGAAAAGAAACTTCAAAATTTCCTACCTAATTCTCTAATCGATATATACCATTAACTAATGAAGTTAACTAACAATTAATTAATCTTTCCTCCTCATTCGATAACTAAATTATCCAATTTCCACTTGACTGAGCATAAAACTTCAAATGGAAACTAAAAACTATAAAAAGTTAACTAGAATTTAACTAAATCCACAAACTCATTCCATTACCTTTCAAGTTAAGCCAAAAATTAATCAACAATTTTGAATATTTCCAACTTAATAATTGATGAGTTTTTCAGTTGCTTTTTAGCTTTCATTTTAACTATATTTTTTTATTTTTTTTGTTGTTTTTTTTATATATCTATCACAAATGATTTGGTGTGTGCACTGAATTTAACTTGCAGTTAACTAAGAGTTATTTTGAATTCCAACCTTTTTGCATTGCTGGTCGTTAATTTTGTACCTGCTGCTGCTGCTGCTACTGATGGTGGTGTAGGAAAAAAGCAGGAAAAACTATTACTACTACTGGTAAAAAGTTGCAAGAAAAGCGAAAACAAAGCAACACACAGGGTGATACTCGTTAAGTTTCATTTTGACTGCATGTCCGTTAGGTGTTGGTGTCTTTATGTACTTCAATTTCACTTTTTTTTTGTTTCTGTTTTTCATCTTTTCGTTGTTTTTGTTTTTGCCTCTTGTGACTTTTGCTTTGAAATATATCTTCACCCCTCCCCCCCTCATTTTTCCCTTTCCCTATACCGCTACCCATACCATATCGCATTCGGGGACGAGCTGTAAAAATGAAAATGGCGTAACAAAAACTGAGAAATGAAGAATGACAACATCAAATTAGCTTCATAAAAATGTCATTGTGTGTGTTTCTGTGTGTGTGTGTGAGTGACTGAGTGAGTGAGTGTGTACGGATGGTTATATCTGTGTGTGTGTGTGTGTGTGTGTATATGTGAGTGGGTGAGTGTGTGAAACAATACAGTTTATAAAAATGAGAGTGCAAAATATTTTTATGATAAATGACTGTAAACGAGCCACGTGAAGCTAAAAAGCAAGCAACAGAGAGCCCATAGACATAAACGTGCTGCTGTCAACCACACACGCACATGCCAGCTTACACATACCCATACACATCACCACCACCACCACCACCACCACACACACACTCACACACACAAACACACCACCACCAAAATACACATACATATATACATACATACATATATGCGAGCAAATTTGGTGCCGACGTTGACATTGACGCCATTTCCGGCCGACGCGACAGCAACAGCAACAGCAACAGTTGTCCTTTGTCCTTGCATTGGCTTGGCTTTGGCTTGGCTCGGCTTGGCTTGGCTTGGCTTGGCCTGGTGTGGCATGGCATGGCATGGCATGGCATGGCTTGGTTTCGTTTGGTTTGGTCTTGCCCCCGCTATTGCGGCGACATGTGTCAAATGCGCGTCGTCACACACACGCACTTACACTCACATCGACACACGCACATGCACATGTAGTCACAGCACAACGACTTTTGTAGGCTCTATACAAATAAAATTATTAAAAAAAAAAACTTTACATACAAATCATTCATATATAAATATCCTTAGAACCTTATATACGATAAAGTTTTGGAAAATATATATAAATGTTTATGATTAATGAGTCGGGATCATATTTTTTTGTAATTCAGAAGTCAGTAATCATTCCTTATTGAAATAATCATTCATTTCAGTGTTTCCAAAAATTTTCTTAAACTAAATGAGTATTTTATTTTTAACTTTTCAAATATTAATTTAACAACAAGAATTAATATTTAAGAAAGTTATAAAGAATAACAAAAATGGAATTGAAAGGAATATACATAGATATAATGAATTTATTACTTCGAACAAATCGTACATTATCTTTTTTTGTATGCGTCGGGGTCACCATTTTGTAATTTCTTTTTATATCCTTTGGAGTATTAAAAATTTGTGTTAAGTACATATATTTGTATTTTAAACAATTCTTAGTTCTTAATGCTGTAAAAGAACAAGATTTCTGAGAAAAAAAAACATGCCCAGAATTTTAGTAATGAAAATCTGAATTCCTCTTTCTGAGAAATTATGGGAGAAATTATCCAATTTTATATAATAGTGCAGTATTTAATATTAGTTAATTGTTAATAAGTTAATGCCGTAATTTAATCATTAATTGGTATCACAAATAATCCAGTAAATTGGAATTGACCTGAGCAATAAAACATTAATAACTATTTTTAAATATAAATATAGTTACTCCCACATTATAATGTTATTAAACAAAAAAATCTTAATATAAAATTCCACTGTATTTAATAGTAAAATCAGAATTCCAATGACGAAGGCTGCACCCTATAGAAAAACAAAAAAAATGTTGAAGAAGAAATAAAAATTTATGTCAAATTCCAGTGAAATGAAACTGAGGGCTAGATCTTTTTAAAAGTGAAACAATAGTGGGCGTGGCGTGGCTTCCGCTTGTGCATCATCTCATTTTTATAAGACAAGTAACAAAAAAAACACACACAAAAATAACTGAAATGAAGGAAGAGTGGGACAGAGTGAAGAGAGAGAGAGAGAGAGAGAGGAAGAGAAAAAACAACACCAACAACCAAGTAAGAAATATAAAAACGACTTCCTCTTAGACGACGCTTTTAGCTAAATTGCGACAAAAATGAGCAGCACCGCCTCAAGGAGAAGTAGATGGAGATGAAGATGCGTACAACTGGTGACTAGAGAGAGAGAGAAAGAGAGAGAAGGAGTCATGGAGACAGAGAGAACAGACACGAGGGCGACGACTAAAATAATAAAAGGAACACAACGTCAAAAAGAAGCTAAGCACATAAATAAGCTTTCCATTGTGTCTGTTTGTGTGTCTGTGTATGTGTGTGTGTGTGTGATTAGGATAAATGTGCACGCTTCCAAATTGATGTCCTTTTTGTTTGGCTGAGTGGCATAGAGGTAGGAGTTGGGGCAATATTTTATAAGGAGAAGGAGTAGCACGGCCCAGAGGCGGATATGCGCTGCAATTGTCATTCGCTTTTGGCCAAATGCGTGTCACTACCACTAGGTAGAACATAATCATAATCATCATCGTCGGATGATAATCATCCATATCATTATCATTATTATCATTATCATTATCATTATTATCATTATCATTATTATCTCAGGCTGTTGTCTCTCGATTTATTTGTCACCCACCCACACATCCACTCCTCCAGTCATCCACTCCTCCAGTCATTCAGTCATCCAGTCACTAGCTAACTCACAGCATAGCTACCACCTATCCATAATCTGAACATATGTTTGGGCATTTTATTTATTAATAAAATTTCGACCAATGTCAAACAAAATGTTCTGGATAACGCGCAACATTTATGTATCATTCATATATGTATATATATATATAGATATATACATAAATTTTGCTCCATATGGTTATTTGTTATTAACTGAAATTCCTACCGTAAAGAAAGTAAATGTTAATAAGATTTATGGCTATTGCTTATCACTCAATTGATTAAGCAACAAAAATATAATATAAAAGAACAAAAAAAAAAATAAAAAAACATATTGAATGTACTTTGTGAAAGAATAATAACTCAGTATAGGCAATTAAAGTAATTAACATTTAATTTTCATTATTTGTGAATAATTTTTTAATAATAGAATAGATCATATTATTTATTATGTATAACAAAAAAGAGGGCGGGGTTTCTTAGTCCAAATAAAGAGAGGAAGATTTTGTTAGCGATATTGAAATCCTATTAAAAAATTTTTAGAATCGAATTAAAAGTAAATATCTCAGTTACCTCCTTAAAACCTTAAAAATAATTAGAAAAATATAAAGTTTAAAATGTATATTAATTACAATTTTTCCAATAAACAATAAAAAAATATATAATGTAAAAATATATACAAAAAAAAATATAAGTAACCAAATTAATTAAAAGTTTGGAAAATCAGGAAGAATATTCAAATCCGTCACGCAGTTTCAGATTTACCTATAAGCAACTTTTTGTAGTAATAATTAGAATGAAAATAAGGAAAAATAAATATTACTTAAGACTTTGAATTCATAATTAAATAAAGTAGATTGAGACAGATTGATTTAGATTAAAATTTGTTATTTAATTTTCATTATAATGTACTAAAAATTAATATACATAAAGAAATGATTAAAATGTTTTCCCCCTAATCGTTGGCAACGTAAGTATTCTTTTGCATTCAGTAGCCGTAAGTCTAATACATACTTAGTATATATATAGTACATATATCTATTGCTATAAGTTTACCAAATTTTGATAATGGTTAAAAATAAACGATCCTAATGCTGACCGTAAAAGATTCAATTCTGAAAATCAAGTTTAAAGACTAATTTATCAGAGTGAAAGAAAGTAGAGACATATAGGTAACTTCCGTTGAGAGGATGAGAAATAGGGGAGGGGGGGGTGTAGGGTTGGGTTGGTGCGTTTCCATCCAGCAATGCCATTCCATTCAATGTCTTTGCCTTATCCCTTGGCTGTCGTCATTCAGCATATTTCCGCCTGTTCACAGTTAATTGCGGCTCAGCAGTTAATCGTCATTACGCACACATGCGAAGCTGGAGGAATGAGGAGAGATGGAGCCGGAGATGAGGATGATGCCAAATCCGGAGCCGGAGACGGAGACGGAGACGGAGCCGGAGATGGTATGCCCCTTCTCCTCTCTCTCTCTCTCTCTCGAGGGCATATCATTTACAGACACACAATGAAGAAAGGCAGAAAGATGGGGGGGGTGGGGGGAGAGGATGTAGAGGGAGGTGGAAGTGTATTTCTCATATGTTTCTCCTTCTGCTCCTCTTCTGTAATGCTGTTTGTCTGTTTGCGGTTTTGATTGTCACTTGATGTGTTGTGATTATGATGTGCATGTATCTGTGTCCGTGTGTGTGTGTGTGTGTGTGTCTGTATGTGTTCATATATGCCTAGCCACGCCTATTGCGCCCACTAATGTGGTAATTTGTGTAAATTTGCTTGTCAAATGCGCTCGATTATGTTTGCTCATGTTTGCCACCAACAACAACAACGAGGGAAAATCTACCAAAAAAAGAAAGAAAAAAAAACAAAACATAAAAAAGCACACACAAACATACAGAGCAAAAAAGGAAAACGAATTTTTCCTTTTGCGTTTCACAAAAATTTATGCTCTCACCTGCTGCCAACCGTTTAGGTGCGGGACTGGTTGGGGGAGGATAACAGAGAGAGAGAGAGAGAGAGAGGGTGAGAGGGTGAGAGGTGTGTGGGTTACAGCATAAACTTCAACAGGACCAACATATTTTCCATTCCCATACCCAAAATTTTCATTTTAGCTTATTTTTTTTTTGTTTTTGTGTTCGCTTAGTTGTCAAAAGTCAAAGGAGCTTTTCTTCGTTTTATTTTTTCTTCTGTTTTTTTTTTTTTGTTTTTGTTCGTCTCTTCTTTTTGCTTTGGCGTTTTACTTTTGGCTTAGAAAGCAGGTGCGTTGAATGCTCTCGACTTTAACTTTAACACTTATATAGGTACATGAAAAAATTTATTATGCTTCTTAAGTAATTTTGAGAATTTCTCAATTTTTAAAACTCACAAAAATTTGTTGCTGTCGCCAAAGGGAAGGAATAGAAGGTGGGTCTTGCCCTTTTTTTTTTTTGTTTTTACTATCTGGGTTATTGGAATCGTAATATTTTGCTCTTCGTTTTCATCTCATAATTTGAACTTTTCAATATTATGATACCTTATAGGCTTTTCTTTCTAAAAAAGTGCCTTTTATTGGCATCACACAATGGAAATCTAATCTCTATATTCCTTATAATAGAAAATATGATATGGTTTCCTCCCTCCTGATATGGTTTCCTACCTACCTCCCACCGCTCCTCGCTTTATTTCTTTCTTTATTGTTTTATTTTTTTTTCTATCATCTTTCGTTTGATTTTCTTTAAATTTTCCAATAGGAACTTTATATTTTCTTTCAATTTTTTGTACATTTTATTTTCAAATTTCCTTAAAATTATTCAGGTAAAAAAAAATTTCTATAGTTTAAACTTTTCAATACTTATGCGTTGCTGCCCATTTACTTTTTTTCTCCAATTTTTTTTCTTTCTAATTTCCTTTAATTTTTCTGTTTACTTCACTTTTTGCCCTTTCTCTAATATTAAATATATAAATCATTTAAAAAAACAAAAATGTTCATTGAGTTCAATTTTCTAAGTGAAATGTTTCAACAATTAGCTTAAACTTTTCCCTATCTAAAAATGTTTGGAAAAGGGGAGGCGATAGGTTGAGGGGTGAAAAGTGCAATTAGTACTCATCATGTTGGATTGTCAGAAAAAAAAGGGGCAAACACAACAGAAAAGAAGAAAAACCAAAAAAAAAAGAGAGAGAGAAACAGAGAGAGAGAGAGCGAGACGAGTAGAACGAGTGAAAAGGCAAAAAAAAAAATCTTCAAACCTGGCACTTGTTATCTGTACCACGCCCACTAACGCCTACATGTGCATATTTGAATACCAAACATGGCTCATATTCAGCTAATTAGGCGAGTTTTCCAAATACATTTCCATTATTGTAATTTTACACTGGAGAACAAAAAAAAAACCCAAGAAAAAAATGTATGTAAACGAAAGAACTGGAAAAAAAAAAATTACAAAAAATAAAAAAAAAAATTAGAAATGAGTGCAAAAATGTAGGCAACACATGCAGGCAAAACTTTCTCCATATGCCATGAAACAGAATGATAGTGAGGGGGTAGGGCGGTAGTGGGGTGAGCGGGGGGGGGAGGAGGGTTGTGCTCTAGAGTGGGGCGTAACCAACACCGAGACACATGTAGGCCGTGGCATTTGCATATGCATGTGAACAGAAAGATGGGATGCAATGAGAAGAGGGGCAAACATGAAAAAAAAAAACAAAAAAAGGAAAAAAGGAAAAAAGGAAAACCCAAAAATCCAGGAGGTAAAATGCAAAAAGCTACAACAGAAAGAAAAAGAAAAATGCAACTCGAAATGCCAAAAAGCTCACGTCAGAGACAGAGACAGCTATGTAGCGACCTGGCAGTAGGATGGTATCATATAGACAGAGTAGAGAATAGGGGTAGTTCGGGTAGTAGGGGCTAAGAGCTCGATGTAGAAAATTCCACTGAAAATTGCCCAAAAATTGTCTAACGGAAAATTGCCGCATTTGGCCAAGCTGACATCAACTTGAATACCTATAAATCTCAACCGAAAGAAAAAGTAAGAGAAATTGCTTAGCGTTAGCATTCAACAATAATCATAAAACTCACATGTGACTTATATTCATTCAAATATTCAGTTTCTCCATATAATATGTAGTATAGTAGAAACATAATTCATCTGAAATCCATATATAGATCATTTTACACATCCTTTGGAATTCAAAAAAAAACCTTTAAAATGTTGCTATATATATATTAAACATATGTGGATAGGATTTAAATTTAAAAGTTTACATGATGGAGAAAAATGTTTAAAAACTAAAAATAAAAAATAATTGCAGCAGAATGCAAAATGGAGAAATCGAAATTTTTAATGATTTTAATCTTTTGATTTTCCAGCTTAAAAATTGCATTTCTTGATTCTCAAGAAAGTTCTTTAAAAAACTCCAATAATAAGTAGGTTACCTAACAATTTCTAGGAAGATCCAAAAAAAAAAAAAAATTATATCTGTATATCATGTTTAATCATTTATCAAAGTTTCCAATAAATTTCCTTTACACATATTTTCACAAAAAATTTGATCATAAAACTTGAATTTTTCACGCTTATTTTACCAACTCTCAAGGGTAGTTCAAAATTTTCTACTGCATCTTTCTAAATGGTTTCTAATTCCAATAATGGATAGGAAAAATCACTAGTTCATCAAAATATATAATAAATATAAGGTCTTGATCACAGCAGGAAAACAATCTGACAAATATATAATATTAAAATTTCAAGTAATATTAAGATTCTTAAGACCAAATAAAAAATAAAATGTAAGATAATATAGATAAAGAAAGATTATCCCAAATGTCAATCAATTTGAATAATTAACTTTTACAATATAGTTTCGAGGATGATCTTTAAATATGATATAGTCTGTTATATCCAGTGTCAGGCAAAAGCTGATTGCTATGAGCAAACCACAAACTTTTTACCGAGACCCGTGTCAGCATTTTTCTTTTTAGACACATTTTATTTTTTTTTGTTTGTTTGTTGTTCTTTAACTTTACTCCTATCCCTCTATGCCTGTCTTCTCTTCTCTCTCTCTTTCTCTCTTTCCCTGTATTTCGCTATGTAACTGGTTTCCCTTTCTACTTTAAGCCGAAAAACCATTAACACTTGTTTCTGTCATTTTTACATGAAAAGCGGAAGCCCTTTTGTTTTCTGTGCAACAAACAAGGTTTCCTTGCGCCCAAGCAGAACTCAACCAACTGCCAACTGCCGCTGGCCTAGTCTCTAGTAACTGGTAGGTAACTAAACCATACCAAACCATCCCTTCTACCCTTCTATCCCTCTACCCTTTACCCATTCGCTTTTTCTTTCTACTGCTTTTTCTTTAATTTTTTTTTTTTTTTGCTTTTTGCGTTTTTTGACATGGGTATCCGTTATGTGGATTCATTCGCAGCTATGTATATGCATTGCATTCCGGCATTCCGCTTATTTTGCTTGTTTTTTGTTTCTTCCTCCCGCTCTCCGAAACGAGTCTCACACTTGCCCAAGATGATTAAATACTTATATGTATGTATATTATGACTCTAGCTGAATCCTGGACTCGACTGGACGAGACTGGGCCTGCTTACATGAGGTTCTTAGTTTTCCACTTTTTCCTTATATGTTTTTTTTTTTTTTTTTTAATTTTGTGTGTTGACCATGTCAGGCAGTTGGATGAGGGTGAGGGAAAAAAATTCAAAAAAAAAAAAGAGAAGTTTTTCAACTAGATTTTCACACTAGGCTACATACCAACGACGACTCTTCTGTCAGCGTCATTGTCAGTGGTGACTGTACTTTTCCCACATGTGTGTGTGTGTGTGTGTGTGTGGGAGTAAGAAAAGGTATTTCAATCGAGCTAAGTGAGTTCCAAAAACAATTATGTCTGAGTTTTTATTGATACTAAGCAAATTCTAAATATATGAAATACATAAAATAAAAATAAAATACATAATAGAAATGAAATAAATGCTCTGATCTCTTCTAAACAATTATCACAACCACTGATTTTTATTGACAACTATCAGAATCTATTTATATTATATTTTATTAGTCACATATGTCAAATATATTTTCAATTATCAAGAAATATTTATTTACTATTTGTATTTTTATTTGATCAGTTTTTTATTAACATTCATATATTTTATATGATAAAATTTTCCAAGTTTTCATTCTCAACTTGGAAAATAAACCAAAAAAAAATTACAAAAAATGTTTAAAATTTTATATTATTTAAAAAATCGAGAAAAGAAACAATCTAAAATTGAGCTTACTTAAAGAATTAACTTTTTTTAAATTGTATTGATATATAGAAAACTTATATAATTTAGCTATCAAGTTATCAACATGATTGAAACATTAAAAGACAAATAAATCCATATAATATAAAGTCGAAGACTTTCTTAATTTTGATATACATTTGGATAATCAAAAGTTAGATTGCTAAATTATTAATCTCAGTCTCTCAGTTTCTTTTCATAATATAAAAAATTCAAATATTCCAATTAAGTTTTAGCATTAAATCCTTTAGTTTGCGACACCTTCGAAAAGCAAAATGAAAATCGAAAGAAAAACAAAAATTTCAGTTGTTGGTCAGCTTATATTGATGAGAAATAACAATGATGAATATGCCGAGATGCCAATAATGATAATGACGATGATGATAATGACGATGATGATAACTGAGCTTGCATAAACGAGTTTGCCCTTAAGTGTGGATGAGAACAGAAAAGGAGTAGGTGAAAGAGCATTTTGTGCGTGAGCCGCATACTCGATACTACACAATGGTTCGTCTTATCTCATCACATCCCCATCAGTAGCGACAACAGACTCACTACTAAAGATGGACACGGGTCTTTACTTCTTTTGGAAAACACGAACACAAAGCCAAATTTTTCAAAACCTGTCTCAACCCAAGTCCAAAATTTAAGAAATATTTACAATATATAAACAAAAAAAATCTTTTCAATTTATAATCTTTATCTTTATATATCAAAATCTATTCAATTTTGATATTTCCAATGCTTAAAAAAAGCATCTATGACTATATAACGTATATAGTTCTCTGATCACCCCGCAGAGCCAAGTTTAAGTATACCATCTACATATGAAAGTCAGCCTGTATATATATTTAGATTAATTTCAATTGTATATATATCGGAATCTATTCAATCGGCTGACTAAATTATTTAGTTTCCCCTAAAAGAAAATCGGTGCAAAATACAGCCTAAGATCCCTATAACTTAAATAGTTTTTAAGCATTTTCCAGCATATTTGATTCTACATTTAAACAGGTTCATTATATTTCTTAGAATCATTTGATCGCATCATTTCCAACAGCTATGGAAAGGATCGGTTTAAAACTATGATTAAGTTTGAAAAATTTATTGTTTATCAATATATTGTTGCTTTTGCTTTTGAGTCCATCAGTGGGGTTCGCCCAATATCTCTTTACAATATTGAGATAAGTACTTCTTGATATTTTTGGCACGGCCCGTATCCATCTCTAATCGGTACCCAATCCATTTGACCATGCTCATCTCCATTTCATCCAAGGCATCGGCATTGGCATGGACATCGGTATGGGCATTGAGGGCAGCATCCTAGCAATATCGCAACATTCAAGTTATTTATGCAGACTCACATACAAAGCATGCAAAGATTTTGCATTGCTCCTCCTACGGCTTCAATTTTCAGCCTGAGTTGCTTGCTACTCCTCTTGGTCTCTCTCTCTCTCTCTCTCTCTGTTTCTCTCTCTTGGGCTCTTTGCCAGCATCAAATAGTAGCATCTGCCCCAGTGTCTGTCCGCATACAATTAGCTGCAACTGTAATTAAAGCAATTGTATAATAAATCTTTTGCCAAATGGCTCTGAGACACAAAGTGAGCAAAACCTATGGAGGCGAGAACCAGTGGGAAAGTAACGAAAAATTGCGAAATTAATATAAATTTAATAGTTGGCTGGCATTTATGGGTATATATATATATATATATATATATATGTATTTGTATCTGTGTATTTCTCTATATATGTGAGTGTGTGTGTGTGTGTGCGCGTGAGTGAGGTGCATAAGAGCAGTCGTAAAATGCATCCAAATGGGGTAAAACCAAATGCCAAAAATAAGTACATACCAGACAAAAAACTAATATAATTATTCGACCTACCTAATACTCCTTAAACTATTAATTAATCAAGGTGTTAAGCTAGTTAAAACAAGTTAAAGGTTGACCAAGTTCCAAGAGGAAATTCTTGCCCTCAAAAGTATGCTAAATATTGGAATATTTTTTTATTTCATTAAAGAAATTTACTTAAAAGAATGCCATGAATTTTATCACAAAATTAAATACAATAAATTATAAATAATTTAAATCTTTTCTTTTTAGCAACAAAAGTCGACGTGTATAATATAAAATGCAATTGTAAATTGCGTTAAGTCCATCATAGCCAAAGTCAAATTGAAATAGAAAGGAACATTTTATCAGACACTGATATACCCATTTATTTAATTGCACTCGTTCACATTTGGCCGCTATTCAAAAGGCAATAGAAATGGCAAATTAATAATTTATACAAAAGTTGGCTATGATCCAGTTATAAATTACTATATATAAAACCACTTAACTCTATATAATAATTTTGTGACTTGGATGAGAAAAACAAATAAAATTAAACACAGAAATGGATAAAGCCAAGGGCAAATCACAAACAAAATCAAAATCAAGATTGAAAACATTATCAGATGGTATGCCCAAGTTAATACATCCATTAATATTACCGCCATCGTTGCGTAGACAAGCAAAGGAATCAATGCCAGTTGTGGGTAATATAACGCCACGACGTCGTCCTGTTGCAGAAATAATAAGCGAATTGCGACGATTGCGTGCCTCACCGCTGCGCATTGATGATGAAAGCGATTCCTGGAGTCCACCATTGGCAAGACCAGTACGCACGTTGGAACAATTGGAACAATTGCGTCTATCAAGGCATCGCCTTGAACAGTTACTACTACGCCCCGCCTTCGATCAGGCGGTTAGCAATTGTTTTGTCCGAGTGCATGTAAATGCCGAGGCAACAGATGAAATGCCTGATTATCGAATTGCTGAAGTGCTTGGCACAACTGAATTGCCTGAGGGTTACTATGTGAATAGTCCAGAAATTCCAGAAGCTGGAATCAGAGGAGGCAATAGCAATAATAATAATAATAATAATAATAATAGCAAAAGTATACCAACTAATATTGCATTACGTTTGCGTTATGATGATTTGATCAAAGAGCATGAACTCAATGATATATCCAATATGCCCTTCAATCGTCCCGAATTCGAATTATGGCGCGATAATTGCATTAATCAGGCAATCGAACCACCAACTACAGAGACAATATCACGTAAAAAAATTGAACTTTATAATGCATTGAACAGTGAAGCAAAATCGATTGCAACCATACAACAGTCATGGACATTGCCAATACGTCTGCCACATCGTGGTGATTTATTGGAACGTCATGGTGGCATCTATCCATGGCAATTGCAACGTCCATTGCTGCCCATAACGCCACTAGCAACAGTTGAAACGGTGCCATTACCCTTATCGATCTCATCATCCAGCATAAACATAATGCCATCTGAAAACCTAACAACAAATCAGTTAGAGGAGCCAGAAATCGAAATCGAAGCAATTAATGAAGAGCTCGAGGCACAACGTTCACTCACTCGTCTCCATTCGTCTGGCATATCAAATCGCGTTAGGCGTTTGCACTAGTCCCACATACATATATATATACATACGTAATATAATTATCCCAAATTCGAAATGTTTATTTCAATTATAATCTGTAATCTTAACTTAATCACATATATCGCATCATTAATGTGTAAAATAAAACAAAATATATCTACATAATTTGCAATAAAAGAAAGATTTTGTTGATTAGAACGAGTTATATATGTATATATACCAAACTCGTTTTTAAACATAATTTAATTATTAAATTTTATAAAATTATGTTAACGGATTTTGTAACAAGCTTCCCGTCTTTTTTGGTTCAAATATAGAACTTTTTCATAATTTCTTTTTTTAAATATAGATCATCTGCTTTAGAGATTATAGTATTTATGATGCGTTTCCGAAACCATGAATTCTATATATATTCTTGACCAGCATCAATAAACGAATCTATCTGATTAATAATCCTTTTCATTTTATTCCAAAGCATTTTCTTTTTGGAGCATTCAAGCCATGCGAATGAAACTTCTTTCAAGTAAAATTTTTAACATTTATATATCTAATAGCCATTGCAGGAGCGGATTAAAAATAACCTACTGTTTCTTAAGCTATATAACAACATATATATATACATATATATATATATATATATATATATTTTCTATTTTTAAGTTATTCTTCATATTAATTAATTTTCCCTTGAAATATATTTGACCAAATTGAGAATTTTTTGAATTTGTTTTACCTAGTCCTTAAATACCTTTAAACATATATAAATATATATGTAATAATAATAATATAATATAATATAATATAATATATATATATACATAATACATCGACGTAACTCTAGGAAACTTTCTTTTTTTTGTACCCTTTTCTAAATGTTTGCTAAATCTTTCCAGTTGGTTGTCTGAGTGTTTACTGTGAACAAACGAAACGAAGTGAGTGTGTGAGAGAGAGGGGATGGAGAGAGGGTGGGTAGACTGTGAGACTGGACAAAATGCAACTTTGTTGGTTTGCGTGCCGCAGCTATTAGCTTTTGTCCGTCTACAAATTGCCGCTTTGATGCGGTTGCTAAAGTAAAAGTAACCAAAAAGGGATAAAACTTTTGCGAGTTGTCCACCGCAAATTAAAGTGCACAAATGGTTAAGTTTTTCACTGAAATATTTGCGAGTCTGGAGACAGAATAGGTACAAGTAAATGGAATTTAAAATCGAGAGTCGTTCAATAAATATCTATTATACATATATGTATATCATTGTAAGCTGAAAAAAAATGTATACTTAAAAACTAAAATTATTGTAAGTTTTCAAACCATTAATTACAATCAAATTAAATGATTTAATTTATATTACAAAGTGTCCACAAAAAAAACAGATAACAAAAATTTCTTAATAAACACCACAGAGTGATAATTACTAAGCAACCCTCGTAGGTTGCTTAGAAAAATAGCTGTTTCCCAATAACAAAATGAACCAGGATTCTGTGCGGTTACCCCCCTCCACCTCCGCCAAGCTTACCCATCTCCTTCTACACAAAGTAAAAATTGCAGTCGCTTGCATTGAAGTTAAGGAGCCAACATTCTTGAGAAGCCGCCACCATAAGAAGCTGACAGAAAAGCAGTAGCAGGAGTCAGCCGGAAGATTAAAGGTTCTACAATGTTCTAGGGGCATGGCTTGAGAAAATGTGCGGTTTTTGCGGTTTACTTGAGAAATCTAATTAAATGAATAGGAAAATGCTAAACTGGGCAAAAAGCCCAAGCAAAGTATACAGCATTATAAAGGTGGCCGAAATGGGTGTGGGGGGGGGGGATGTAAATGGTTAGTTGTGAATGTAAGTTTAAGGACTGGCGTACTGACTGGCTGGTAGGCACATTGTGTTGCATTGTCCTGCTGCTTGTTGCATGCAACAAACAAGATAACTTATTATTAATAAGTTTTTGGCCAAAGTTTCAAACATTTGCAAAATTTGTTTCGAATAAGTGGTTAATAAGTTTTCCAATTGCGTAAATGTTTATGCCATGGTAAACAATCTTATATCCACTTATTATCGGTCATAAGTTTATCGAAGCTCTAAAGTATATTGATAAAATAATTTCACACAAAAAATGTTCTTAGTTATTAATTTAATTGTTGATGTTATAATGCTAATTTTCAGATGGTAATTTAGTAAAAATTTTATGCAAAATTTCTGTTATTTTTTTTCATAGATATCTTAATAATATGTTCCAACAGGTTTAAATAATTCCTTTCGATTCTTGATTAAATATATTTCAAAATTAATTTCACTGTTAGTCAGCACTCTTAAAAATTTTATTATACATATTATTTTATATTCCAACAAATGTCTGCATTCAACCACAATTAGTGTTGGACATTCATTTTTCATCAGGTATGACTTTTATATATGTACATATGTATATATATCCTAAAGGTATGTTAATACCATATTTCATTATAAAATCGATTGAAATCATTTTTTTCTTTATTTATTTATTCGTCAAAGAACATTTAAAATAAGTGTAAAAAATAACCAAAGGAAAATCATAAATTTTTTTATAATCGTATGACGTTTTTTTACAACCAATTTTTACCTTCATCGTGTAGTTGATAAATCGATGCAAATGAAAGAAGAAAACAAAAAAAAAATGAAGTAAGCAAGTCGTCCCTGCCGACTTGGAGTATACCCTGTACCAATAAGAGATATATGTATTTTATAAACTCAAACTCCATCCAAATCCCCATTAATTGAATATAAATTACTTTTTAAAATTCTCCTAGCAAGCCGAAACACCAAATTCATGCTTTCTCGCTCACTCATAACAGTGAACGAAACTAATGCGTCATTCGGTATAAAGCAATGCGCATGCTATCTCGCTCACACGTTTTAGCTGCCACTGCCCATAGAATTTCAGTACAAAACATATATACGTATTATCTCCGATATTTATTGACCGATTTCGACCAAATTTGGTCAGATGGTACATATTGGCTATATAATTGAGTCTACCAAAAATAAATACTGTAGCTTTAATACAACTCTAGATATAGTTTTTTCTAATTTTCGGGGGGCGGAAGTGGGCGTGGCAAAAATTTGAAATAAACTTGATCAGCGTACACACTAGACGGATGTTGACACCAAGTTTGGTTACTCTAGCTCTTATAGTCTCTGAGATCTAGGTGTTCATACGGACGGACAGACGGACGGACAGACGGACAGACGGACAGACGGACAGACGGACGGACAGACGGACAGACGGACATGGCTATATCGACTCGGCTGTTGATCCTGATCAAGAATATATATACTTTATGGGGTCGGAAAATTTTCCTTCTGCCTGTTACATACAATTTAGCGACTTTAATATACCCTTGAACCCTATGGGTACAGGGTATAATAATAAATGCAAAAAAATGCATTAATATTTCCATATAAATGCACGGATATCCTAAGGACTCCTAACATCTATCGTAACAAAGTTGTAATATAAATTTGACTATAAAGTCCTTTGAAATTGAATCAATAAATGAACAAAGAGTTAATGTTAATAGCTGTAAATATATATATATAGATACTATATATTAACTTTTTAATATATATCATATAAATTATTGGAAATTATTGGTATAAAAAAAGAACCTTGAGTTTTTTTTATGGTCTTATGGTTCTCTTCCCTCTCCATTCGTTATATCCTTTGCTCTTTTGTATTTTATCATGCTGGTTTTTTCTTTTCGTTTGTTTATTTTTGATCATTTGCCGCTAATGAATTTGTTTATGCCAAACGGCAAGTCCTTAACCCATTTTCACTTCTTGTTCTTTTATTTTTGTTTTCGTTTTTTGACCAAGTCTAAGCAATTTATGGTAGGACGTCATGACAATCTTCAATCTCTTGTTGAATGCAATAAAAACAAAAGAGAGGGGCATATTTTTTCTATTAAAGCGCATCGTATCAACCAAATGCTCAACTGTGCGATAAGACAGACAGACAGAGAGAAAGAGAGAGAGAGAGAGAGAGAGAGAGAGAGAGACAGAGAGACAGAGAGACAGAGAGACAGAGAGACAGACAGTGGAACCGACAGACAGATAGTAGATAGATAGACAGTCAAGTTGAAATCGGGTCGAAGTCGGGAATCAAGTTGGAATTGGAGTTCACATCCGGTTGGCAGTTGGTAGAGCTTACAGCACGCGCGCGTCTCATAAAAACGTATCAAAACATCCGTTGGGAGTCATAAAAATTTTGCACTTTGCCCCCTTCATTCTTGTTGCTATTGCCCTTGTTTCCCCACCCCCCTAAAGTCTTCTCATTCTTGCCTTTAGTCGTAGCGCTAACTTTTCGCCTAGCATCTATCTATGTATGTATATGTGTGTGTGTGTGTGTGTGTATATATGAGTGTGCAAGGGGGCGTATGTGTAATCTAATAAAATTCTCTGTTTATGTGGCAACAGGCACCATACATACATACATATACTACCACAGACTCTCGCTGGCTCAAGTTGCCTTTTCTGCCTAGCTAGTTAGCCGCAAGTTAGTTAGTTGTAGTAGTTACTTAGTTAGCTTTCCAAGTTGTGCAACAGTTGACCTGCTTTATGAGGTCATTCTCCCATAACCACGCCCATTCACTATACACATTGAAAATGATGTGTAACATTCAAGTTAAATGCAAAAAAAAAAAACAAAAAAACAAAATATAATCAAAACATTAAACAAACAAAATGTAAGATAGAAAAGAGATATGAAAGACACAGATATATACTTATATATACATAGAAAGATGTAAGATACATTCCTTAAATAGATCCTCTTTTAGATCCAAACTTAGTATAAATTAAAACAATTAAGATGAACTTTCTGGCCTTTGATAGCCTTTTCATGTCTAAGTAGCCCTTTACTTTACAGCATTATATTGGCTTCTTCTACATTTTCTTAGTCTCTCAGTCTTAATCTCGTGCTCTAACCGAAATCCCTTAATTGTCCTAATCCGGACATAAACCTAGTTGCCAAACCCCCCACCCATCCAACCATTTGCCATGATCCATCTCTTTACCAGCTGGGCTCATCTTATTCAAGTTGTTGGACTAACTAACTAACTATGTGACCCGAGAACCCATAACACATTCCTCGCTTTAAAACTTCCTCACAAAAACTTTGTCGGCGGCATCTAACCAACGTGGCCCAATCCAAACCCCCTTCACCACCCCTCATCCCCCCCTCATCCTATAACCATTATACCCAACAACCTACTCCGATCCTGTACGCCCATTAACCCATGGAATATACTTTTTGGGCATGGCAAATGGCAGCGCTGATTTACTTAGCAATTACAGCCAGCTGAGTGGCTGCTTGACGGACGAGTTAAGGGGATTGGGAGAATGGGTAAATGGGAATGATGTAGAGAGGCTGGCTATAAGAATGTATGTGGGTGTATATGTATGTGTGTGGGTGTGGGTGTGGGTGTGAGTAGGGGTACGGAGGGAGTATATGGTTATGGGGTATGGGGATACAATGCAATGAACTAGAAAGCTGTCTGATTAGCGTGGAGCTAGGAAAAGTTTTTCTTCACTTACACACACACACACACACACACTTACATACAGATTTATTGAGCTCGGTGTCCGCGTCAATAATTTGCATGAGACTTAAACATGGGTTAAGTCAACCTCGGATCGTGACCCCCCTCCGCCACCTCCCCCCCGCCAATACTACCCCAACCAAATCTCCAATTTCCTTCTTCAAGTGTCAATGGCCGCCGCTTTACCTGTGGGTGTGCGTGTGGGTGTGTGTGTTTAGAAGTGGAGAGAGAAGACAGAGAGAGAGAGAGAGAGAAAGAGAGAGAAAGACAGAGAGTGAGAGAGAGAGAGGGACAGAGAGTGTAAAAGCGTGTTAGGCGAAAAACTTTCTACGTTTTTGCTCGAGTTACTTCTTTACACTTTTTTTTTTCTGTTGTTTGTGCTGCAAGTTGCACGGTGAAGAATTAGGGAAGCGGGCCAGGGGCGAAATGTCACAAACACACACACACACACACACACACACACACACACACACACACACTTGCAAACAACAAAAGCTTCGACGTCGACAGAGTGACAATAAATTGTTAAGTGTAAAAAAGTTTATAGCATTTGAGTGAGTAAATGATGGCAACCGGCTAGGGATAACCATCCACCGCCCTTTTCGCACTTTTTCTTCTTCATCTTAGTCTCTCCCTTAAGCTCTCATTCACAGCCATTCTCCAACGCTCTCTCTCTCTCTCTCTCTCTCTCTCTCTCTGTCTCTCTCTGTCTATCTCTCTTTCTATTTCCCACTTAGCAAAAGTTCAAGACGGATTTAGTGTTAGGTGCCTCTTGGGTACTTGAAGCGAAAAGCAAAGCGACAGCACGCACACAGAAATTTTCTTGCAACCAACAAACGAAACCAGATTTGAGTTGAAGCCCACAAAAAGAAGCCCTAAAAATGTTCTGAGTGAAATACAATTCAGACATGCAGATCTATCAGTGAGTACATATATATATATTGCAAACAAAGGTAATATCTCAAATATTCTCAACTCTCAATTAAAGTGTAAAACCATTGATAAATTTTAATTATTAAGCTATCACTTAAACTGGCTACTAGTACTAACTTAAAATTAAAGCTTAGAAATGGTTAACAAAACAAATTATAAATAAATAATAATCTTATTGCTTAATTAAACTTGAATTTAGTTAACAAACATATGACTAAGAGTTAAGCCTAAGACAAAGTATTATACGAAATTGTTAAAGTTAAATATATTAAGTCAAAAACTAAGTCTTAATTTCTTCAATTTCAAATAAGTTGCAACTCCAACTTATAGTCGTGTTTAAATTTTAAATCAATTCTTTAGTCAAAGACCAGTTTAAGTAGAAGTTAAGGTTCTATAAATGAGGTATAGTAAAAGTAATTAAAAAAAAAAAGAAAATAGTTTTAGATTACTTTTTGAAAAGTTATATATTATATACATATACTTATATCAGGTAGATATTTATTTTGTTTATTAAAATTAATTATAGTACATTAAAGTAATAATACTATAACTAATTATTTATAAAACAGAATACTAGCTACTGAGCCTTCGAATCATCAATTAAATAAGTTCTTCATTTCCCATTAAACAAAAAGCCACTAAACAATAGTTAAGATTAGATTTGTTTTGATTAAATTTAAATACGAAGCAATTAAAAGATATTGAAAGAATTCTTTTCTTTTTTAGACCAGAATTAAGATCAACTTTTATAGTTTTTACACTACCCGACCAAATAAAATGTTCTTCTTTGAGTTTTCTTCTATCTTTCATTCTACTATCTTTTCTTCTTTCTATCTATGTGTGTATTTATCAACTGGTTATTTGTCTTTTCGTCTATGTATAATCAGCATGCAAATAAGTGGCTAAAGCTTAAGCCAAAGCTGTCTATATAGTCCCCCCCCTGTCCACCCCTTCCCCATCACATGAACAATTTTTTATCTCTATCAAATTTCCACTCATTGTCGACTTTGTTGTTGGACTGTTGCTTGTACCATTCCATCCGGACGTTAACCGTTGTGGCTGTCGAGAGGCCGTGCAGTTCCCTCAGTTGCATTTTGTCAGCGCGTTCGTCACGAAGTCCATGCGAGTCGAGTGAATCGTGTTGCGCTTTTATTTGCCGCTCTTTTGTTTATAAGTATATATATACCTACATATATATATATATTTTTTTTCATAATTTTTGTGTGTATGTGTGTGTATGTGCTTGTGTGAAAAGTGAATGCAAATAAGAAATAAATTATTTGTTAAATAAAATTATTTACAAAAAAAAAAAAAAAAGAGAAAATACTTTTTATATAAAAGATGGGTCAAGAGGATCAAGAGCTATTGATACGGGGCAGTAGTAAAAATACCTCGGCCGAGCATTTGCATAATGTGAGTATAATAAAAATTTTATATACAAATATTTTACATATATATATATATATAAAAATATATATATATATATATATATATATATATATATTAAGCATGCTTTCAGGCTTTTTCGCATGTGGCAATATCGAAAAATATTTTGTTGCAGCGTGAGAACTAGCCCCAAAAACCGCATGGACCACATGGACCACAACTTAACCGCATTGCAAAAAGGCAACTGCAACAACAATAGCAACAACAACAAAAACAGACATAACATCAACACGTTAGTTACACAAACCACGACTTTGTCATTAAAACAACAAGAATTTACATCAATAGATCAGACACGATGACAGACAGATAGATGGACAAACAGACAGATAGACACAAATAGATCAGACAACAGACAAAATGCATTATGCCAATCATAAATAATATTCGATTTGAAATCAAACAAATTTATAGTACAGAGAAATCTTTTCTTTTCTCTAGCTGAACTCATTTTCATCTATTTCAAGGTGCAATTTAAACAATCATTGATTTATATCATTAATAAGGTGCATCAAAAAAATATCTTAAACTTTTTAAAATCTAAAGTCAAACGAATTGTGCAAAATTATCTAATGAAATGTTAAGCAAATATTCCCACAGATAATTCTGCTTTATATATTCGAACTAATAATAATTTTCGATAATCTATATTTTTAACATAGATAAAATCTGCCTCTGTCACTTGATTATAATATAAATATATTAACAAAATATAGAAAATTGAATTTAAAAAATATTTAAAATTTATTAAGGAAATTTTGCATTTGTTTTGCTTAGTGGAAATTAGGGTTTACTTAATAATCTTCTTAATTTTATTATATTTTAATAATTAGTAACAAAATCTATGTTCAGCTCTGTTAGATGTGTAGATGAAGAGTATATATGAGGAATATAATAATAATATTTGTTTTCCTTCTTTATATTTCACAAAAAAAAAAAAAAATTAAAGATATTCAATGACGATAAATAAAAAAACGTTCACTATATTTAAGACATTTTTATAGGTTTTTATTTTCACTCATATGCTATAGGAACTTGTAAATTGTATATATACTATTTAATTTACAATTTTTTTTTTCAATTTTTGATATTTTTTATAAAACTTTTTCTTATACAATTTATTCCGCGAATCCCAGCGGATGCAATATTTGCCACTCCTCCCGCCCAACCGACCGTACAAGTACATAGACAACTAGACGAAAACTACACCTACTTACGAGCTTGATAGGGGGAATAGAAGCTTTTAGACTGGGAAGAGAGAACTGATCAGTCGGTACAGACAATAGTAATCAAAACAAAGGACTCGAAAGGATTCATACAAAGAAATGTTAGTAGTACAGCGTTTAAGGAATAAAGGTAGATAGTTTTTAGTAGGCCTGAAAGGTACAGAAAATTCTACTTGGGTTAATAGATCCAATAGATACACCAAGTATTATTCTACAGTTAGTAAGGGAGGGGAGGTTAATCAAAAGAAGCCTAGTCCAGTATGAGGGAAGCTTGACGTTGTGATCCCAGTTCAGACCACGAAGAGCAAATAGTAAAAACTGCTTTTGCACAGATTCAATTCTTATTTGGTGTGACTAATATTAAGGTGACCAAACACAAGAACGGTATTCCAAAATGGGGCGGACGAAAGAGATAAAGAGGATATTTGTAGTATAAGGATCGTCAAATTCTTTTGACCATCTCTTTACAAATCCGAGAACATCCATTGCTTTGCCAACAATTGTGGAAACATGGAAACCATTCATTACATTAAGACATTCTAAGGGAGAATTATTTAGGAAATCGGTTATGAGTTGAGGACAGTTCCTATTAAAAGTCATAACCCTTACTTACACTTTGTAGTGTTCAAGTTTAAACGAATGTATTAACACCAAAACAGATGACTACCCTAAGGCAACCCGGATGTCAGATTGATGCGTTTAGAATAAGAAGACTTAAAAGAAATTTCTGTGTTCTGTTTGTTAGGTACTCACGAATCCAACTCAGTAATATATATATATATATAATATAAATATAGAATATATATATTTATTTATTGAACTAACAGTTAATGATATAAAAAGCTATAGCATACCAAAGATTAGTTATGACAGATATAGTGTATAAAAGAGTCGGTTTTCCAACACTCACACTTTTGATCAGTTCGCACTTCATTGAAGATTGACAATGTGACTGCATATCTAGAGCTCCTGTTATCTGTATCTGTATCTGTATCTGTATCTATTTGTATTTGTATTTGTTTTCACATTTCCATCTTCATCTTCATCTGCATCTTCATCTGTCTTTGTCAAAGAGCTTTAGGCTTTTGTTTTTGTTTTTGTTTTTTCTTTTTGTTCATTTTTATTTATATACATTGTTGTGATACTGTCATAATCCAGTGTTATCTGGGTCATTATTTGACTGGCCATGGTATCAGTTACAGTCTATCTTACTACAAGTTACCTGCCACACTAGATACAGATACAGACATATCTGTTTACTTTAACAACACCACCAAAAAAAAAAAAAAAAAAAAAAAACCCAACTTTGCACCTTAAAAAATTCTCAATTGTTGTTATCGCATATTTTAGTCCCCCACTTCTCCAACCCTCCCCCCACCACAAATTCCCCTCACTACTCTACCTGATTGCTCTTCTTGTTTGCTGTTGTTGCACGTTTAGAAATGGGCTAAACAAAAATGTTAGAAAAAGTTTTGCACCTTTTTTTGTTTTTATTATGTTTCTTTTTATTTTTTGTTTTATTTTTTGGTATGATAATGAGTGAGTGTGAAGAAGTTTCTTGGGCAAAAAGTTTCCTTTAAAATAAAGAAAGAAGAAAATGTAAAAACAAATTGTTACAAAATAATATGAAAATTATAAAGTGCAATCACCGTTCTAAAAATACCCTATACAGAAAATAATTCACTTTAATTTGACATCTAATGTTAAATTTTACATTAAGAATTTCTGAAAGTTAATTAAAAAAAAGTCATACTTTAATTATTATATACGAAAATTAACCAAAAAAAAAAAAAAGTAAAAAAATTTCCAAATTCTTGAATTCTATAATTTGAATATAGAAAGTTAAGTTCAC
This sequence comes from Drosophila sturtevanti, assembly GCA_018150375.1. NCBI lineage: Eukaryota > Metazoa > Arthropoda > Insecta > Diptera > Drosophilidae > Drosophila > Drosophila sturtevanti. The sequence goes on from JAECWJ010000378.1 coordinate 3,093,183, forward strand.
TTTTGTATTATATAATTTATATTATATAATTATTTAAATTTTAAAATATTAAAAAAGATAATTTTATTAGATAATTAATTAGACGAAAGCAAACTAAATTGTTGAAAATTCTTTTACTTTTGTTTATTTAACAATTCCAAAGTAATTCCCGAATAATTTGAACACAAAAACATATAAAAATTCTACATTAGGTAAACAATTTAATTAAATATCAAATTCTAATTTTAAATTTTTAAAATACAACATTAAGAAATTAAACAACATAAAAATTAAATGTTAAAGATTGAAAGTAAAATAATGACAATAATATTTCGAAATTCATGAATATTTATTTGTTTGCAATTCGAAAAAAGAAAAATGTTAAAATGAAAACTGACAATTGAAATGAAAGAATATGTATCTGGAATGGAGTTATTTATTTATTTATTTGTTATGCAATTTAAGCATTAATCTATGGCAATTTACCTGAGTGGAGGGACGAATACACATTTTTGTATAAAAAAAAGTGAACAAATTGAGTTGCTGGTTTATTGAGTCATTGAGTGAATGTTTTCATCTTTCTCCTTCGCTTTCTCTTTCTTTCTTATTATTCTTTTCTGTCTTGTATTTCTTTTTCTTTTTTTTTGTCAAGTTCATTAAATAAACTTAGTTCCCGCCATTGGCATATCAACAAGAACATTTTATTTTTTTTTTTTTTTTTTTTTTTTTTTTTTTTTAAGGCGCCATATGGCGGCAGTGGCAGCCGCATTTTCTTTATAAGTAATTCAAAAATAGCACGCAAAGTAAAAAGTACGAAAAATTAAATAAATATGAAATGTAAAATACAAGCTGTGAGTCCAGGACGAAGGGTAGGTAGACAGCCAGCCAGCCAGCCAGCCAGTCAACCAACCATCCAACCAGACAGACAGCCAGAAGATGGCAGTATCTTCTACTTCAAGACCAGTACCAAGATAATACACAGTAAAAGATACAGACCGAGAGAAAGAGACAGGGAGAGTGCGAGGGAGAGGGAGAGGGAGAGAGAGAGAGCTATATAACGTGAAGAACGCAACGTAAGCAAATAAATACAGGAAAAACTTTTTAATAACATTTTTCGGCCTCATTTGTTGTGAAAACAATTTTGCCAGGATCTTGGAGCGTCAACAAAAAAAAAAAAAAAAAAAAAATGAAAAAGCAAAAAAAAAAAAAAACGAAGAAAATCAGGACCACCCAAACATGGACCCAATGCTCACCAACCCAGATGCTTGTAACGGATATTAAATTTTTTCCGCGTTTACCTCGAGACGTCAACCAATTTCTTGAAACCATCTCAAAAGTCAGTCCGAACAGAGATGAGGCTGAGACCGAGAACTGAGACTGTGACTGAAACTGAAACTGAGACTGGACGGGGGTCAGAGAGTGGAATGGTTGGCTGGCTTGGTCCTTAGGTCCTTCAAGGTGGGATTATTAATAACCTGTGCGACATTTTTTTTTTTTTTTTTGTTTTTCGGTTATATTTTTTTTTTTGCCTTCGCTTTGCATTGAATGTCAGCTTTTATTTTGCTCTTCCTTCATATTTCTTGCTTAATTTTTATGATTATTTATACAAATTATTATGAGAGAAGCCAAGGAGGACCAGGACCAGAAGGAGGAGCTGAAGTAGGTCCTTTGGCCGAAAAAGAGACAGAGAGAGAGAGAGACAGAGAAAGAGAAAGAGAGGCAGCGAGAGCTAAAATGTTTTCCATATTGTGGCCATCATCATTTTTGCTTGCTTCGCCAATTAGTGAAGCGCTATTATTTATGTTTTTCTTGGTTTTGCTCATACCCTGTAGATAGAAGAGTCTAAAAGGGTATATAAAGAGTATCAGATGAATATTTTACATAATATTATAAATCTTGATTAGATTAGTACAGTTCTTACTATGCAATTTCTTTAATATTTTATAGAAAAGGCAAAGAATCACAGTTAGATGGCAGCACACGGTATTATTATTATTGTTTATTAGAACTTGTCCCCATCTGAATGATTACAGGGTATCTCCAAGTCGTAGATTATTCAATTATTATTTTGTTTATTATTATTATTATTTTTTTTTTTTTTTTGGTAGAAACCTCACAAGCTAAGGGAAATGTTGAATATTTCAAAAAGCAATGATGGCGGAGCAGATAGCCATACCGCAAGCCTCATTACTGTCGGTTGGGGGCGGTGAAGTCATCTCTGGTTACCATTTACCATTTAGTTCACAAGAAGCCCTATGAGGCATATACAACTCGTATACACACGCACACACACACACACACACACATATACAGTTTAATCTGTATACTACCTTTAATATATTGATGAATGTAAATAAATTTTTACATTAAATTGTGTGGAAATGGTTACAAATAAAGGTCATGGTTTTTCACCTAATTGATATATTTATAAATATATGAATTAAACCATTTAATTTTCATAATAATCGAAGAGTAAATATTCAATTAAATGAACAGGCAAAAAAATTCACCCGAAAGATTTACTCGATTTTTAATCCTGATATATATATCGCTTTAACTATTGCAAAATTCTTAGACCCAATCGCAAAAATGAAAATTTTCCAACTAATATTTTACCCATGAAAAAAATTATATAAATTGAATTCACTTTTTTTTTTTTTGATTATGACAAATATTTAAATACTTTTTAATGTATGTATTTTTTATATTTAACAGATATGTATTAGTGTTTTCTTAAAATTTAAAATGAAAAATGCAAAAAAAAAGGAATATAAAATAAAATAAAAGTTAACTATATTCCATTTCAAATTAAAGAATTTTTCGAAAACTAAAACATAATCAAACAGTTCTGTTACCAATTTTAAACTTAATGAAAATTAACTAATCAGCGATAAGTACTTAAAAATTTTCTTAAAAATACTTGAAAGTGAATATAAATTTAACGAAAGCTAAAAATCAGATTTGTATGATTTGATGAATTAATTAAAATCAAATTTTGTTAGAAATCACTCATAATTTTCATTTATAAAGAAGTTTTTCGAATCACGATCTATGGTTCGATTTTGTAGTGTGGTGGGCATTTTATTGAGGTTCGACTGTGTGTTCTACTTTAAAACGTTGCTTAATATTAATTCTTATGTTTACAATAACAAAATGCATGTGTGAATAAATTAATTGTCTATTTAATAGCAAAAAATTCCAAAAAAAATTCGATGGAGGAATTAAATAACAAAGAATCGAATTGAAGGCGATCTCTTTTCATTACTTATACTTGGCAGAGAGGCATAATGTTATTTTAGGATTGTCAATGTTATAAAATTTATACTAAATGTTTATTATTTTATTTTACATATCACTAAATTTAATATTCTTGAGAACAAATTAGTTTTCCAAAATTATATTCATGTGTAGAACTAATTTTAATAAGAGCAAAATAATTATTTATTTTTTTTAACTGTTTCGTACTTTTGAAATTTTGGCAATTTATAATTTGAAAGGATTCAAAACCAAAATCGATGCGAAGTTAAAGAATCTGAAAAGCGTATGGTATTGACATCAAAATCGAAATATCCTTCTAAGATATGCATATATAGATTATGTACATAATTCAATTAAAGAAAAAAAAAATCTTTGTTTAAAATAAAGATTATTCATGCAATTAAATTAATACAATTGTGAATTTATTTTCATATTATTCATTGGTACTTTTAGACACTTTTCTCTAGTTCGGTTTCACTTTGGCAAAGTTTATCAAGTTCCAAGTTGAGTTAAGGAATCCATTCATTCTATCAACATCTTCACTAAGTCGTTAGACAATCAACTTGGTCGAATCCTTAAAGTTCTTCTTTTTTTTTATATATTTAATAAAAACAAAACTCAACTCGAATCCCAGCGATTTACACTCACAATTGTCTTATGAAGTGGCAACATGGCGAACCGTATTCGGTCCTTGGTCCTCGGTTGTTGGTCCTCCGTTCTCCTTCAAGGACATAGTCGGCTGCGGCTTATGGCCATCCTAATTTGCACATTTTAAATAGGCAACGCCGCCGTTGCCGTTTCACTTCCACCCCCCCCTTCTTCTCCTCTTCATTCTCCTACTCCTTCTTCATCATCTCCATTTCCATTCTCGCACTTAATGTTTGGAGAGCATTTTTATTAAACAGATTGATGTAGTGATGGTAAAGGGAGAGCGACATGTGGCAGGGGGGTTAGGTTAGCAAAGCAAAGTCGCAATGAAGGGAAGTAGGGGGACAGCAAATGGCTTAGGCTTAGGGATTAGCGGGCTAGCTAAGATTTACGCACCAACGCCCTTTTTTATGGACGGACGGCGTGAAATTGAAAAGTTTTTCGTAAAGAGCTAAGAACGATATGCGGAGGAAAAACCTTTTTTCCCGACCTTTGTTACCCGCTCTTTCTCTCTCTCTCTCTCTCCGTCAATAATTTTTTATCTACATTTTCATTTGTGTTTCTTTATTATGTATGCTTCAGCAGGGTGATCAAGGGGGTGCCACCTCACAGAGTTGCATTAATCAGGGCTTTGGACAAAGCAAAAACTATGGAACCCTAAAAACACCGCCATCGCCGCCACCAGATGACACTGGTTCAACACAAGTATCAGAGAATCTTACCTATGCCTGGCATAATTTGGATATATTTGGAGCTGTCCATCAACCCGGCTCCGGATGGCGTCAATTGGTGAATCGTACACGTGGCCTTTTTTGCAATGAACGTCATATACCAGCACCGCGAAAGCATTTACTTAAAAACGGTGAGTAGAGGGTGGGGTGGGGGGGGGTGGTATTTGTATTTAAAATCATTTACTTAAAACTATATTATGAAATTTTGATGGCAAAATGGAAAATTAATATAAATCAAGTAGGTTAGGTCTCTGAACAGGAGTCAGAAAACCAATGGACTTGACGACGACGACGTGATTTGATCAATTTTTCGTTACCATCTTCACGATCATCGAAATTGGCATTGGCAATGCCATAACGTACCCAATATATGCTTGGAACTAATCTTTTACCATTTCTTAATGGTGCACTACGCCGTATTAACATTCTGGGACGATATTTTTTTAGTCGGATTCCATCCAATCCAGAAATCTGACTTAAAATGTGCGGCACTTTTTCATTGAAATGATCTCCAATCGAATTGTTACTTGCCATAATTTGGAAATTCGACATATTGTTGCATACCCTTCTTTCAAACTTATGTTGTTTGATTTAGTTTCAGACTGTAACTGACTATCATTGATAGGCATTAAATATAAATTCATTGAATTTAAATATCAAGGCATGCTATCTGTTTAATACCTTCGATCCAATACTTCGCTTAAGACTAAAAGAACACTATAAAAAAAAAAAATAATATGAATCTGTTTTCAGTTTGCGGTGTGGCCTATCCTGGCGAACTGTTGGCCGTAATGGGTAGCTCTGGAGCTGGTAAGACAACACTACTCAATGCCTTGGCCTTTCGTTCACCGCAAGGCATTCAGGTATCACCATCTGGAATGAGATTACTTAATGGTCATCCAGTCGATGCAAAAGAGATGCAGGCCAGATGTGCCTATGTTCAGCAAGATGATCTATTTATTGGATCACTTACCGCCCGGGAACATCTCATATTCCAGGCGATGGTCCGAATGCCTAGAAATTTAACCTATAAACAACGTGTTGCTCGAGTGGATCAAGTAATACAGGAATTATCGTTAAGCAAATGTCAGAATACAATTATTGGTGTACCGGGTCGAGTGAAGGGTCTATCGGGCGGTGAACGAAAACGTTTGGCCTTCGCCTCGGAAGCCCTCACTGATCCACCGCTATTGATATGCGATGAACCCACCTCAGGATTGGATTCATTTACAGCCCACAGTGTGGTACAGGTACTAAAGAAGCTATCGCAAAAGGGTAAAACCGTCATTCTAACCATACATCAACCTTCATCGGAATTATTTGAGCTATTTGATAAGATTCTATTAATGGCCGAGGGTCGTGTTGCCTTCCTTGGTACTCCCAGTGAGGCAGTCGACTTTTTCTCATAGTGAGTTGATTATATAATATCCCTGTGAAATGAAAATGAAAAGAATTTATCCATTTGAATTTTAAATTTTAGTGTAGGGGCACAATGTCCTACGAATTATAATCCAGCCGATTTCTATGTCCAAGTATTGGCTGTAGTGCCTGGCAGGGAGACAGAATCCCGGGAACGTATAGCCAAAATTTGCGATAATTTTGCCATTAGCAAGGTGGCCAGAGATATGGAACAATTGTTGGCAGCCAAGAGTCAGTCACAGCCATTGGAGCAACCAGAGAATGGGTATACCTATAAAGCCACATGGTTTATGCAATTTCGTGCCGTACTTTGGCGTTCATGGTTATCGGTGTTAAAAGAACCATTGTTGGTTAAAGTTAGACTTATTCAGACAACGGTTAGTTTTTCATTTAGTTTTTAAGAATTTGCAAAAAAAGAAAAATGAATTCAATTATTATTATTCATTTTTCAGATGGTTGCCATTCTTATTGGGCTAATCTTTCTGGGTCAACAGTTAACCCAAGTCGGTGTTATGAATATCAATGGAGCCATTTTTCTCTTTTTGACCAATATGACATTTCAGAATGTATTCGCCACTATAAATGTGAGTTGAAATCGATCTAAAAGAATGGCTATATACTTATTGATTAATTGATATATGTACTTAAAATTTCAATATTTATGCAATTTCTATTTAGGTCTTTACATCCGAACTTCCGGTTTTCATGCGAGAAGCTCGAAGTCGTTTATATCGCTGCGATACATATTTTCTGGGCAAGACTATAGCGGAGCTGCCATTGTTTCTTACTGTGCCATTGGTATTTACAGCGATTGCCTATCCCATGATTGGATTACGTGCTGGAGTAATGCACTTTTTCAATTGCCTGGCTTTGGTCACTTTGGTAGCGAATGTGTCTACATCGTTTGGTTATCTTATCTCCTGTGCCAGCTCATCTACATCGATGGCCTTGTCGGTGGGTCCACCGGTTATTATACCATTCCTTTTATTTGGCGGTTTCTTTTTAAATTCGGGTTCGGTACCCATTTATCTGAAATGGTTGTCTTATTTATCCTGGTTTCGATATGCAAACGAGGGTTTGCTCATCAATCAATGGGCCGATGTGGAACCCGGGGAGATTACCTGCACCTCATCGAATACAACATGTCCCAGTTCTGGTAAGGTCATATTGGAGACATTAAACTTTTCGGCTGCCGATTTACCATTGGATTATGTGGGTTTGGCTCTACTTATTATAAGTTTCCGAGGATTCGCCTATTTGGCTTTAAGATTGCGAGCAAGACGCAAAGAATAAGTGGAATGGCGACTGGAACTTTTATCATATCTGTATTAAATATTGTTTTATTTGTATAAACCTCTTCCCCAATATCACATACACAAATCGAAACAAGAACGAGCGAAAGAAAAATTAATTGTTACTTAGTTTGGATTATATTACAAATTTGTGTGGTGTTTTTTTTTTTTTAATAAAGTTTGCTTTTGATACCATACAAAATGAATTAACTTCTTGTCAATTTAAATTTCGCGCTCATTTTCAACACTAATTCAACACACACACATGGGCTGACCAGCAAACTAAACTCACCTCACTAAGTGAATCAAAATGCCACCACACTTTGCTTACACCACCACAGCCACATCATGCTTCCTCTCTTTGTTATTCGCTCTCACAAACATGCTCTCGCAGTCAGCGGGTCTTTTGCGTATTTCTTTTGTTCATGCTTGTTGCTCTTTGGGCAATAGGGATGACCGTAAGAATCAGTGGTTCATTTAATGTTATGTATATGAAACCAGCCAACCATCATTTTAAAACTATATACATACACACATAGTTTAGTTCACTACTCACTAATTTCAATGAAAATTTCTATTTTATTTTTATTCCTTGATAAAGCAAAGTCAAGAGAACGCTGCTATCGTTTATGAGCTCAATTTTGAAACTCTATTCGTCATTTAGTACAAGTAGGCTGCTGTTTTTAAAATATTTAGCGATAATTTCAAATTGATTATTCAACTTTAGTTTTCAAAAGATCTTTGCAAAAGCAAAGTTCTTGTCCAACTTTTTTTTTGCAGGACAACACCAAATCTGATAAGCTATGTTGAATGCGAACTAGTTCCATTCAATTATTTAGCTTTCGCATACGCTCCCGCTCTCTTTTTGTCTCTCTGCGACCAGAGAGTGATTCTCTTGCGTTGGCGTTCCGTTTACCTTTAGCTCTGGCAAAAAAAGTTTGTGTTGCTTTACTTTTTTTTTTTTTTTTGGATTTATGTTAGTGTATTTAATACATGTGGATGTGTGTGTGTGCAAAAGTATTTAAAACAAAAGTGCAACGGAAATAGTTAATAACTAAATTTTAGTAGTTGCTGCGGTACGCCTCGTCGTCGGTTCGCTTGTCGTCGTTGCGTCGCTGTGTCGGTCAAAGTCGCCAAAGAGAACGAAATAAAAACGAAGAAAACGCAAAAAAAATATATAAAAAAAGACAAAAACGAATGTATTTTTAAACAACAACACACGAAAAGCGAAACCATAAGCAAAGCGGCAAAATAATTTTCCAATTTTCAAGTGAAGCAAAAACAACAACAACAACAATAACAACTCGAGAAGCAAAGCAAAAGCATAAGAGAAGAAAAACATAAGCAAAAATTGATAGTGTATTTATTTTTTTTTTTTTGGGTTAGTGGTTTCTTTTTTTTCTGTTTTTTGTTTTTGTTAGTTTTTATAGTTTAAATTTTCCTTGAACAAAAGTGAACGTGGCACAATAAAAAAAAACAATAATAAAAACAATATAAGCGGCAGCAAAAAAGTTTGCCCCGACAAACAACAAATTGATTTTTCACCAGGTCGCGGCCGGGCAAACCGGGAGGACCGCCGGGAATTATAAACCGCCCATAACCTCAATAATTGATCAACATTATGAATATCGATACGCTGCGAAATGAATGGGATGAACTTAGCCGGGAATATACCGAGCTCGAGGTGAGGGCCGATTTATATATACATATGTATGTATATCAATATACATACATATGTATATATGTTTTCCCTGTTAACAAACAAAAAAAAAAAAAAAAAAATAAAAGAAAAAGAAAAAAATTGCAAAATTCAACATAGTGGTTTTTCTTCATACCATCTTTCAATCTTAAATATTCGTAGAATTGCAATAGACTGTATGTTGAACTGCTGGAGCAGCTGCATGGCCATCAACAGAAATCGTTTAACGAGATCAAACACCAGCGCTATCGTATGAATCAAATATCGGCCTCATTGCGACAGTGAGTACTTTAAACAATAGACAATAAACTAATTGAATAAAATATAGTTCTTAACTAAAGACCACTGTGTCATCACTTAACATCCCGACTTGTCGCTTAATCTTAAACTATGTGTACATATGCAATATGCAAATCGAAATCAGTCGGGTTCATTAAAATAGAAATTACTTGAACTTCCGTACTATAGGTGTTACGAATGCACTCGTTGTGTATTGTACCTCTTTCGATTTCGATTGCAACTTTGATCCAAAACTTATTAACGAAATAACCATTTATAGTGACAATAAAAACTGTACCCTATCAAACTACCCCCAAAAGCTATGAAATTTCAAATTATATAGCGACGCATTTACTCTACTGCCAAATAATTATTTCATTTTGATAGTGAGTACTGTACTGCATAGAGTTGTGCTCTTAACCTCGCAACTAGCTTGTACATTCTCCTTCAACCCCTTTTGCCAATTGAAACACGCACTCTACTTATGTATGTAGCATTCCCTTGCTTCTTGCTTGTTTCTATCCCTATTCCTATCCCACTGTTTTTTTCCCCTTATCATGCCACATTCTTACGGCAATTAGACGACGTCGTTCGTTTATTAAATGCTTATCAGGTTTGGTAACAATTTGTATTATACCCTGTAACCTCTATGGAGACAGAGGATATGTATGTATGTACATATATAGAAGTCCTCAAGATATATGCAAATGGGAAAATAAATAGTTTAGCTTTCCTACTTAATTTCCCGAAAGAATGAACTTTACGTCTTGGTTCCGGGATTCATAGTGGAGAGTGTTAATACAGTAGTAGAAGGTCTCCACCCATCGGCGTCATAGATGCCATGTTAATTATAAAGTCTCATAAATTTATGTTTTGAAATAGATCAGCTAAATAGTATTAATATTTTCATACCTTTTTGCTCCATTAGTTTAGTTATGGGATGGTCTTAAGATCTAGGCGAAAATGTTATACCAAAAAGTTCTTCGTAGTAAATATACTATAATACAAGGGTTATTTTATTTTCCCGTGATAGATCATTACTAATTTGGCATTATAGACGTAAGGAGGGAAGTCATTGAAAAAATCTCAAAATTTCACTTAATTGCTTTTAAACTGAAGGGCTGCAATATCTCAGCGTATAAATGACTATGTTTAGACGAGATTTCAGTTATAGGATCGAACAAACTGATCGATCATTATGAACAAAATATCAGGAATCGTATTTCACTATATTTTCTATACTTTGTAACAGGCATTCATGAAAAATAAGATGGTACATTTAAGTACCACAGCGTATCTTGAAGTCGGCACTACAATTTTTTGCCTATGTTTTTTTTTCTAATCCATCACAAAATTTTAAATGTTCCGGCTTTGACGAAGTTTTGTGCTTTACAACTGTTTATTGAGATAATACTTCATTTCTGATAAACAAAAAAAAAAAAGAAACAAAAAGAAAAGTAAAACCATATTTTTTACCTTCTTCAACTAGACTTTGCCTCTAAAATAATAATACTGTTTATTATTAAGACCATAAAGGCAACAAACAAACAAACAAACATAACGACAACAAATACATACATACATATGTGCATACATATAAGCAACAACTGTTACTGTGTTCATTCGTTTTGTAATTGAAGGTGGACAGTGAGAGAGGGGACAGTGGGACAAACTGTGAGGTTTGGTCTGCTTTATGTGTGAGCATAGTGGAACTGAAATTGAAACTGGCCAGCTGACCGGATGCCCTTGACCCTGTCTTGGATTTGTGTGTTGTTGTCGTCGCTGATTTGCTGCTTTATACAACAACAAAAACATATGTAAAACTTATACAAAGAGGAAAAAACAAAGAAAAAGAAAAAGAGAAAAACTCGCGCAACACGCAACCAGTCAAAAGCAAATACAATTGCATAGATACATATGTATGTATATATATATATATATATAAATATTTGTACATACATGACCATGCACACTTACAGACTGGGTCAGGTACAGTGGAACAACAATGAGCAAACACTGTTAGATTTTTGAAATAGAGAAAATCTACTTATAACTTCAAAGTTTAAATCTGTAAATGCATTTCATTTATTATACATACACATATATATATATACATATGTCCCAAAGCCCTTCAGTCTAATGCTAAAAACGATCTTTGCAAACTACATTCAATTAAAAAAAAAGTTTGATAGTTTATTTTGATCGAAATCGGATCATAATTTCTTAAAAATTAAACATTTCCATTTCTTTTTTAATCATTTTCCGCAAGCTTCTAATGACAATGCGAATTCTATTTTTTATTTCTCAAGTGGGCGTTCGAGTGATATGGCCAATTGCTTCAATTAGACAACCTAATGAATATATGATATAAAAACGATTGTGGCTTAATATTTCCATAACAGTTGTAGTTGGCAGTTTTTAACTGATTAACTAACTAAAAATCTCCACAACAGCTGATTATATAAAAAAAGAATAATTAAATTATTAATAAGCGTTGTGGCAACAGCTGATTATTTGTTTAATTCATCAATATGAATCAGAATTGACAACTGTTGATGTTGCCCATTGTCAAAAAGTGGAAACAAATATGAATAACAAAATGATCTCATTTATAGCGTTATTTATTGTGATTCACATTCAATTCCCACGCCTCAATGCCATAGACACTTTGACCCACTGTGCATCAAAGCGTAAGGTAATAACAACCTGTTGTTGTTGTCGTTGAAGTTTCTCTCTCTTTCTCTACCGCTGAACTTCTTCTCTGCCTATTTACACCCTCCATCTCAAATGGAAAAAAAATTGAGTGGATGGATTGAGCTAAGGAGTGATGGGTAAGGGTTAAGTGGGAGGGGGCTTCACAATGCTGTGAAGGCTTTTTTTATTTTCTTCACACTTTTAAATCTCGCCAGTTCCTTATCTCGTTATGTGTTTTAATACCCTACACTTATTAGATTAAAAAGTTTATTTGGGCTCTATAATATGTATGTAATTACCTTTGACTTAAGACATGCAAAAGCTACTCCAATTATAGATATACATATATGTATGTATATATTAGTTATATTTAATGTGTCTATCTGTATTTGATAAATTATACAATTCAAATAAATCTATCAAAAATGCAATTTCCATAGTATATAATAAATAGAATTTCTTATGAAATGAATACAAAATTTATAAGTTTGATTTTTTCTAACAATTTTGATTACGTATAAATAAGATTGAATAGTTGTTTCTGCAGCATATAAATATTCTAGGGTATATGTTAGTCGACGAACTTACCTCCTAAACTAAACACTTGGAATTTATATTTTATTTGTCGCAAGCGTTTTGAGTCGCGTGTTCCACCATCACGTTGGCTACTATATATACATAACATATGTACATATGTACATATATATACATATATATATGTTAATGTATGTATGCATCTATAGGCACATGTATGCAGTTCTGTATATATGTACATACATATATCTTAACTATATATATAGCTAATAAAATCCATTAAATATAACAATTGTTTTGTAGAGTTTTAAGTCGCACCAAAAACAAATAATTTGCAGTTAGTATAGTTGCTTATTCTTATTTGGCATATATGTATGTATGTACGTATGTGTATATATTTATAAATCCATATGTATATACCACATACATACATACATACATATATATGTATATATTTTTGTTTTATTTTCGCAAATGAATTTTAATTGAAATATGCAAATAAAAGGCAGTTAAGGCATTTACTCAACTGTTTGTTGTAATTCTCATTGCTGTTGTTGTTGTTGTTGTTATTGTTGATGTTTGTTGGATTTTTAAATATATGTATAAGTTTTTTGTCTTAAGTGAAAGATGACGAAAAAAAAGGTGTGTGCTTGTGACTGACATATTAGTATGTATGTATGTATGTATGTATGTATGTATGTATGTATGTATGTATGTATGTAGACATCACAGTGTACACACCCACACACTTCCATATGTATATACATACGTAACTGACTTAATAGTAGGGTATGTCAACAATCATCATTATATTATTATCAGCATTAAGAGAGACGAGGCGAGACATTGAACTTTGATCAATAGCTTTTTGTTTGTACATATATCTCAAGATATATAAACTAGATATACATATGTATAAGTACATACATATGCCATAAAACTAAAAGAAATGAAAATGAGGAAATCATTATAATTAAGAGTGGGGAAATTTGAAAAGGTTTTAACACATATAAAGTACTAAAACTTTTTCTACATTTGCCATATAAACTGCAAACTAAAAATATAACTAAAAATGCATTAAAAACATTTCCTTAATTGTGATTATAATACAAATGTTTCTATCACTAACTTAAAGTTCAACATTTTGAGTTCATATTTTAATTCTTGGGAATATTCAAAAAGATATTTCCAGATGATCATCTCTTTCGTATATTATTTTTATGCAATTAAAATAAGTGTTAACATTTTTTTTTAATATCGATAGCCAATAGGTATTAAAATATATATATGATTATATTATATATATAACTTATAAATTTAAATATTGAAAATTAAGTTCGACAGTCTTTTTATAGCAAATTTCAAAATTTGGAAAAATCAATATTTTTTAAATTTATAAATTATATAATAATGGAATCGCAGTTTCGTTAAAAATGCTTTAAAATTTGTGATCGAAGATAGACGTAGATACATTTTATACATTATTAAGTATTTTAATAATTTTTCCTTCAGTTTTCTTATTTTATTTGTGTGTTTAATAATAAGTAATAAGATTGAGAAGATTTAGATTCATTTTTCTTTTATTAAATAATAAATTTGTAATTTATAAAATAGATTACTTATGATAAATAATAAATTTATTATTTTTTTTTTATGAATTAACTTATCACTTTACTATACTTTTTAAATTTCACGTGAGATATTATTTCTTTTCGTCAGCGTTGCATACATATATACTTATATAATACATATATACTTATACTTATATTATACATATATACTTATATTAAACTTAGCTATATACATAGTAACAAATATTCTAATCAGTATAGTCTGTATATAGAAGAGGGATCTATATACCAAATTTCAATTCACATCTACAGATCAATATATTTACAAATATATTAAATTTATTTAGTTTTTTAGACTTGCATTATTGTTTACTTATTATATATTGATAATAGAAGTGATATTGACATAATATTTCAAAAGTTTGCTAATAAGTAATCCCATTTTCTATATTATCATTCCTCATATAGCCAATCTTTTGCATTTAATCGTACTGGTCGTTAAACACAAGTTATATTGATTAACCTTCAGTTATCTATTACGATTAAGAAATCGTAATCGTTTCGTTTAACTATCTTATTAAATTTTTCTATATATGAAGCCTTTGTACCGTACAGATAGTATTGGTATTATTACCACTACTATAGATAATTCTATATCTGGCAATTTTGAAATTCTGATCGATTTATTTTCTAGAAAGAATTATGTCTTCTCTAGGAAACACTATTTCTAATCCTTGTCAATGAGAGTGACTTTTAAATGTATGTACTAACTAAATTAGTGCTGCTAGTACATACTAGTTGCTACGACAATATTTTTGTTTTTCATTTTCCATTTTTGCTAAGTACCCCCTCCATACGTTCGTTCGGTACGTTTCAAACAGAGTGTGTGGACTTATCAGGCATTTTGTAGGTGTTTAAAAATAAAACATGAATTATACAAGCGATTGATAAATTGCCTACCAACCGTACAATAATAATAATAATAACAACAACAACATCAATAGAGAAAATCGAATCGGCAGTGAAGCGAAATGGTTGAGCCCAAAACTCACATACGTTCCCATTGAGGGGAATGGCGGAACGACGGCAAAAAGAAAAAAAAACAACAACGTACATACATACGTCCAATGTCATAAATTTTCAACAAAAATCAAGTTACCTTTGAAGCGCCATTGGATGATGATAAATACCCATATGAACATAAATAAGTATATACATACATACATACATACATACATACATACACATACATACACATGCATAGTTACTGTTAATTGGCCTGACAAACCCACCCATATCGTCCCATACCACCCACCTCTTTACCCCTACTCCACCTGCACTTATCAATTATGTATATCTAAATTGAACTTTGACGCTGCTGAGGCGGCAAATATCGAGACAATTTTGTCCGCTCATATAATCGTATCGACAAAAAAACAGAAAACAGAAAAAAACAAAATGTAAACCTCTTTTGACCATTCAATAAAACAATAAACATTAACAATAAACCAAAGTCCAAAAATGAACTGAAGCAATACAATTATATGTATAATAGTTTATATATACTTACATTAGTTCATTTATACATATGTATATACGTATGTATATTATTTTATTTATGTAAATTTTAATTATAAAAAATATGAATTATTTTTTTCAAGTGGCACTTGAAATATAATAATCGTCGTTATCACTTTCGATTTATATGTATGATTATTATTTTCATCTTGAATGTAAATCCCCTAGTCAATTTGATTAACATTAGTTGCTACATTTATTAGATATTGTATACATGTATATATATACATATATATATATACGATTATGGTTTATCTAAAAAGGGGGAGAATTATTCCGATTGCAGAGTTCCATATGAAGCTATTAAGTAGTCATTTTACTAAGAATTTTTTTGTGATTAGAGAGGGGTCTAATAAAATTGTTCATGGCTGCCGACTCAATAAAGTATATACATATATATATATATATATATATATTTATATATTCGATCTGCATAAATAACTTGTCTTTGATGTGATCCATCTGACTTTTTCCTCCATGCGTCTTTTAGGTAATAAGTTTTAAACTAAGTGAATAGAACTCAATATTTAAGCTTTGTAATTTTTCAATTGTGCAAATCGAACTACTATATCTTAAGAAAGATCTATAGAAAATTTAAATTAAAAAAAAATTTTATTTTATTTTTCCAATTATACCATCTAAACTCAACTGTTTTTTTTTTTCTTTGTGCTAATTATTTAACAATTATCTTATGATCTATTATAGATTCAAGGGTCCAGTCAGTCCGGAGGAGAAGGAGAAGATCGATGATCTGCAAAGGATGACATTGAAGCGCAAGGCGCAGCTACATGAAATCGAACAATCGCTGCCCACTAAATCAGGTCGTTACTTGCAGGTAGGTGAGATGGTAATCCGTAGATAAAAACCCCTCTTACCCCTCTGTGACTGTTTTGAACTCCATCCATCCATCCTCCTCACCTCCTTTACTCATCAATTTCTTCCATAAAAGTCCATGGTAATAAGGCCATTGTTCAATCTGAAAGTTTCTCGGACAAAGTTTCAGCATACTTTTCATTTTATATTCTATTACACTTCCCCTTGATGGACTGGACTTGACTTCAAGTTGACTTTATCTACTTAACCATTTTCTATTTTCCCTTACTTTTTTATTTAATATTTTTTGATTTTATTTTTGTATATAAGTATATATATATATTTCCTATTTTTTTGTCTGCCTTTAGATTATCCTTGGCGATGTGAATGTTTCAATTCTCAACAGAAACGACAAAGTTCGCTACAAAGATGACTATGAGAAGTTTAAATTAATACTCAACGTAATTGGACTGATAATGGCATTCTTTAACTTGATATTCAACTACAGGTAAGTGGACAGATCTTATGGCCAATGAATGTTAACGAATGTTGTTAAAGGAGCCTAGTTAAGAAATTTAACATAACTGTTGTCTGATGTATGTATATACATACATACATATAATGACCTTTGAACCTTTCTTTCTTTCTTTCTTTCTATTTTTATTGGATCGTTTTTTTTCTCTTTCGATTCTATCGTTTGCAGAGCATTGGAGCTGGCCTTCATATTTCTGTTAGTTTGGTACTATTGCACCCTAACCATACGAGAGTCCATACTAAAAGTAAATGGCTCCAGAATTAAGGGCTGGTGGCGTGCCCATCATTTCATATCAACTGTGGCCGCTGGTGTGTTACTTGTCTGGCCCCAGGGTGAACATTGGCAGCTCTTTCGAACGCAGTTCATGTACTTTAATGTCTACATCAGTGAGTTAAGCATGAAAACTCTTCTCCTTTTTTGTTTTTACATATTAACTATACAATATATAGTATACATGCATATATGTATGTATATATCTATATACCTATGCGAGTATATGCTGATGAAATTCCATTTCATTTTTCATTTTTTTGTTTTTTTTCGCTCGTTTTGACATTTTACAGGCATTGTACAGTATCTACAATTTGGCTATCAAAAGGGTTTACTCTATCGCCTAAAGGCACTCGGTGAGCGCCATAACATGGATATCACCATCGAGGGTTTCCATTCATGGATGTGGCGTGGCCTGAGCTTTTTGTTACCTTTTCTGTTCATTGGGTATGCCTTTCAGGCATACAATGCCTGGACATTGTTCAAACTGACCTATACACCAGCCGATGCACCATGGCATGTATCGGTCATGTGCGGATTGTTCCTACTATTGTTTGTTGGTAATATATCAACCACATTGTGGGTGGTACCCGAAAAGATACGTGAAGGACCCAAGGAACGTTATCGTTTACAGAGTATGGGCAAGTCCATGAAAATGCGCATCGAAATGAAGGCAAGTCTGAACCGAAAGGAAAAGTGACATATTTATACATATATATTTATATAAATATATATACATATATATACATACATACCATACATACATATATATATATAGATATACATACACATACATATATAGAATTATATATATATATGTATATCTATATATATGTACATATATTTGCAAACAGAACATTTTTGGAATTGTTTCTTTTTGATAATTTCATATTGTACATACATATATTTAAACAATATTTGAATTCTTATATAATTTTTGTTTTTTATTCTTTTATTTTATTTTTTTTTTTTTTTTTTTGGAATTGATTTACCAACAGAATAGCGCCAGTGATTTGGATCTATCTGGTGCTTCAGAGGCGTCACCCAAGACCCAAGCTGAGCAGACACCGCACTCTGCAGCAAATGCAACTGCAACACAACCGCCCGCCGATAAAAAGTCAGACTAAACTAGCAACAACAACAACAACAACAATAACAACATACAATAATAAAACAACAAAAAAAAACAAAAACAAAGAAAAGAAAAACAAAACAAAAACAAAACAATATAAATAATAGCAAAAACAAAGAAAAATTAATAATAGAAAAAGAAAATTTTCCTGGCATTTGAAAAATCAAAAAAAAATTTACTAATATTTTATTTGCGGCATTTCCTATTCCCTATTCCTTTCTTCTTCTTTTAATTTTATTTTTTTTTTTGTTTGCTTCCTTATTTATTTTGTATTGGTTTAAGCTTATTTTCTTAATTTTGTCCATGACAGTTCACCGACATCCATGACAGTTCGTCGACATCCATGACAGTCTTAATTATAATATTAATTAATATTTTTTTTGGAACAAAAAGTAAAAGTAATAAACTAGAGAGAGAGACAGCAACATATTCTTACATATAATGTATAAAAATGAAAAACAAAAACACAAACAACAATGTATATTTTAAATCAGCTTATGTAATGCATGTATAGAATAACTATATATAGAGATATATCATTTATGGAAAGTAGATATGAAAAATTACTTTTCGATTTCCTTTTTTGCTTATAAGTTGACATAATAGGAGAAGAAACTTTCAATGGAATTTTAAAGTTATAGTTTATACTATTTTATTATTATTATTATTTTACACATTTTTTTTTTTTTTTTTCTGCTCTTTCTTGTTTGTGTGTTTGTGTGAAGCAAATTGATATTGAGTGAAAAAATATGAAAAGAAATAAGAAGAACAAAGACCGAAGATGAATAATAAAACGAAAAAGATTATGAGAAATCAAATGTAAAATTGAGTCATTTATTTTGTTGCGGTTATTTGGGAGGAATTGAGCACAGATCCCTTAAAATTTCCAATAACCCGTTTTCCATATAAATCATATATCCGTATTAGAAATGTTATATATAGTTGCGACATCTCCGTCGAAGAATTTGACTATCTAAATTGATTTTATTTGGAGGAAAAACAAATACCCCCCTAAATAAAATTGTTTCAAAAATATTTGGGAATTTAAAATATAAAATTGAATTTAATTCTCATAGGATTAATATTGCAAACAAATTGGCTAAATAGAATTTTAGATATAATATCAAATATCATGAGTCAAAAGTGTTAAGAGTGTTTGGTCTTGTTTTAAACAGGATCTGAAAATAACTTTAATATAATGAAATTGATAAAACTTCTGCTTAAGCAGGTGTACATATATTTTGAATCTATACCTACAGGACTTGGTAGTAAGCTATCAAAGATCCTTTTTTTCCACAGTTCTGGACAAGAAAAAGGAGCTAAAATTTAAGTAAATAACAAACTTTTGTTAATTTGCTAATATTCACTTACCTCGTACATTGTTTTAATTTAGTCTATTGACAAGTTGGTTGGAAAATCAGATTTTCACTTTGTCTCGTCTAGCATTTATTTTATTATTTAAGATGTGACTTGACTGTACGTACACGTTTAGGTGGCGACATCGACATCAACGTCTACGTATACGCGCCGTCGTCTCTTATTTTACTGGCGGCCATTAATGCGGCTGCCACGCCGTTGGTACGTCCATCTGTAGTAATGTCTGTCGGATTGTCTGCAACAAAGGTTCGCCTGCAATGCGGCAAAAGCAGCGGTTTTTGTGCACAATTCGCCCGCGCCGCCATCGTCAACCGCAACCACAGCCATGGAGGCAGAGGCCATTTGAGGGGACATCCTGTATGTCCTGGTTCTCGGCTCTCAGCTCCCAGCTCTCTCAGCTCTCGGTTGTCGGTTCACAGTTCTCAGTTC
Organism: Drosophila sturtevanti; assembly: GCA_018150375.1. Classification (NCBI taxonomy): domain Eukaryota; kingdom Metazoa; phylum Arthropoda; class Insecta; order Diptera; family Drosophilidae; genus Drosophila; species Drosophila sturtevanti. The sequence continues at coordinate 3,113,421 of JAECWJ010000378.1, forward strand.
TCCTATACTATTACAACTACAACAACAACTACAACAACAACTACAACTACTATATGCTGTCCCGGCCATTTGCTTGTCTCGCTGCCGCAGCCTAATTTGGCGAGAGTTCATTAATTGCGTAAACGGCAAGCGCTTTTAATTATGTCGAACGTCGACGTCCCCTCACAAAGGGCGAACCCAAAGAGACAGCGGCAGGAGAAGAAGCAGCAGCAGCAGCAGCAACACCAACGGCAGCAGCAGCAGGATGACTAGTAGAAAGTGATGGTAATGGGCAGTATGTAATGGTTATAAAGTTAAAGTTGGGTAAGTGGAGATGGGTGAGTGGAATATGGTCACCCAGTCAGAGCATATTTTGTGCATTTGTGGCATTGTTTGTATTGTTGTTGCTGCTACTGCTTCTGCTGCTGCTGCTGTTGTTGTTGTTGTTATTGTCTTTTTCCATTGCCCGACTCGCTTGTCTGTCCAGTCGACCGCCTGCCTGGTTTTTCTCCCTGTTTTTCTGCGGCAACAACGAAATTTACGACTTTTGGTCAATGCAGCCACATCGCATCGCATCGCATCGAATCGCATCGCCTCATCAATGGCGCTTGGTGGAGGAGATGAAGGAGCTTTGCGAGGGAAGCGGAGTGAGAAGGTGTGTGGTGGTCAGTAGGTACGATTATCATTTATTGCAACCGCATACGGGAAATGGTGCCATTGTAAAAGCGGGTAATTCGTTAATTTGATAAGCATACGCCATGTTGGCCGGGCAATTGAAAACGTGCCCAAAAATGAATTGAAATCAACCCCACCACCAACCAACAAAGCCACCACCCACTAACTCCAATCACCACCAACTATTGGTAAAAAAAAAAAAAGAAAAACATTAAATAAGCCTGAAAAAACACCCAAATTTAAAATTGAAATCAGAATCGAAATCGATATCTGAAGCTGTATAATTCTAATGGTTTCTATAAACATATCTCTGTGACGGATACGTAATACGGATTATTACGGATGTGTGATTCCAAAACTTAAAAAAAAAAGTTTCCAATTATTTTTAAACTTTTTTTAAATTTAGAGAGAAATCGATAATCTAAGAAAAATTGATCAAACCAAAGACTTTAGATTTTCCGAAATTAAAATTAAGTTTTTATGTATTGAAATTGTTATGAAATCTCATGGAAATTTCATGCATATGACATATAGTGGTTATTCCAAATAAATAAGCAAGCATAGGATAATTGTTTTTAAAACAAAAGTATCTCTGGAAATTTGGCCTCAGCAAAATCCGAACTTTTGAAATATAATATCGATCAAATGTACCAAAATAAAAATTTGGTAAATCATATTTAAAAGCGACATAAAACAAAATTGATCTAATTTGGGAGATAACATGGAAAATCTGCTCCAGGATCATAAATTAAATAAATTATTGAAAATTGAATCGAGCCATCCTAACTAGAGTTGGTTTCAGCACGAGAAAAACTCCGTTAAAGGGAATCATTAACTCATTTTTTTTTGTCGAAATATTTTTTATATTTCAATTTAAATATACTTATAAATTACATATATAAAATTGTGTATTCAAATGAATATCAAAAAATTTCTTCAGCCTAGAAGTAGGCAATAATATTTATAAAACTCACCTCGTTTATATTCTTATATGTCCTGTACACCCACAAACAAATCTACACACACTCATACAGATTACACACCCACACACACATATGAATTAGCACACTAACAATTGAAGTTGGTGTTATTGTTGTTGTTGGTGTTGGTGTTGCTGTTGCCTGTTTTTGCTGCTGTCGCCAGCCAATAATTCGAATTTAATTTATGCGCGAAAAATCGCACTTAATCATCATTTGATTTATTATACGCCCAGCAGCTAGATGTATAGAAAGAGAAGGGAAAATAAAAACGAAAGAGATAGATAGAGAAAATATTTAACTAGTCATTGTTATTTTATTGTGATAGGCTTATCGATTTCTAATGCGATGAGATGCCAAATAATGATTGAACATCAGTTGGTTGAACATGATTTCCAATCAATTGATATGGAATAAATAATATTTTTTATAGAATAAATATCAAAAATCATACATATTTATACATATTATTCACCAGTGTTGAAAAATGCAACTATGATCATCGCCTAATTATTTCCCATCCTATTAAGAACTTATGAAATTACTTATTTTCAGCATTCAGCCTCGCAATTGAAATATTCACTATGAATCGAAATGATATATGTATATATAATTTTGACAAAAGTTGATTTTAGATTAATGCGATTCAAAAATCAATTTCCTAACCTTGTCAAAATTCAAACGCTAGGATAAACTTTATAGATCCATTACTGGATGGCTACATATGCTTGTCCTTCCATAGAATCGAAATCATGGGGCAAAAAAAATTCTCATATCTAATTCACATTAGTGCATGACATACGATATATAAACATATTTATGTATAATACAAAAAGGAGAAAAAAATGCAAATCAAATAATCATATTTAAAATGTCATTAATCATCAATGACAAAAAAGTTTCCAATTTACCAGGCAAAAAGAAAAAAATGCGATAACAATGAAAAAATTGAAAATTTAAAAAATTTACACACACATATGTACACATATATGTATGTAATATATACCTATAGTATTTATGCATCTATAGATTACTTTTTATTTTCATTGTTTTTCATATTAGTTTTATTATTTTATTATTTGCCATTTGTTTTGTTACATTTTTAGATTGTATTTTCAAAGATGAAATGACTGAATGAATTTAGGGTCAATTGTAGTAACTTGGCCAAGTCGAAAAGTCATCGAAAAGAAATTCAATTTTCGCAGATTCAATGAATGAATGAAGAAAAAACTTTTTTTTTTGGGTAAGGGGAGCGGGGGGGGAGGGGACTCAATGGAATGAGTAGCAAAATTAAATTGAGCAATCAAATGAGCATAATAAGTTAATCAAGAACTTTCGATAGCAAACAAAAAAAAAATGGAAAAAAAAAGAAGAAGCCAAGTATAAGAACAAGATGGAAAAGAAGAAGATAAAGATGAAGATGCGGAAGAATGGCAACACACAATAGACAAATTGAAATCACAAAATCCGAAAAGAAAAAAAGAAAAATATGGGGATGGGAAGGGGGGGGAAGGGGAAGTGGGGTATCCCAAAATATATACTGGATATAAGAAGGTCAAAGGCGGCAAACAGGTTGACATACAGCCAAATACATAAATAAATGCACTCAACTATGTAATGTGGCGAAAGACTAGGGGGATGCTGAATGATGGTGGGAATGGGTATGGGAATTGGATGAAGGGAATGGGCTAACTGACTGCCTTCTGGTCCACAATCGTGCGGCAAATGTAGCGTAAAATCGGCAACGTTGCCCACAAAAATTGTTAGTTTCATGTTGGTTTGCTTCTTTCGCCTTGATATAGAGAGGACTTGCAGTGCTTCTGATTTATAGTCTCCCCGCTTTCCAACCACATACACTTACACACACACATACACATGCACACAACCCCACACAGACACACTCGAAAATAATTTTTGGTAGCTATTCAACTGTTCGGAAAGAGATCAACAAGAAACATAAAGTCAAAGGATCGAACAAATTTTTGTGGAAATCGATAAGAGTGTTTGAATTGTGTGAATTCAATTAATAAATTCTCTTGATTTTGAATTGAATATGAAAATGAAATGTGAAATAAATATAAAGGAAAAGTATTTACATCGAGAGATAGAATCTCCATCGCTTTTTATGTTGTTCTCAGTCAATAATAGTGATAAATATATTAATACTTATGAAGAGTTATATTTAAATTAATTAAGGAAGCCAAGTAAAATATATTTTTTGGGTGCACTAAATGCCCACACCGCCCCGCCCAATCGACCCAGGGGCGCACGGATCGAGACGAGGGAATAAGATCACAAAACACAGACAAATATACGAATTCTTCATCTAGTTACGAACTAAATAAGATAAGTTAGAAAATTATAGTAAAGGAAGAGTGAGCTCAAAACTGATTACACTGTAAAGGCGATTTTAATCAGAAGAAAGGACTCGAAAAGGTAGTTAGTAGAACAGCGTGGATGGTGATGATAAAGGTATGAAATTTCTAATAGGTCTATAAGGAACTGATAAAGCTACACGGTTCAATAACTCAGGTGAGTCTATATCACCATTAAGGAGCTTGTGCATCAAGATCACGCCTAACATTACTCTACGATTAGAAAGAGAAGGTAGGTTAAGTGAAAGAAATCTACTAGAGTACGATGACAAATTGATATTGCGATCCCAGTTCACACCACGAAGAGCAAAGATCAGGACCTGTTTTGAACAGATTCAATTCTTGATTGGTGTGATTCGTATTATGTCGAATCTTTTCAAGTCACAGATTTCAGTGAATTATAACATAACAACTAATTAGAGAACTTTTATGAACTATGTTTGAACACTAAAACCATTTTGATATTATTTTCAAGGTTTTCTTTAACTGCTTTTTACATTTCTTATATTTCGATATGAAATCTTAATAAGTGTCAGACTTATCTCTAAAGAGGTTTGTATTTTTTAAATAATATCACAATTTCTTTCAGCTCTAGAGCATTAAAATCGCATTTGATTTTTAGACAAGTTTGTTTATATATACATATATATATATATATATATATCTTTTATTTGCCAAGCTTCTTTTTTTTTTTTTTTATTGATTCCCCAAATTAAATTTATATTAATGACGACCATTAAAAGGAGAGTGTGACCCTATCACACATTTAATATGCCCTTTCTCCGCTTCAAATCACTGTAATGTATGCCAATTACAATCACAATTTCCTACTGCAATCACAGCCTGTCCCTATCACCAACAACCCATCGACAACTCACACATTCACCCACATGTTTGTGCTCCCTCTCGCTCGCTCTCTCTCTCTATCTCTCTGTCTCTCTCTTTCTCATTCTCCTTCTCTCTCATTGTAGAATTTGGTTTGAATTATGTGCCGCATTACAAGAGCAGCCCACACGCACAGCCATGGGCGTAACGAGGTACTTGGAATTTTGGGGATGGCAAATAACCATCCCCTAACTGCTCAAAAAAAACCCCTTAGAAACCGCCAAAACATTTCATTTAATTTAACCTATTCAAGTGAATGAAAGAATGTGAACGACATGTACTAAATTAGTTTTTACTTTTTATATTAGACCACGGAGATAATGACACGAGGACAAATCGATATAGTAAAGTTCAATTGAAAGTCTTGCATATGGAAATCGGCGCAATCGAATGCATACATAAATCATGGATTAAATATCAAATATAAAGCATATAATTAGAATTGTTTGGTAATATCTCTATAGATAAATGTAAGATCATCTAAAAATTGTCTAATTATATTTCATCTCAATCTAAATCACATACATTGATGTGATCTCGGCTACGTCTATGCACGCACTTGGCAAACTTTAACACAAATTGAATTATGCATTCGTGGCCCAAAACTCATATTATAGAGACTAACTATTACTGCGAGACAAAAGAGATGTAGGGATGGGACAGACGATGACGATGGCGACGCGACGTGGCCATTAGTCGGCAGAGACCCAAGTGACCCTCAACACACTCTTGTGTCGCTCTGGACTGACTTTGGCAAATGTAACTGTAATTTATTGAAATTTGTTGGCGCCGCCACGAGCACAGACACAGAGAAACCGCCACAAAAGCCATCTCTACTTGCCACCCAAGCCTTATACACACCCACCAAAACCAGCGCTAACAAAAAAAACAAAAAACCAAAGGAAAACCCATGACCAAAAAAGTTTCGGTCACGTTTTTTGTCACGCTTTTTTTTTTGTTTTTTTCTTTTTTTTTTTTTTTTTTTGTTGGCTGCTCTTGCCCCTACTTTACACTGGTCACCAAAAATTGTGCCCGTGGTCAAGATGTCAGATGATGTTGGCATAGTTTTTTACATTGTTTTTAAAAGTTGAATTCCGGACTGTGGATATGAGGATTATGATGTTCTTTTCATACAACCAAACGAAACGGAAACTGAAACCGTAACCGTAACCCCGAAACCAGTGCAAAACTTTACACTGGTCATCAAAAGCAGTTCAGGAATCAGTTCCGGAACCAGTTTCAACTATTTTCAGTTCCGAAACCCTGAATTGGTTCCGAAACCTAAACACATTTGATAAACTGTAATCTATATACCAATATAATAAATTCTAATACTATACCAATATGGTTAAATACACTAAGAAATTCTCTAAAATTTATTCAAAATTCATTCTTTATTAAATTTCGAAATTTGATATGGTTGCTCTCTAAAGTATGCTACGATAAATTAACCGCATTGTTAGGTGACGACTTATTGTCATCAAGATATTGATATCAAATCGATTACGGCAACTGAACTATTCGCCTCAAGTCCTTTAGAAGGTTCTTCATACAGTTAGTTAACTATATAGGATATATCTACATTCCGAACAATACCAAACAAAAAAAAAAAGAACAACAAAAAAATACTAGCCTGACTTTTCATTTTCCATTTTTTGCACCAAGTTTTTTTGTTTTTTATTGTTTTTTTGTTTTTTTTTTGGAATGTTTAATTGCTGATGGGCCATGGCCATGACCAACGACAAGCTCCGCAACATCAATCCCACTTGGTTCGGGCGGTGTTGGTTTGTATGTACGTATGTTGGATTGGGGGGGGGAGTATGGAAAATGGAGGATGTGTTGGAGTCTCCGTTTTTGGGAACAAAAAAGTTTGCCAGTTGCAACGTTGCGGCGGTTGCATGCTAAAAAGTTTTAAGTGCCCCGCTCCAACGCTGCAAAAGTCGTCAGCTCCATCCGCTTCACTTACCTCCGATCTGCTTCCCTTTTCAGTTTCTCTGTCCTCTCCCTCTCCCTGTCCCTCTCCCTCTCTATCTCTTTCTTCTCATACCATACGCTACGGTTTTTCTATTAGGCATCCCAGGCTTGTCTCATTTGTTGCCTATTTGTCCAACAATATATATATACCCGCTACACCCGCCAGAATCTTTGCCATCGGAACGTGGGACATCGTAAAAATGCCAATGAGCCCGAGCCGACCTGAGCGACCGGCGTTAAAAACTTTTCTCATTTATCAGACGATGGAGTCCTCCTCCTTTACTCCTCCCACACCTCTTCTCCAGACATCTCTACCATCTCTACCCTCGGCTATACCTTTACTTTAGGTAAATTGATTGTCGCCGCCAACCAAGTTCGACGGCTGTTGGTCACCTGACCGACCACGCCTTCATCCACACGCCTAGATGGCGCCTTAAAGTTTTCGCCCTGTGTTTAATTGCTATAGGTTTTATTCTCTTACCTCCACCCAGCTCCACCTTCATCTCGTTTTTTTTCTTTTTGCCCTTCGATTCAATAAATACAAAAAAGCAAAAGGAAAAGGAAAAAAAGAAAATGGAAGGAGGAAAACGACGTCGACGACGACGACGACAACAATAGCCAGCAAGTGGCAAAAGTTTTTAGGTCAGACGAAATCGGAAGGGAGCATAAGGGGATGGCCTGAAGTTGAAGCCGGTTAATGGCCAGGCAAATGAGCAGACGGACAAGCGGCTAATGAGCAGCGGCCGGGTTGAAACAACAAAAAAAAACAATATATATATATATATATATATATATATAATAAAAAAACCAGACACACACACATACACACAATATTTGTTAAAAAAAAAAAAACCAAAAAGAAGTAAACATTAACGAATATTTGCATTACCCTTTCAAAAATGCTCATGTAATAGCTGCATTAGCTATCTCATCTATTTTGTATATTTAGTGATTGAAAAATATACATATAAGGTTATATATATATCTATATATATATATTTCGAATACTATTTTATATAATATATAAATAATATTTGTATAATATACAAAATGGAATAATTTTAATATTAATTATTATTTATATTATTATCAAAGAATATTATATTTATTTTTTTTTTTTGGCAATGAAAACCTTTTCCCATTAAATACAGGATTAAACTTAAATCCATTTCTTAATATAATACAGAGTTTATTTAAACAATTCGTTTGATTGTAATCAATTTAAAAATTTTATTATAGAAAATTCATTTAAAGAATTTTTATATTTGCATCAATTGCAAAATCTTTTTCAAAAATCTTTTAACAAAATAAAAGTAATTTTATGATATACATAGTATATATAACTTGATGTATAGTAAAATCAGAGTTAAACATATATATCTAAATGATGAGGAATTTAATTTATTTTAAATCGGAAAACTATTTTGGTTCTGATGATAGGTGCAAACTGTACGAATGGTCAAAGAGTTTTACAATGTGGCAATGCTGTTGGTGATAGGGAATTAGAAGAGGGCAAGTGGAAAGGTGGGGAGAGGGGGGCCTGGAAAATGCAGCGCCAGGTGTTGGCATTATTGTTGAAAAGTGAAAAAGTTTTCCATTACCTCGTACAGCAATGACTAAAGCACACAGAAAAAAACAATTGAACAAAAAAAAAAAGTAAAAATGTTGAATAAAAAAAACGTTGATTTCAATTAATGATAAAAAGAAAATTAAACAAAAAAAACAACCATTTTAGTTTAGTTAAAATAAAAATCTATTAAGCAAACTATAGATATTTAGATAGATATTTTAAATTTACTGCTTAATTTGAACTTCTTCATGATACAAGAGCATAAATCATTTTTGAAAAATGAATAAAAGTGTTTTGAGTTATCTTCAATATATGGTATATAGTCAAACGAGTATTAAACGATTTTTATTAAGAAAGAAAAGTAAAGAAAAATATAAAATAAATAAACCGAATCATTTAGTTTTTTGTTAAAATTTAATTAGTTTAAATTTATTCTCTACGTTTTTTTTTTCATAAGTATTTGTAGCCATCTTTGTTTTTTTTTTTTAAATTTAATAAAATCAAATTACTTCTTTTTTATTCGCTTCTTAATATATACAAATGTATATATTATAATAAGTATAATAAAAACAAATGGTGTTTATTTACTATTATATTTTTAAAATATTTCTCATATATAACTTTTACTTTTGAGGTTTACTTTTTATGTTATGTTGAATATTAAAGTATTATATATATATTATATATTTTATATATATTATATTTATAAGATATAAAAGTCACTAAACTAACTTATACTCTATCAAATTTTACATCCATACATATATATTTTTACATATGTATATCTTTCCCTATATAGATATATATATATATCTGCATATAGATGTAGGATATTTTTAAAGAAATTATTATAATTGCAATTGACTTAAATTCTTTTGAGTCTAGTACATGTCTACATATAGCAAATAGTAAAATCAATTAAACTATATCATAACTGAATATATATTTACTTATAGTATACATATACATTACATATAAGTATATATATATATATAACATCTGTGTATATATGTATATATTTATATATATAAATATTTATAGATGTATGTGTGTCATAATTAATTGTGGGAATATCTTAATGTTTCTTTCAGATCTCATACACCTTGAGCCCCCCTCACACCCCCCTTTCCACCACATAATTTTCATACTTACTTTTACACATCTGGCTATAAGAAGGCGCGTCAGCATGATTAACGTTTTATTATGAAAATGCGAAAGTGTGCGTGTGTGTGTGCGTGTGCGTGTGCGTGTGTGTGTGTGTGACTGCTGGTGTGTAAGTTGATGTGCGTAGTTTATAAGGCTCGACCTCGGCACAGGCATAAAAATAAATGTGAGTACTCTCTTTCCTTCCATATAATTAATTGACACATATGCAGCAGCGGCTCCTCTTCAAGCATTTACTCTTGTTATTATTATTTTCTGCTTTTTTCCTTTTATTATTATTATTTTTTTTGTCCTCCCCCTCCCCCTCCACCTACCTTCTCTTTCCTTTTGTATTGTGCCTTTTTGGTTTTCTTTTTTGTTGGTATAATTAAACTAAAGTCGTTCTCCTTTAGCAACGGAAATCGCTGCCAATTCATTTTGACGCATTTAAAATGCTGAAAGTTATTTACCAAAAAGAGCATTTTAAAAAGAGAAATAAAAAATATTGCAATATAAATGTAAAGTCGGCTTGCTATTACTCTTATTATTTGTTTTTTTGTTTTATTTGATAACAATTTCTTATTCAATTCAGTTATTATATATATATAATAAAAGAAATTATTCGAAAATTTTTTTTTCTAGGTATTAGCTATTAATAAAGACCGATTTTGGTGATATTAATACAGACTATAAAAGCAATTAATCAAAGCGAAACTCTTATACTCTTATTAAAGAATCGATTAAAACATAAATCCTTTCGATATATATATATTAATTAGGGTATACAAAAAATATTATTAATTGGCATTAGCTTAAAAAATTTGTTTTATAATGTTTGAAAATTCTTTGGCTTTTACTTTCATTCAGTTGATAAGTCAATATACCCTTTTGTTGTCATAGTGTATGCAATAAAGTGAAGGGATCAAAAGGATATCAACAACCTGCATCAGCTGTGTGTGTGTGTGTGTGTGTGTGTGTGTGTATGTCTGTGTATTTGTGTGCGTCGGATGAAAATTTATTGTTTTTGCCATTAGCGTTGGCAAATGCGTCGAATCCTGGCCAAAGGCCTACGTTAATGTGCGAATATTCATTAAAGGAATTAAAAGTGGGCATGGTCTTAATACGCCTTCAACTGTTACGGTGCCCCCCACCACACTCCATTTCTTCGTTATTCTGGTTAATTGAAAACAAATGCAAAATGTTTACCAATTTTTCATTAGCAGCGATCTCATTTAAGTGTGATAAATGGTTGAGAGACCAACATAAAAAATCCCAAAATAACAAAAAAATATGATTTTAAATACTACATCTTTCCTTGAGTCCTTTTCAGGTTTTCTCGTTTAACTCACATTTTCCTTACTTTGTTTTGAAAATATGTTTTCTTTCTATGTTTTCTTTGTGTGTTTCTCATTAAAAGCATGAACTAAGATAATACGAGGATTAAAAGATTAAAGTAAAAGCTTTCATCGAAGCACATATGTAAACGAAGTGATTAAATTTATGTTTTTACAACTTAATGTTAAAATTTATATATCTACTATTAAGTTTCCCATTTAAAAATCTTGCAAAATGAACTGAAATAAATAAATACAGCTACTTATAATGAAAATTATAATTATTTCAATTATTTTGAAGTTTGAGTTTATTTCAAATTGTTTACAACTTAAAATAATATAAAAGAAAACTACAAAATAAACGAATGCAAGCAAATTTGAAAACTAATATTAAAATATTTTATTTAAAGCCTATTTTTTGTTATATATTAACTATATTTATTAAAAAGAATAATTCATATATTTTTATGCTTATAAAGTTTCATTAATTTTAGGAATGAATTTAATAATTTTAATTCTTGATTTCTTGCCTGCTTTTCTTATGGGGGGGAATCATTAAATGGAATATAAATAGAATCACTGCAGGCGCGTATACAGGGGGGTTGCGGGGTTCAAACCCCCCCCCGAAATAGTCGAAAATTTGGAAAGATACTTTTGTAATAAAATAATTACTTTATTTATTGTAGAAATTGTGCTGAAAACCCCCCCCCCGAAAAATTTTTCTGGCTACGCGCCTGAATCACTGTATATTAGTCTGTCTCTTTGTTTCAGTTTAGAGTATATAACATTCTTGAATGGATTTTTTTCTCAACTTAAATAAAGTTTCAAGAAGAACAGATAACAAACAAATAGAGATTTCCCTAAGAGTTCTTTTCTTTTTTGATATTCAAAATCTTGTTTAAGCAACTCATGACTGCAGTTCGTTTAAGGTGCATGAGCACGGACGATGTCCGTTTACTATAACCTGATGACGTATGAATGTGTGTATATGTTTGCCTTTCAGTTTTCATTAAAAAAGTATTATATAAAATTTTTCCCTTTTTTTCTTCTCTCTCTATCTCTCTCTCTCTCTCTTTCTCTTTTTTGTTTTGAAGTTACTTTCTTTTGCTTTTGTTTGTTTGTTATTGAGTGAGTTTCATTTTGTGTCTCCATCTCTTGTTTGCAGTCAAAACTATTCTAGCATCCATTCCATCAGGATGTCATGTGGCGGCCCTCTTATTGCTGCTCGGTATAATCATCTCGAGGTATGCAATGTTGGCAAAACCATGACATGGACCTACGACAAACAGGCAGATTGATGAAGGGTAACACGGTGAGGGAGAGGGGGAGTGCGGGTGGTTAAATGGGACTTGAGCCAAAGCAAACAGACAACAGGCAGCCAAGCAAAATGAAAACAAAAACAAAATGACAAATAGGAGGAACAACAGCTACTAGAATGTCAGGCTAGGCCAGATTCAGTATGGCTTTTGATAGACAAACGGCACACACACACACACACACACACACACACTCATACATACATATAGGTATATAAGTATATATATGCACATCCACTGAAATCAGATAAAGAGCTGTGTATATATACACATATATCCAGGGTTAGTTCTATATTAGATCTGTTGAAATGTACTTTACTTACTCTTTCTTCTGTTTATCGCAATATATATACACATATGTATATATATATTCTAAATTATTTAACCAAATTTATAATAAAGAGACATATATACAAGCCCTATACTTAAAAACAATATACAAAAATCCGTACATCATAAAAAATGATTAATTAATGCACCCTCGATATATAAATATATATATATATATATAAATATGGTTTGAGATTTATATATGCATATATATGCTAAAAATTTCTAAAAAATCAAAGATGAAAAATACCGTTTACAACTTTTTAAATATCATAGAATATTTTCCAACATTAATCTATAATCTATAATCATGCAATATTTTTGAAGAAAAAAAATTCTAAAAGAAAATTTTCTTATTTTATTTTGTAGATGAACTTTTGACATCTTTTGGCTCACAAAGGTTAATTTTACTCCTTACTATTTTAAATATTATTTTATATATATATATTAATTATTATTCGTATGTTTATAACTAAGTAAATTATTTGATAATTGAGCTTCAATGTGAAATAAATTTTATATAAATATACATTTTTATTTTGCTTAAAAAAATTAGCTAAAAATTGGCCATTTCTCGATGTCATATATTCCGGGTTGCAATTTCTTGCTGTCCGTCTCTTTCTACCTCAACGACAGTTTTTCGTGCTCACTTGTTAGCTTCTAGCTTTTATTAGCCTTTGTGTATGCTACAGATTTTTTGGTTGCACCTTTTTCACTTGCTTCCTTATCCACCTTTTTTCCCTCTCTCACTCTCTTTCCCACTCACTTCCTCCCTTGGACAGTACTTATTTTTTATTTTTTTGCCTTTCTGTACATGTCTGTGTGCCCAAAATATAAATATGTTCCACGGCTTTACGCTATTTTTATACACTCACCGCTGCCATGTCTTCTTGTTCCCCCCCCCCCTCCCACCCTGTCACTTTGTTCCACACACTGTGTTCTGTCTTCTTGCTCGGCCTTCTCTGTCTTGTGTCTGGGGCAGTGAAATTCTCTATTCTTATTTTTGTTGTTCCTTTTTTAGTTTTATTTATTTTTTGCCCCTTCTCCACACCCCATTTTGCCAGCTTTGTCGCGTCGTCTGTTTTCCACATATATGTGTTTGTGTCATGCAGTTGACGTGCGCTTATTTTCTATTCCGCTCCATATGTCACGCCAGTTCTTAGTACACACACACACACACACACAGAGGGAAAGAGATAGAAAAAGAGAGAGAGAGAGAGAGAGTGCGAGAGTGCGAGAGGGGGAGGGAGTGAGGAAGGAAGCAGACAAAGCAAGTGTTGGTTTGTTGTGCAGCATTTTGCTTTTTCGTTGTATTTTGTTTCATTTTATTTTTTTGCCATTTTTAAATACCCTTACTTTGAGTCACTGGATTATACAAGAATTTCAAATCTATGATCCTTAAAGTAAACAAAATCTTTATGTCTTGTGAATGGAACAGATCTTAGAGAAACTGAAAATAAAATAATTCATTTATATATCAAATCTATATATTTATTTTCTTCTTCAAATTTCATATGTATATATATGTTTATATGTATGTATATATATATATTTGTAAATATTGTCATAAATTTATATATATTTTTATATTCTTTGCATCTTTTAATGTTGAAATTTCTTTCATGTGAACTTATAATTTTTTGGTATTTATGAATTAAATTAAATTAAATGATAGCAAAATATTCTTTTACTTTTAAACCTATATTTAATTAAGAATTCGATTAATTGCATTTATAAGTTTAAGTTCTTTTTTTACATATTCTGCTTAAATAATAGTATATAATTTTATTTCTATACTATCAAAATGACTTAGTTTTGAATTTTCTCTCTTATTTTCCATACTATTTTCTATTCTTACCAATATTCTGCCGTATTGTTAGTTAGTGTATGAGTGTGTGTGTGTGTGTGTGTGTGTATGGGTGTGCATATGTATGTTTGAAATTTCGTTGTATAAATTGCGTTGGGAATAAGAATTGAGTTCTAAAGAGATTTAATGGCATATTCTGGTCTTTCTCACTTTACACATCAGAAGAAGTACCAAATTCTCTACCCCACCCCATTCACTCCTCGCTTCATTATTTTGTTGGCTTTTGCAACACTGGCTAGTGCCTATTTTCGAATTTTTGTCAACTTTTATTTTTGCATATTCCATTTTGTTTTAGTTTAGTTTGTTTTGTCTTTTATTTTCTTTGTAGTTTTTCTCTTTGATTATTTTTGTATCTATTTGGGTTAAAATCCACTGCGGTATATAGTTAAAAATCAGATGGGGGAAAAAGGCATAAGTTAGTTTTAACAAAAAAAGAAAGCTTACATTTATTTTCATTCATCTATTTTCTATTTTTTTTTTTTTTTCATTTTTTAATGCACTGAAAAATAAATTTCTTTAAAATTCGCATTCAACTTCAAATTGCGTTCAACGAACTTTCGAGTCAATTCTATAGAGAGAGAACGAGATAGAGATAGACAGACACATATACAGGGATAAGGAAAGAAAGTGAGAGAGAGAGAGAGAGTGGTAGCGAGGGAAGCTTGTCTAGGTTGGCTAGGGGTAATATGAAAATTGCACTGGATGTTAACCCTATTTGCAGTTGCTTTTGTAGCATAAATGCAACTCCTGCATATTCTACTCCTCATCCTTCTATATCTGCTTCCAGTTGCCTGTTGCCTGTTGCTGTTGCTGTTGCTGTTTATGCTGATTTCGTATCATCAGAGATTTTAGCTTGATGGCCTGACAGAAGCCATAGCGAAGTAGAGAGAGAGAGAGAGAAAAGAGGCCTAAGCATTGAGGCCAAACATTGTAGCATACTTTTTAGCGCAATATGCAAGCCAAGCACAAAAACCGGAGACCACCTAAAGATAACCAACAGACACTCGAGTACGGAAAAATGTAAAAGGACGGACAACTCTATATATAAATATATACATCTAGCTATCTATCTATCTATATATATATATATATAATAGATATATATACATACATATAAGTGTGTGTGTGTGTTTATGCGTGTGGACTTATGAACGGTGCGTACATTTTATATGGAGTAAAAAGGTTGAGTAGTTGGTTAAATGGGTGGTTAGTTGATATGTTACAGAATTATCCAAACCCTCCACCTGTTCTCATATTATTTTTGGCCAGCGGCGTGTAAATCATTTTGTATGCATTAAATCGTCTACTTTTTTTTCCTTATCATTCTTAGTAACTAGCTGGTATGTTATTTTTTACTTTCCTTTTTTTTTTCTCTTTTAATAAATTCATTTTCTATATCCTTTTTCTTCTGCATTCAACTGAAATTTTACACGCATGTGTGGAGTTTAAATAACCATAGCTAACGATGAGTATTACCCGGAAGGTTTTGTCTCCACTCGTTTGTGATGAACTTACAAAAAAAAATAAAAACAAAAATAAAAAACCATCTAAGCGAAATTCCTTAAATTGGAGTGATGGCATAACTGCTTTCGATTTAAATAAAATTAATTTATTTCGTTATGTATAAGATTGCTTTATAACAATTTGTCCGAAAAACTTAATTTGGCTTAAACAACAAATTGAAATGCCAAGTTTTTGGGCACAGATCGGCAGCAACTGTGAAAGCTGCTGGCCCAAAAGGCAAATGACAACGACGACAAGCACTTTAATAAAGACAAATGTTAAATGGCTTGTGGCGACATTTGACCAGAACCTGCATCCGGAATGAAGGCATCAACGAACCAACCAACCAACCAACAAAACCAACCACTGCGATGGTCCAAGAGAGAGGGACAAATTTATTAATGTCTCGCCTCAACGAAAAAAAAGAACCAATGAGGAAGTAGAGAAAAACAAAAGAAAATAAAAAAACCAAGCGGCTCTTTTTTCCGTGTGTCAACTGCTTGCCTAATTTGTCTCTAAGGAAATCAGTCAAGGGATGGAAAACTTTTTCTCTTACTTTTTTTGTTTTTTTATTATGTTTTTTCTGAAAACTGAAAACTGAAAGCAGTGGCAATTAAAATTTCCAAAGGGACAACGGTAGAGTATTAAAAATATTCAAAAAGAAAAAAAAAACGAAAAACAAATATTTTTACCATGTTACAAGTTGGAATGTTCGATGTACCAAAAAAAAAATCGAGTCATATAATGCCAGTTTAATACATGATTATTAATATTTAATAATCTATCTTAGGGAGCGATCATATAGCACCAAAGAAATTACATTTAGATATATAAGAAAAAATAGTATATAGTAGAGAGAGAGCATATGTAAATTATGATAATGAAATTTAATTAAGTAGTGTCGTATGAAACCATTTTCCATTTTCTTTTTAACAATATTTTTTAAATGACAAACTTATCAATTTGACAGCAACTGCTTTTGCCATATTATATAACAATATGAAATGTCTCGCAAATATAAAATACAACTTAATAAATTTATATTTAAAATTTTGTATAGATTGTTAATCGATCTCTCTCTATTCTTTCCATAATTATTTTCGAACATGATTGCATTTATACCATATATATATATAGTTATACCGTTTCCATTCCCCCTAGGAGACAAGAAATCTGCAGAGCTGGCAAAATTTTAATATATTTATTAGATATTCTATTTTAGTATTATTTGTTATTGTAAATGTTACAATATATATTATACATATCTATATATTATAATTGCATATATATACATATAAAAATATGTATATATATATATAATAGAAAGTTATGAACAATCACACAAAATTGTCCTCTGCTTTTTCACATTACACTTAACAAACAATAACTGGGTTGGTCAAGTGCTTTAAAAGCCCCGGTGTCACAATGCCAAATGTCCATTTGTGCCATCCACTGCCTAATCCTCCTGCTGCTCCTGCTGCTCCTTCTGCTGCTGCTGCTACTGCTTCAACCAACACACTTTGCTTTTTGTAAACCCTTCAGGCTGAATGCTCTAACCACCACCTCGTCCCTTCTCCAGTCTTTGCCAGCCACTAGTCCGAGTCCCAGCGGTTGTATAAACGTTTTCCCATAAATAAACTACCCATACATAAAATATGCATATGAATGCTTGGCTAACACACACACACACACACATATGCATACACATACCGAGACATACATAAATTTAAATTGATTCAACACACACATACACTCATACATACATATATGTCTGCTCGTTAGAATCCAGTGCAAAAGAAGTGGAATAAAAGAAAAAAAAATAAGCAAAGAAAAAAATTTAAGAACTAACAATAGAGCAACAGCTTGAAATTGTCAAAATCTCGTCTCTCTCTCTCTCTTTCTCTTCCCTTCCCTTTCTATCACTGCCTGTTACATATATTATCAGATATTATATATTATTCTTATCGATAATTAATTTAAATATTTTCACTAACCTTAACAAAAATTATCCTCTAATCTCTACTTAACTCTTTCTCCTTCTCCCACTCTCTCTCTCTCTCTCTCTCTTTCTCTCTCTCTTTGTCCATCACTCTCCTTCTTTGTCTCTTACTCTTTAAGCACATATTTGTTTAATATTATATTCACTCAATAAATCTTGAGGAACTTAAGAATCGAATAAATATCGAACTAACTGCCCAGCAAATATCTAAAAAGTATCGGATATTGGAATTTTTTTTTTTTTTTACAATAAATTCGATTGTTCAAATTCAAAAAAATCATTAAATATTGCCAATTTATAGCTGAAACATTAAAGTAGAATTTTATATGCAATTTTAAATCATTTTCTACGTAATAATTTATATAAATTTATTCATAAAATTGTTGTTTAAAAGAAATGTTTCTGAGTAGACCACTTTTAGTGTGAATATTAAAATATTAATTAAGTTAAGCATTTTTTAGCCTTAATTTAAATGTTAGACCTTAAAATAAGAGTATATAAATTCATTTATTTATTTATGCAAGTTTTAATTTATTTTTACCTATGATTTAGTTATAAAGTTTTAACTTAAAAAAACAAAAAACATTTTAAAGTTTATTTCCTTATTGAGGACTTTAAAGATTTTAAGCCTATTCCAATTCAAATATCTTCATAAATTTTTCTAATATTTCAAAGAAAAAAAAAACAACTAACTAATTATCCAATAAGATTCGTAGTAAAAGAAAATTACTCACATGATTATACATATGATGTGAAAATTTAAAGTAAACAAAGATCAACTTTGTGTAGAATATAGACACAGATTAAATGTAAAGGATCCCTTCATTATTTCATCCCTTAAATAATGCCAAAGGTGAGAGATTAAAATCTGTGTATGATAATTAGAAATCAGCAGAAATATAAATGATATATTGCATATACTATACAATATATTATCAATTAAGCTAACAAAAGGTAAAGGCATAGTTTTCAACTCTACAGATTTATTAATTTTCTTAAAAAAAAAAAAAAATAAACATAAGTATATACCTATATACATATATCTTATATATTATATTATTATATATATATATATATCTTGCTTATATTCATATAAATGTTAAGGTTTTCCCTTTTGTCTATAATTTTACACATGTCATGACAATCCGTCGACCCTTTTGGACTCCCACAGTGTATGAGGCATTCACTTGAACCATTAGCTATATGCGGCTGTGTGGCGTGTTGAGTGCCTAATAAAATCATAAAATAGCAGGTGTTTAGTGCGCCACAAAACGACCCCTACCCATACCCCTACCCCTACCCATACCCATACCCATATCCCATATCCATATACATATCCCTACATCTCGTCATGTTTCTATAAGAAGGAGCCACTCATCGACTCAACTACCCTCTGACAATATACATACACACACACACACACACACACACAGACAGAGCACAGAACACAGAAGAGTCCTTTTATAATGGCCGCCCAGCGTCAAACAATTTTTTGATATTATTAATAACCCTTTTTCTAAATGAATTTTTGTGGCAAGAGCAAAAACAAAAAAGGAGAATCAAAAACAAATGCAGAAATAGCGACTAGAAAATACCTCGTACATGAGAATAATTGAACAAAACAGGACAATCGATAAATGCTATATATATATGTGTATATATATACCATATCTTTCATCTCGTTTATTAAATTTCTTTGATTGTTAAATAAATTGCTTGATTTATATCGGTTAGCAAAGATCTTTTTTATATAAGTGCTTATATACCTCAGATTGAAATCAATTCTTAAAGGATATGTAAAAATTTCGCTGCTTGTCATTTTGCCAGGAAACGAATGACACACAAGCATATATATTTATATATATATACATATATATACACATACATATATAAATATATATATATGTATATATACGTCCTTGGGAGATCCTTGTTGTTGTTGTTGTTAGTTAGTTAGTTAGTTGCCATATCCTTCATTTGCCACTTCTTTCTCCCTCTCTCTCTCTCGCTCTCTCTATCGCTCTCTCTCTCTCTCTCTTTCCATCTTTATGTCTACTCTTTTGACAGGCAGTTTTGGCGCTTTGATTCGCTGTAGCTGGAGAATGGGCTATGAAAAATGATATGTGCATCTGTGTGTGTGTGTGTGTGTGTATGCGGCACCGTTTCTCATGTCGAGTGGTGTGTGTATGTGTACGTGTGTGTGTGTGTTTGTATGTCATACATTTTTCGTTCGTTTGTTAATTGAAAAATGTTGCCTATATGAAGCCGACTCTTGGAACGATGACGATGACGATAACGCTGATGATGACGACGACGCCGGCGACCGGGCACACATCATCAAAACTTCTCAAAGTCATGCACAAGCCCCTCTATATCAGGCCTCCATATATATATATATATATATACACATATATATACATGTACCCCCAATCTCATCCCTTTTGGCTCCTGACTAAAACATGTCTTAAATATTATAATTTATGGCTTGTCGCTGCCAACGGCTGCAATATGTTTTTTTTTTCTCCATATCCTGTACTCTACTCTAAAGACATTTGATTGGCTTGAACATATATATATATGTATATATATATATATATATATATTATATATATATGTGTGTGTGTGTGCACATTTAGCTAATTGAAGACAAGTTTCATTTTTTCATTTACCAAGAGAATAATTTTTTTTTTCTTTCATCTATTAAGATATTATTGTAGTTTTAAATTAATGAAAATTCAATGATTATTTCTGATGGAATTTATTAAAATTTGATTTAAAAAAATACATATATATATATATATATATATATATATATATTAAATATATTATAGTTAAATTGATGCATCTGTATTTTTCTATTCTTTTTCCTATAATTCGAATACATTTTTATACCCTTGCAGAGGGTATATTAATTTTGGTCAGAAGTTTGCAACGCACAGAAGGAAGCATCTCCGACTATATAAAGTATATATATTCTTGATCAGCATGAATAGCCGAGTCGATATGACCATGTCCGTCTGTCCGTCTGTCCGTCTGTCTGGATCAACAGCTTCTCCTCCGAGACCATAAGAGCTACAGAGCTGAAATTTTCAGCATAGGCTCCTTTGTAGTCATTGTATATCTCGGAATCATCCCGATTGGACGACTATATCATATAGCTCCCATAGGACCGATCGGTCATGAATAAGGCTTATCCTCAATAACTCTGTTGTTTTTCAACCGAATGACACGAAATTTGATATTTGTGAGTTTAATATGCTTCTTAATACTTCAATCAAGTTTGATCAGAATCGGACGACTATATCATATAGCTGCTATAGGAACAATCGGTACAAAAAAAATTTTCGTATGAAAAATTTATTTTTCTCAAGCTCAAAATTTTGAATTTGTAAATTTGGTATGTTTAATTTACAATAATACTTCTGGTGAATTATATAGAGAAAATCTGCAAGGGTATACGAACAATATGAATGTAGAAATTTATAAGGTACTTATATCTGTTCTTGATCAGCATGAATTTAGTTTTAGCCATGCCCGTTTCTCTTTTTGTTAACATAAAAAAATGATCTAAATATAGATTAAAATATATATGAAATATCTACCCCGAAATTAATACCCAATATATAGTTAAAAGTGGAATAAAATTATGGAAAAAAAAACATTAACAAATCACCGATTAGCGCAGTTAATGTGTTGGTGTGAGTGAGGGAGATAGCATGCATTTATATCGAGGGTATTTGCATTTATAATATTCGACTGATGCCTTTACCTGGTAATGGGTATGCATGTATATCCAAGTCAGTTTGTTGATATACTTGCTTACATACATATATATATATATATATATATGTATATATATATATATATATATATATGTTTTTTTTTTCAATTATTTTGTTTTTTTGTTCACTTGGCTCTGTGCCGGAAATTGAAAATCCATATCTATGTATGTATAAAAGAAATATTTTGCGGCAGGCAGCTTAATTAATCAGAAATATGCAGCAGACATACAGCAAATTGGCTGGCAAAATCAGTCAATGAGAGAGATATGGTAGTCAGTCATGTTACCTTATTGAGTAATTATTGGCAATGCCCTTAAGCCAAACCAAATTGGAGGAGCATCATTATAAACATTATTATTATCATTATCCTTGAGACTGACAGATGCTGCTAGTTGCTAGTTGTTGCTTGTTGTTTCCTTTACAAAAATATATCCGGCATTTTAAAAACTGCAAACTGCATGTCACTAATATCTCTCTTTTGCAATAAAAATAGAAAGAGATATCCCCTCTCCTTCTCTCTCTCTCTCGCACTCTTGCGTTTTTACATTCGTTGTCTCGTTCTCATTTCTCTTAGTCTGTCTGTGTGTGTGTGTGTGTGTGGCCTGGAAATTAATTAGCAACGGAAATTGCGCTAATAAACTAACAAATTTACGAGCTGCATTCACGCCATATCCAACAGCCACGCCCATTTACGGGGCGGACTGATGCTGCTGCTACGAGCAAACGGAAATACTGAAGTGGCCATCATTAAAAGGCAAAAGTAAAGAAATAAAAAGAAAAAAAGGGGAAAACAAAAGAAAAGACAACATAAAAAGAAAAGCTAAAAATAAAAAATACACAAAAAAAAAAAAAAAACTACAAACGAAATGTCGCCCATGTAATGTTTAACAAGAAGAAAGAAAAGGACGTACTACTAAGAAAGAGATAGCAAGAGACAGAGAGAGAGAGACAGAGAGACGTAGAAGAAAAGTAAGCAAAAAGGGGCGAATGCACTACAAAACAAAGTAAATTTCGTACGGAAATGATTTAATTTAAATCACATTTCCGTTTTGTTGCCACATCAAAGCCAAAAAAAAAAAAAAAAAACAAAAAAAAAAGAACAGAAATGAAATGGGTAAGGAAAAATGGAAGCGAAAGCCAATGTGTGCTGGAAAAACTGAAAGCACTTTCATTTCATTTTCTCCCCTTATACACACACATATGGTCAAATGTGATCAGGATAACCAAATTGCCAGGATGCAGAGTGGTAAAGATAAAATAATTGATTGAATTTAAAGAAAATATCGCTCAATGACATGCATTTTCTTTACCATAAATACTATTAGTTTACTTATTTAAATTTTTATTAATAAATAAATAATCCAACAAGAGAACAAATCAACCAAAAGTTGGCAAACGATTCAAGGGGTCTAGTCTATAAAAATATCCTTAAATAAACAAATTTTCTAAATCTTTGGTATGCAAATATTTAGAATTAAATTCAATCAAAATTTTAAAGAACTTGAATTTTATTAAGATAAATAAATAAATATTTATGTTGTTATTTAAAAAAAAATTAAAAATAACATAAATAAATAAATAAAATATTTAGGAAAGCTTTTATAAAGTAGCTTTAAAATTATAGGAAACTTTTTTTTTTGTATTTTGGAATAGTTTTAAGCATCATTAGTAAAACCGTAAATGACTTTGCAATGATTTTACCTCACTATTTAAAGAAGAGTTTTGAAGACTTCAGAAAGTTTATTAAGAATTTTTACAATATTTTTTATCTTTAAGGTTGGTTTTTGAGACTATTTTAGGAAAGATTTGGAAAGATTATTTTGGAAGATTTTCAATAACATCTTAAACATATTTTTATAAATTTTAGTAATTTTTAAAACAAGTATTTCCGTTTTCAAAATATCAAAAAAAACGTCAGGTAAAATTTTTAAAAATGATTTCGAAAGGTCTTTTTATAAACGTTTGAAATTACATTTGAATTTTCTTTAAATTTCGAATATTATTGATTCGTTAGCTATGAAATCGGTAAACAAATTTCAAAAGAAAAGAAAAATACGCTAAATGCAAAATTTTTTTTTTGAAGAAAACATTTCAAAAACTAGCTAATTGGTAAATAAACGATAGCTTGTTGATCGTGTAAAACCAAAGACACAAAAAAAAGACAATTTCCCTTCGGAATTCCATCCCAGAATGCTTTTTTTAATTCTAGTTTGCAATCCATTGACACTTGCCCAAAAAAAAAGAGAAAACGAAATATGAAAATGAAAAGAAAAATAAATGTAAAATGTTGCCAGGATTTCTGATTTCTGATTTTGGTTTGTTAGTTATTTATTTTGTTTGTTGAAAAATCTCGATGCGGTTGACTTGTCATCAGAGAAATCGGTGGCGCCTGCGCCTGTTGACAGGCTATTGAAATAATCATGGATTGGGATGACTGACCACGCCCAATTCCACACAAAAGAATAAAAAAAAAAATACTAAAAATTTTCAATTAGCCATTGACAGTGGTTACAAATACTAGTATTTGAAATGTAAATCGATATTAGATACCTTGAAGCGATTGATTCAAATATGATTTCAAAATTCAAATAATTATGAAATGATAAAGATATACATTTAATTATCCGTACGATTTATTGTTTTTTTTTTTTTTGTATGCATCCAACAGCGTTATGTGGCGGTTTTAAAGCTTTTGTATTTTCCTTTCCTATACTGGACTGTGTCCAGTGGTGTCCTGATTGTCCTGGCATGTCCAATGCTGACATGTCCTTGTTTCTGCCTGTGCTTCTGTCTTCCTATCGTTTTATTTGCTGCCTACTGTGTGGCCTGCCGTGAAATGTTTCTACATTTTTCATGCAATCATTGAATGGTTCGTCCCAGCCAAAAAAAAAAAAAAAACCACGCCTCTGCCACCTTCGCACCATGCCCACAATTCACTGTGTTGCTGTGTCTCTTTTTTGCCTTCGTATCATTCGCATGCACAAATGCAATTTCACATGCATAGTTACAACTCTTTCTCTCTCTCTCTCTCTCGCTCTCTCACTCTCTGTATTTTAGTATGCGTGCGTGTGTGTGCGTGTATGTATGTGTGTGTGTGTGTTTGTCCTGTTATTTCGTTTTCGGAATTTCATTTATTCGTTTACCGTATTTCGTTTTCGTCCAAAACCCTGTGGGCTCTATCAAAAATTGCCAACGAGG
Organism: Drosophila sturtevanti; assembly: GCA_018150375.1. NCBI lineage: Eukaryota > Metazoa > Arthropoda > Insecta > Diptera > Drosophilidae > Drosophila > Drosophila sturtevanti. The sequence goes on from JAECWJ010000378.1 coordinate 3,138,328, forward strand.
GTTCTGAACCAACAAATCAAATTTCAAAAGCAACTGAAAACTGTTTTTCCCAATATTTGAATTGATAATCGAACTGCAATAACTATGCCATTCAAAATATTTTCAATATTACCCTCGAATATCAAAACTCACTGAATAATACAAAATTTTTCTTTCATAGATCCTTGACTTTTAAACTTTACGATAATTTAATTTAATAAAAAAAAAGTTTTTTTGCTTTCATAGTTTCATTCAAAAGGTTTTCGAATCGATCAAAATATTTGAGGAAAACTGTAGAATAGATTTAGTAGATTTTAGAAATCAAAATTTAGATCCTTACTTATTTAATTTCGGTTCTAAAAGTTTTCAAATTTTTATAGCCCTGTTTTTTGTGACTTTATTAGTTTTTATACACTTCCAAAATGGTTCTATTAATTATGGTGGAAAGTTTGCATAGACTAGAAGAAAGGTTTTGTGTTTGCAGATTTTATATATATATATATATATTAATATACATCGAACGAACGATAAAGGAACAGCAATATAAAATAACTCTCATAGGAACTATTAATCAAAAATTAAGTTTTAGCTAAACTGTTCCCAAGTAAATATTACAACTTTTTATATTTTAAAAATAAGATCAAATTTTAAACATTTCTGTAAAGTTTTTTTTTTATTAGAATCGGATGACTATAGTAATAAGCTATATCTGCATTGATCTAGTTAGAATTAGTTATAGAGTAAAAAACTTTCTTGTATTCAAAGTAATTAAAACTTTAGTTAATATTAACATTAGTTTAATACAATTATTAATATATTTATATATATATATTGTATAGAAATCTAAGAAACATATTAAAAAGAGAGAGATCTTTTTAAGGGTATTTAAACTTCAGCGTTTGTTAGTATATTTTTTTTTTTAAATTTTTTTCGTTGTTGTTGAAGTTGTTTTGATTTTCCACCTAGCACCATGCTACTACACATGCCACGTTGCCAACGGGCATCAGGCATCATAACAGGCAACAGTGAAAGCAACAGCAGGAGCAACAACAATTTTGGAGGCCACATGCTACTCCATATTATCAAGTAAACATCCCAATCGTTTATACAACTGTTGCCAATCTGCAAGGACAACGTTGCGGCGCGTTGCCAATGACATTTCCGCCCTGAGCAAAACGTTTTTTGCTTCATCCTTATCCTCATCCTCATCCTCAAACACATCCACATCCGCATCCACATATATGTATGTATACCCTACTCCTACTCATCCTGGTACATTTCGTCAAATGCTATGGGAATGGAAAAGAAAAGAATAACAATTTTTTTTCATTTTTATGCTTCATCGCCGTGCGTTTTGATTTGTTTTCATTTTCATTTTCATTTTCGTTTTCGTTTTCGTTTACATTTCGATGGGTTAACAATAATTTAAAATAATTTTCTGAATTTTATATTTCTGTAGTTGTTTTTCTCTGTTTCCGCACGCATAACCAATGAAGAAAAAAATGAATAAGAAAAAATAGGAAAAAATTAACAAGAAATGTATAAAATATAAATGTTGAATCCTGATGGAATCTATATTCGTAATACGATGTGCCTCTAAAGGTCCTTTATAGTTTAGTTATTGCAAATAAAATTTTATATTTTAAATAAAATGCAAAAAGTGTAAATATAATAAATAATTAAATATGTATACTTATTTAACTGATGGATATTTTTAGAAGAATCTTTTAATATTTTGAAACAATATCACTAAAAAATAATAGATTTTTTAATAATAAATGTTTTAATTTGGTACTTAATACCAGAAATGTATTCGGTTCTATTTTTTTAGATTTTTTTATTACGAACATCTGCTTTAAGCTTTACCTACTTATTGCTACTTATTGCTACTTATTGCTACTTATTGCTACTTATTGCTCGATATTTATAATAATATAAAGTTAATTTTTTTTTTTCTCTCCATTATGAAAACTACGAAAATATTACAAAATTTGCAATTACATATTTGAAAAATTGAAAATGTGAAGAGAAAACTAGTGGAAAGAGATATTCAAGTCGGAATCAGTTAAGGGGAAAACTAAGACATGTGGCAAACTTTATTGATCTTTTGTTCTATCTTTGCTTTTGCACTCTTGTTGCACAAATTATATGATAATAGAAAATCAAATTGCAACAAATTCGCACACAATTGCAACAAAATGAGCAAAATTGAAATACAATAAAAACCAAGAGAAAGAAAATCAAACCGAAACGAAAAAAATAGAGTGAATGCCATCAACAAAACGCCATTGCGTCAGTTCGATTTACCTCTCTTTCCACCCACGACCAACAAATTTCTTATCCAACTACCTCTCTCTCTCTCTCTCTCTCTCTCTCTCTTTACCCATCTCTCTGGCCACACTTTAGTGTTTCAGTTCATCCTGTAAACCTAACCCTTACCACCAATTTACAGCTGTTGCAGCCACTTGAGAGTAGAATAGAAAGCAAAAAAAAAAAAAAAAAAAAAAAACCAACAAGAGAAGAAATAAAACAAAAAAAATAAAAGAAACACAATAAGAGGGGTAGGGAAAAGGGAGGGGGGGGGGGGTAAAGAGGAAAAGTTGCAAGAGAAGAGAAAGGAGAGAAAGGTAGGAAAGAAGTAGACTTAAGGGCAACAATGTTGTCGCATTTGTAACTGTCTTGCTTGGCTTTGGCTTCAGCTCCGAAGACAAAAGGTTCCACAAACACACACACACAGAGATAGACATATGTATGTATGTATGTACATACATATACGGAGACACAATACAAATACATACATATGGGAATCGAGAGATGGGTAGGTTTGAAGTGCCAGTTGGAGAATGGATGAGATGGAGACGAAGGCGTTGCCTGGACATGCAGCACATGCAGCGAGTTAAAGAATTCCAATCAACAGAGCTATTGTTCTTGAGACATTTTCCTGAAAATTGAAGATAATTGAAGTGTAAAGCGTAAAGCGGAAGTGCAGCAGTCAGCAAACGGTACTGACGCATCCCCACATAACCTTTCCCTCCATACCATCAATATAATATACCCCACTCCACTCCTCCCCACTCCAACATGCCATCCAATGCTTAAACCGCCTTGTCTCTCTGTTTGTGCTGATGCCAAGGCATCTTATGCAATACAATTTTGGGTTGCTGTTGTTGTTTCTTCTTTTGTGGGTCACGTCGAATGTCGCCTGCGAAATGCGGAAATGATGAGACAACAGGAGCCAACAACGTGGCATAGCCCAGCATCATTGAGGGGAAATGGTGGTTAAGGAGATGGTGGAATAGGTGAAGGAAAAGGGAAATAGACCACAGCATAAATGGAGGCCAACAATAAAACTGTTTACCGCATCGAAACAACAGCAACAATATGCAAATGCAAAACGCTGACATCTTCAAGTGTGAATTGCACTTAATCCCCCCCTTAGCCACAACCTCACCCCACAGCCAACAATCTTCACCCATCCACCCTTTCTATGGGAATATCTCTATCCCCATGTAAGCTAAACAAACCATTTTAAGGTGTACCCTTGCCATGTCCTTATTGTCCGTATGCCAATCTTCATTGCTATAAGTAGACATACAAGTTAACTAGTTGCTTGGTTTATTTATCAATTCAAATATCCAAATGTTGATCTTATCGGTTTATTATTCTACATACAACAATTTCCATTGATATCGAAATGGAAATGATATAAATATAATCGATATATGTATTTTCTAATGCTTAATTATTAATTAATTTTAAATGTTATTTCTTATAACGAAGTGCTCAAGTCATATATATTAGCATAGGGCATTAGGAGCTATATTAATAGTATATATATATATATATATATAATCTAAAATTATAATATAAAAATTAAACAATAATCAATTATAAACTTATATTACACCAAGTAATTACTGTGTATACAACAATATTCGCAACATTTGTGGAAAATTCTGAAAATTTTCATTAGCTAAAATAGGCTTTGATATTTTCTTTCAAAGTTGACATCAAATTTTTCTTCTTCTCATCATTATTTAATATTTAAATGAGATACTACGAATGTGACATTAGATATACATATGTACATATATCATTTATCTAGAGTTGCCACATAGTAATAAGCATTGCACGTTTCACAACACTGTTAATTTATGTAGCTTGTTAGTGAATGTTGTTGTTTCAATTTGTAGACCGCTTTTAGGCTTACATAGAATGGTTTTTGAGATCCTTCCTCTCTGTCAATGTCATTAAAATGCCAAGTGAAATGTGATTTTGCTTTGGACATGTTTAGGTACGGCAAGAAAACACAAACAAAGAGAAAACAAGCCATCCCAAAGAGCAATGAAATTTCAGGCAAAAACAAAACAAAAAAAAAAAACAAGAATAAAGCAAAGTAGATAGCAAAGCGCAGAAGAAAACGAGTGGCAGCAAGTTAGCGAGTATAAAAAGGGCGGCCCGTGGAAATTGACAAAAGCAAACGAATCAAAAGCGAGAGACAATGGAAGAACCGTATTGCATATTGATTGCGAAAAGCAGGCGTCCTGCCGTTCAATTGAACGTTACCATCGCCCCCTTCAATTGGCAAATCAAATTGATTTGTAAATCCTTTTGGCAACTTTTTAGACCGATTCTGGTCATGGTCCACGTTCAGACCATCCAGACCATCCTCTTCTGTTACTGAGAGGAAGAGAGGCAACAAAAACGTCATGTCCCAACAGAAAAATGTGTTCCATTGTTGCCCCAATGTATGCCCCAGTGTTCGCTTGGCCTGTGATTTTTGGACATTGCAATTTTCTAAGCGGCTTAAAGGTGTTCATTCCGAGTCATTGACTACATAGCAGTCAGACCCCCCCCCCCCACACACACACAGGAATGGAAACTATTGGATCCACTATCAGTGGCCCCATACTACCGCAACTTCGCTATGCAATTTGGCATAGCTTAAAGCAACAACAAAATGACCCAACATCGTTGAAAAATGGAGATTGAAACAAAGTTGATTCCCTTTTTTTTTATGGATTTCGATTTGAAAATCATATCTGTTTTTTTTTTTTACAAAAGATATTCAGAAAGTATCGCTGTATGCAGCAGATTAAGGGACAATTTTGTAAAATCATTAAATCTTAAAGATAATGAAATATCGGTTTTACAATTTCTTGAAATATTTTCTTTATAACCTATTTTCTTTTATAGTTCACATTTTTATTATTCTTTAACAACACTCGCAAGAAATATTTTATCATTTATCATAATCTTTATCTTGTTTTTCCCAAATGGGAGATAAGAACTCTGTGAATTTTGCCCTTACTTTTACATGTATTCCTAGTCAATACGATGATAAAATAAATGAGATAAATATTCATTTCTCTCTTTATTATTTTCTATATACATAGAGCAGAATTGCAAAAATATAAAGGATGGATTTTAGACCTTGTTAAGTATATATATTTCTGATCAAAAATATTCAATGAAATTTTTTATAAATATAAAAATATTGTACATTTTTTGTTGCCCTTTTAATTAAGAGGAACAAATGAATACTGAATAAATAAAAAAATAAATACTAACATACTTCAATGTATAACCAAAAGCAAAGATATAGCCTAAAGCAAGAATATGTAAAAATTGGATGAAAAAATATCGAGGAAAAACCAACTAAGATGGAAAAATATCGGATTGTGATTCAAAAAATAAGCGACATTTAAATGAAATTTAATATTAAATTAATTGCCATCCAAAGAAATTTTTCTTGGTACAGGGTATACCCAAGTCGCCTACTACAATCCATTTAATCTTTACTGATATTCCAAACATTTTTTTGTTTTAAATTTTTTTTTCTTTTTTTTGGTTTTGGTTTGGTTTTTTTGGCGTATGTGCTAGTCTTTCACAGTTTTTATCGAGTAACCACAAAAGTGTATTTAAAATATTGTAGACAAGTGTAAAAAGTGGCAAACGTTACGCGGTTAAATTCAATCGTTATGTGGTTTTTGGGTGGTGTTTTCTTTGTTTTTCTTTTTGCTTTGGAGTCGCCAACGACTTCATCTTATATATGTATATATACATATATATACTGTACTAAAAATAGTATTTTTATCTCATTTTTTTTTTTTTTTTTTTTTTTTTTTGTCAGTTTGAGGTTTTGCAATTTATAGACTCTGTATACAATTTCAACAATTGCAAAATTGCAAACAACAAAAATAATTACAAAATAGTTTTGCATCACAAATTTTCTTATAGAAAGTTTTCTATCTATTGTATTTGTCTTTGATTTTATTTATGGTTTTTGCTTATTAAAGATTTTACACTTATACATACATACATATATGTATATATATATGTAAACATGTATATGTGTATATTTTTTCATTGGGCATACCATCGATATGTATTTATAAGAAGATTTCATTTGACAAATGCATTAAAATATATATAATCCAGGCAACAGCTGCTGTGAACAACGGGGCGTATACGTACTATTTGCAGGCAAAACGAAAAATGGAAAACATTGAATTGCATTCGGGATGCAATTTGACCATTTCTCAATCAATGAAATTGAACTGATTGTATATATGTATATAATATATATGTGTATGTATATTATATATATATATATATATATATATATATATATATATATATATATATATATATATATATTACAAATAAATTTGCTTCTCAGGCGGCTTAAACGTAAGTTTTTGCAGTTGTTGGAAGAAATATAATCTATGCATTATATATATACGTACATATATACATATATAATAAAGAGAGGCTAAAAGAGAGAAACCAATAAATTTTTCTGTCGACTGTCAATAATTTAAGGGTATGATATAGAAATATTTACCATTACCAAAAGTCCAACACGTCTAGAATACAAGTGAAAAGGTACTCCAAGGGTTTCTCTATAAACTATAATTCTCACATATATAAAACAATATATGTAAGCAGGACATATCTTACATATATATGTACCAATGTACACATACATACGTCTGGTGTGCATAAAATTATTTGTAATTTCATTAATATATATCTATTTTTTTCTTGTTCAATTTGTTAGCCATCAAAATTTAGAATATTTTTATCATATCATATTTAATTTGATTTTTTTCAACAATAATCATCTTGATATATATATATATATGTATGTACTATGTATATATTAAGCTCAATCAATCAAATTGATTGACTTAAACCAGGAATCATGCTCATTTCACATAACTAGAATAAATATATAAATAAAAATTTGAATAAACTTTTATTTTGTTTGACCTTAACGAAGAATGTATACCCTTTAAGCTTTACACTATAAAATAGTGGCACCTGTAAGATATAGTGCTCTTTATTTTTCTTTTCCCAGTGTAGAAATATTTCTAGATTCGTGTACTAAAGTTAATTATAGTTGAAAACTTAATTAAATTGTTAAAAATTACATAAATAAAAAAAATTTATAAATAATTAACAATTAATAATAATATAGTTTTGTTTTTTTTGAAAAAACATATTTAGTTGAGATTTTTAAAATATGTGCTAATAATTTCTTTATTTTTTTTTGCTTTTAATTTATTCGTTTTAAATCAATTAAAGTTAAAAAACAACAACAACAACAACAAGGAATGTACCGCAAAAAGCGAATTATCGGAAGTGGAAAAAATGCAATCACAGCTTATGAGAATTGCAACCGCAAAAAAAAATAAACAAAAAAGTGTATAAAGACAATTTTGTATAATATTTTAAAAAAATATATAGATTAAAAACTATGTATAAAGAAAAAAAATATACCGGAAGCCAGTTAGCTAGTTAGTTAGTTAACTAAAGTAGAAAAATTTGCTGAAATTCTTATACACTCAAAGTTGTTAAATCGTGTTATTAAATACATATATATAATTCCAGTATGGATGCCGAGTCCTCTAAAATTATCAGATGCTAGTATTGAATATACTTATTTTGAAAAACAAAATAGTTATTCGATTTATATGATATAGTCTTTCAATCCGGCTTAATCTACCTGGATAGATTGATAGCTTTTATTTTAAGTTTATTTCTGTTTTATCCAAATCCATGCTAATTAATACATATATATATTTCATTTACTGATTTATTTTGGTATACCCCCAGTTAGGGTAAAATATGCAAATAATAACTTACATTTTTTTATAGCTTAAATTATTTATTGATTATCTCGATTGCTCATCGTCTGTCCCCTTAAAGCCTACAAAAATGTTTCAAATATTTTATATTTCCAATTATATCATGATAATAGAATTGAGACGAGGTCAATCCATTATTTATTTATGTATAATGACTTGCATATACCCTTATAATCATAAGTACATATGTCTTAAATTTTTATTTCTAAATTTAGTTTGCGGTTTCCTCGATGAATGCGGAAAAAACCACACATTTTCAAGGTTATAAAGTAAGCGGCTTATAAACTGCAAAATTTGTAACTTTTCTTTTAATTTTTTTTTTCTTTTTTCTCATAATAGATTCATTCATTTCAACCTCACATCTCATTGAGTGTTCAAATGAGAATATCTGCAGGAGACTAATTAGTGAAAAATACTTGTTACCTTGTTTATTATACATGCAAACATATGTATATACATATATATATATATATATATATATATATATATATATGTATGTATGTAAATGATACAAATGTATATGTAGTTTGTCTTAGTTATTATTTGAAATTCAAATAGAAATTTCAAGAATCATCAGTACCAGCAAGAGACTGTAGAAATTGAGTGTAAATGTTGCGTCAACTTATGCCACACACGTACACGCACTTGCCTCATATTGCGACATACTTACATATGTATATGTTAGATATGTGTGTGTGTGTGTGTGTGTGTGTGTGTATGAACCTTAGCTTTAGAGTAGCCTACATCTCGGCGCTAGTAGGCACAAGCCGCAAAAACCGAAAACGACAAAGGCAGCTGACTAGAAGCTCACTATGTACCATAAACACGCACAGCCGCAAGTCACCAACAGTGGCTGTGGCAGCGTCTTGCAGGATGACGACGGCAAGGACGCGACAATTCTGTTTTAGATATATACATATATGTATACAATATACACAATCTCTCTTTTAGACTTAATAGTGTTGACAAGCCAAATGATTAATTTTATTTCTACTAACTTTTACTTCAGAAAAAAATTCAATTAATTTCAATTGAGAAAAATATTAATTTTTCTATTGTTTTATTTGATCATTTTTGTATATAATTAATTATATTAGCATGTGATCAAGATAAAGAACTGAAATTTTATTTATTAAACAATATAATATATTTTTTTTGTTTATTATTAAGTTTTAGCTATAAAATGGCTAAATTGTCAACACTTATTATGCTTAAATCGTATATATATATATATATATATATATTTGCTGATACTAGGTATACTTGCTATACTTGGTACTGGTATTTTGCTATTGCTCCTCTCTAACCATCTTGACTGCTCTGCCGTTGCTGTCGTGAAGGTGTCGTGTTGAACATGTTAGGTGTCTTGTCGCTTATCATGTTAAGTGGGTGCACCCACAACGTTACGTGCCTAGCATGTGAGTGCCAGGTGAGGGGGGGGAGGTGGTAAGATGGCAATAGCAAAGATGTAGATGTGGATGCATGAACTGGGGTTTCTATATGTCTATGGTAATTTTCATAGAAATGTATGTAAAATTTACAGACAGACAGACAGACAACTGAAGAGACAAGAGCAAGAAAGTTGGTGGGGGGGTTGGAAGATAAAAAAAAAAAAAAGGTAAAATAAAAAACACAAGAAATGTTGGAAAGCAAAGCAACTGAAGAAATTAGCAACAACATTTGCCACTCATCTGGATGCTGTTGCTGTTGCTGTTGCTGTTGCTGTTGCTGTTGCTGTTGCTGCTCCTTGTGCCACTTGGCCTACTCCTGTCAGCTAATTTCTTTTTAAAGTGTTGCGACTCTCGTTCTGTCTTCGTTTGCTCTCGTTGTTGCTGTTGTTGGACAAGCTCATTTGCACCTCATTAAATGCTGCCACTCGACCTGATGACGACAGCAACACCAACAACAATAATAATAACAACAACAACAACAGCAGCAGCAGCAGCAGGAACATCAACAAACAAAACCAACCGAGCAAAAATCAGCGCCCTCAAAACATTTTGTTAAGAATATTCTCAGAATTTACATGTACAGACATTAAAATAAAGTACGAAAGTGAGAAAGAGTGAGAGTGAGAGAGAGAGAGAAAAACAAACACACAAAAGCTAAAAGAGATTTTTTAAGCCATCTGGAAAATAGAGTTATCATAAATGATAAAGAACGTTTATACACGGCTTACATAACTTTCAAATGTAATATCCCTTTTAAATAGATTCAACCAGATTTTAGAACAATCAAATAAAATGTCCTTGTGCCAGAAATTTTTCAGATTTTTGCAATTGCAATAAATAAATCAATGTATAATACAATTTCAGTATATTTGATAACTAGGTATGTATATAATCTTTATACTTTGTTTGAATTGTTTCAGTCAATAAAAAGTAAACATTTGAAATAAATGAGATTTCTCTTTCTTTTAATTTAATTCCATAATTCTATAAAATTTATTTTTAAAATTAGTTTTTTTTTTGGTTTAACATTTTTTTTTCAAATCAATTCCTAATTTATGTAATTTGAGCTAATAAATAAAAATTGTTCATTGCCAATATTATGATTAAGTTATAGTTAAAATTTCAGTTAGGTGGCAAGGCTGGTTATGTCTGCTTTTAGTTATTTAATTGTTTTCAGAAATATTTTAAAATAAATAATTTCGATTAAAAATGAATTAATATTTACTATATCATTTATTACCTTTTTGTGAAATATTTTTGAAAATTTCAAAATTGCAAAAAAGGATGCAAGAAATTTCATTTTAAAGAGTCTTCCAACACTAGATATCTAGTTTAATTTAATTAACAATTTATAATGAATGATGCTAATAAATGATTGCAATGTCTTCCATATAAATAACAAAATATCTTCATTCAAAATCATTAATACAATTTTGAGTAATGTGAATTAAATTTATCCTTATCCTTTATCCTTTACTCATCCATATGTATGTTTGCATTTAAGGCCTTCGATGGTATTGGGTTATTTTATGCTACTTAGTTAAATAATCTTTAAATAATCCTTCAAAATCTTAATTCTTCAAAGTAAATTGCAATATCGAATGGGCTGAGATGATGGGCTGCCTCTGACTATACTTCTGCTCCTGCTCCTGCTCCTGCTCCTGCTCCTACTCCAGCTTTTGATGGGAGTAGCATGTCGGCAGTAAGTTACTGATTAACGCTGCCTGTCGAGCTCAGCAAATTGCCGTAAATAGTTGTTATTGTTGCTTCTGCTGTTTATCCGCAACGATGGGAGCCAGCATATTGCCATCACTGATGATTGACTGGGCTGTTGCTCTGGATCCCATTCCAACACGAAATAAGGCAGCAGAAATGGAAAGGAAGGAATGGAATGAGTGGAAGGAAGGCAGTGAGGCAGGGAGAGAGAGAGAGAGACAGGCAGGAAAGCAGCAAGCATGGAAGGAAGGAAGTAAGAAAGGAAAGAGAAGAGATGGTAGGACGCAGGTTAAACGGGTCTCATCCCGCTATAGTTGCTGTTGTTGTTGTTGTTGTTGTTACTGTTGCCGCTATTGCCCCCGCCTGACAGTTGACAGTTGCAATTAATGCGGCATACAGTTGAGTTTTTGCTGCACTTGCCAAAGATGATGCGACGCGATGCGATGCGATGCGGTACGGCATGTAACAGTGCAATATGTAGTATAGTGTAGTGTTGTGTTGTGTTGTGCAGTGTTGCACGGATGTCAATGCAATGTTTTCATGCCTCCTACTAATTGGCATGCATCAATGAATCGATGACGTTTATTAGCAGTACTCAGACACACTCAGCACAGTTGTGGGCATCATTGGAAGGGCAGGGGGTTTTTGTGAGGGAAGGGGCGAAACGGATTTTGAGAATTACACTCGCTACTGATTCTGATGACGTTATTGTGTGCGCAGTGCGGCAAATTAACTTAATTTGATTTAATGGGCATCACGAGTCAGCAACAATTAAAAAAAAAATAATATTTATTTATTTATACATATGTATGTATGTAAATTGTTAAATTGAACAGTCCATTGCCTTAATAAGAGTCATCCCCCCCGCCACAACTTAAACTTAACCTTGTTTGATAAGACATAAACCTTAATCTTAACCTTAATGTACATACATATTTACTTTCATTGTCTATATCTTGACTTTATCAGATGTTTTTCTATGATTTGGAAAAAAGTAAACTTAAAATGAAAGTTACTTTGATTTAATTATGTCTATTTTCGTTAATATTTTTTTAAGAATAATCCAATTTTCTTGTTTTGTTTTAGAATATTTTTTAAATTTAAACAAAAACTCACAGAACTCGATCGGTGGATCAAGCTATGAATGATGGAAAATGTAACCTATATTAACATATACATATACATACATACATATATAGTTTGGCAAGAAAATGCTTACACATTGGAAAAAGTTTCGAAACTTTTGGTTTAACGGGAAATAGAAACACTAAAAATATGATTATCCAATTTTTTTTTAAATTGATATAGGTCAATTGAACTATAATCTTATTAAGAAGTGAAACAAAAATAAAAAATATGTTTCCAGTAACATAAATAAAAAAGTAACAAAAATCATCTGCCAAGAAAGTGTTTACACATCTCGTTTTTTTTTTTTTTGCTTCTTTTTGTCGCAAATTCTAAATTTTACCGTTGTTTCGCGGAATTCTTAAATTTCTTGTGAGGTTTCATTATTAGTTGATACAATTGTTCCGGGATTATGAGCACTTTGGATAATATAAACATGCCAGGCAAACGTTTAGGATTTGATATGGCACAATTGGTCTATTACAATCATACATACACTTTTTTGCCAAACTGTATTTATATATGTTTGTATGTATATGTATATTCGCTTACTCTTCCGATTTCAACCAATAATCTCTTTACGCTCCATCCCTATATAAAGTATTCAACTATAATTACTGAACAATATTATTCAATTTGCCTTTATATGCAATTGCAGCAACAACAAACGAATAAATATCGAAATTAACGAAAGCTTAAACGGAAATAAAAACTGACAGAGTTGCCAGACAAAAATCTGATTAAGCTAACTCGCTAAAGTAAATCACAACGTTCACTTTCAGTTGTCACAAAAGAAATGTATGTACTTATTAAATTTATGATAAAAAGATGGAAAGTTCAAATAAATTTACCAGCAATTAAATTTTACGAATTATTTTGATTTCATTTGATCTGCTTTGGATGAGATCATCATTCATCAAGAAACCATTGACCAACAAAACAATTATTGTCCATCAAGTATATTGGCTTTTGGCTTCTGATGCTTTCTGCTTCTTTATTCTTGGCTGCTTTGCTCCTTTGCTTCATTCTCTTTAAGTGTTTTCGCATACAGAAAAGAAGATGAGAAAAACAACAACAACAACAACAACAACAACAACAACGGCAAATGAAAGAAAAGTGAACGAGAAGCGAACAAGAAAGTTTCAAAAGCAAATTTCCCCGAGGATGAGCCACCGCGGCGACGGCATTGGCCAGAGGGCACGGGGGCATGCCAAGGAGATGCTGTCGACTATAAACGTCATCGGAATTCCCCAAAGCCATTAAGCGCAAATGTATGCAACACCAACCAAAAAAAATAACAAAAAAAAAAAAATAAAAAAAAACGAACAAGACAAAAAATAAATAACTGAAAAGTGTGAGCTGGCATCCTTCCATTTCTCCTCGCTCCCTCGCTCTCTCTCCCCCTCATTCCCATAAGCATATTCAAGCTTCGTCCCTGTCTTTGTCCTCGGTCTGCTGCTTCACTTCATTAGCAAACGAACGGAATAAGAAGGCGGCAAAAGAAAGGGGTTTGTAGAGTGTAGTGGGGGGGAGAGAGGCGTTAGGGGGAGGGAGTTAACTGGAATTGGTACTGGTACTAGGATCTGGGTCCTGTCATGGTAGCTAAAGTTGAAGTTGGCTCACAATAATTTCATTTTGCAGCACTATTGGCGCTCTCTGCCTCTGAACTAAAAAAGTAATTTCATTGATTACAAGCGAATGCGCCGAGCTGCCGCGATATTTCGCTACTGCTACTCTAGCTGCTGCTAAAAAGGATAACAAGCCAAGCAACCGAATCGAGCAACGACACCAACCACTTGGGACACACAGTACACTGGATGTAGTTCGTCGATATGTATTGTAGCCCAAAACATGTGGTGTGGAGATGTGTTGCACGTTGCAAGTTGAGGGTTATGCTTCAGAATTGGAATCGAAGTTGGTTATAGTGATGGGGCCGATGAGTATGGTGAATGGGAATAGAAATGAAAATGGTGATGGTGATGGTGATTGTGATGGTGGTGGTGTTGGTGGTGGTGGTGGTGGTGGTGTTGGTGGTTCTTTTGCAGCACTTTCATAGGTAAACATCGCAGCGGAAATCAAAAGCATAAAATTATTTCTATTTCCTAAGTAAATCAAATGATAATAAAACAAATTATCGATTGATATTAAATCAGCAATACTATATGATAATCTTTAGTTTTATATTGCTTATAAAATTAGTTAATAATAATAAATTAATTAAATAGAGAAAGCAAAAAGTTGAATCAATCAATAAACCATATTTAAAATTATCATTCATATGGAATTGCAATTCCATATCTCATCCTCAATCTATTCTAGAACCAGTTGCGAATTACAATTAAGTTAATGGAAAAGAAAATTATGCTAAATGAACTGAAATTTTGAAATATTATTAAATAATTACGAATTCTAGTAAATCAGTTTTTAATTTTTAATATTTAAAATAAGACATAAGACATTTATATAACAATTAAATGATTCAGTTTCCGATCGGTGGCCATATATCTAAATTTAACTATGAAAATTAAAATTTTGCAATATTCTGACCCATTTCTTTTGAGAGTTTTTGAAAACAATATTATATGAAATTTTTGAAGATATCTACTATAAATACCTATAACTATTTTTATAATGAATTAATCTGGAATTATTTTTATTTCATTTGCAGCATATTTAATATGCCTTCAAATTTTATTCATTACAAATTCCTTAGTAATACACTAGGTAAAATTTTTTTTTATATAAAATCAATCGATTGAATGATTTAATTTCAATTAAATTTTTATTTGATCATTCAGTGTAGGGGGAATCATTTCATTAATGTTGAATCAAATTTACAACAAGCTAAATCATTATCATCCAACACAATTGGCCACCTACCTCCACCAAATGGATGTGTGTATGTATGTGTGTGTGTATCTACATACAATAGTCGTACGTACATAAATACCTACATATACATACAGATATATCGGTTATTGTTCGTTTAGCTGCCACATGGCATACAAATGCATTCATTCATTCACTTATTCACTTGCTTGCTATAGCATTCACTTGATGATTTAAGTGTCATTTCGGCATCGACTTTCGGCAATCCTGCGGGATCTTGTTCCTATCCAATTTTACCAATTATTCATGCAACCCCAAACACACAATACACACGCACAAGCACACGAACACGCACACACACAGGCACACGCATACGAGTCCATGTGGGTGCAATTAAAAGCAACATGCCTTACCGCTTCCCCATCTCTCTCTCCCTCTCTCTCTCTCCCTCTCTCTCTCTCTTTCTCTCTTTCTCTCTCCCTCTCTCTCTCTCCCTCTCTCTCTCCTACTCTTTTAACCATATTTTGTACCGTTTCGACATTTTCGCTCCGTTGTTATTCGCTACGTTTGCGCTATATTCATTCATTTTCCGTTCGCTTATTAATGAATTTTCCAATAATTTCTGTGGCACGTTTATGCCATGGCAACGTTGTCAGAGTGGGCGTGGCAATAATTTCATTTTTTTTTTCCCCCGCCCCGTTTTGCTCTATCCTTCCATAGATGGGGCGCACTTAGACTTATTGTTTGGTTTTTGGCATATGGATGCGTTGGGCATTTAATCATCTATTTTGCACTTACACTGAAAGAAATATTTATTTAATATTTAATTTTAATTTTAATTTAAGAATTTCTATACTACTCTCTTCATCTTTAAGGACATTCCAGTATCAATATGTGTTCAAAGTTAATCAGCAATGAGATTGATCTTCTCTCCTATTGAAACAGATAAAATCGAAGATGTTTTTTTTTAGACATAAATTATTTGTCAATAATTTAATTATTAATTTTGGTTTTATAGCTAACGATTAAATAATCAAAGATATAAACGTTTGATTTACAATATGAACAGCTATATATATATATATCATGGAAAACAGAGATGCCATAATTTTTAATAAAATTTCACTAATTATAAAGGATTGAACTTTAAAATAAATTGGCTTATGTTTTTTGTATGATAAGTGCTAAGGCTTATTATGTAATTAAATCTGTATTCTATCATATTTTATTGTAAATTAATTTAAATGAAAATTTAATGATCGGTTGTGGCTTAAACTTTATAATGGTGGCAAGACTGTTTATATACTTATAATCAGTTATATCTAAACTTAAGTAACTTAGTTATTTATGGTAATAATTAGTGCTTATTTTTAAAAAGATCGGAATCAAAATATATAAAGTTGCATAATTATTTTTGAATAAAATTGATATATATATGTATATATATATATTATACTAGTAATATTATTGATTGATATATGTAATTCTTTTTTGGTGCCTCAAGATTAGGGCAAAAATTTGAGTTTAATATATTTAAATATATTTCAAAATTTTTTAAATATATTTCTGGCACTTCTACAATTCCTTTTGGTTTGCATTTTCCAATTTTATAGATTTTTTGTATTATATTTTACTTATATTTCTCTCCGTGTAGGGATACTCAGCACCAACTCAATCAGAATCAGCATCTGGGCCCCAAGAGGCAAAATGTGTGTGTGTGTGTGTGTGTGTGTATGATGTGTGTGTCTGTATGTATATATGTATGGTTGTGCGAATGCCTGCTTATGTATATGTATGTGAATGGTCTCTATAGTTCCCCTTTAGCTCCTACCTCACATCCTTCATACTCCTTGTCATCCCTCTGAACTTTTCAATTGTTCGGGGAATTTCAGTGAACGTTTTGTAACATTAGCTAGAACGGCTGAAAGAAGAGGGGAGGGGTGGCAAGGGTATGAATGACTCGGTTGAGGGCCAATTCGAGGGAGGAAGTGGGGGAGTGGGGGGGGAACTGGTCTGAGTTTCTAAGCAGATGTGACCCATTGGTGGCACCGTCAGTCGAAATACTGTCCCGGGCCGTGTGTTAATGTTAATGCTGTTAATGTTAACTTTGGGCCCAGTAATGTATGTTTGATAAGTTAATTTCGCTTTTAGCGCCAAACACTTGCCGCGACTTGATGGCCGCGGGATGTGGGAGCGGGGGGGGGGTATGAGCCACGGCACAAACGATGACGCAAAGTAGGTGGCAAAAGGCATTCCCATGGCAACAAAGCCATTAAATCGCTTTGAATCGAAAAATAACCCAAGCACTCATCGTCATTGATCCCCAATCATTCAATTTTTTTTTCCCCCCTCTTCCTAATTCCCATTCTGATATTCCCCTGCCTTTCCCTTGGCTTTCCTTTTTCCAGTTTTCTTTGTTGGTTAAAAGGAATATAGGGCAAAAGGGCAAAACAAGCTGTTAGAAGCAATCGTAAGTGGGGGAAAAAGGATACTAAAAATAAACTGGCTATCATTTTAACTTTAGTTTCAGTTATAATAACTGTTACTTAAATAAATACACATACACATTTATTTAATCGCATAATGCTATGGCATATTTAAATTCAAAAATTTAACCAATTGCTTATGTTCTATATATTAAGGATTGTGTATTTTTTAAAGCTAGAAAAAATGTTTTAAAAACTATTTCATATTCCTAATTTGATTCCATGGAAACTAAAAAATTAAAAAAAAAAAAACATTGGTCAAACATTCGAATGCTAAGTTTCAATTAAAGGCATATTCCCTTATTCAATTTATTCAATTGTTTTGCCTTTTTTATTATTTGTTTTTAAAAGCTGATTTAGACTTGGTACTTAATACATTTTTTTTTTAATTTTTTTATTATATAAAAGATAATATTACCTCTATAAAATAAACAACAACTTCTTATATTCTTTTTATATTCTTAAATAATAATATCCGATTCGAATTATAGCAATTTTTGTGAACTTTTATAACTTTTCTGCAACTCGTTTCTATCAATTGATGTCCTTGTGCCGCATCCTTAAGTCCTGCACCTGGTCATTGAGAACGAATTTAGTGAAAGTTTTCAATTTGTTGTTTTGTTGTCTACCAATGCGAAAAGGTCACGCGACCACAATGTATCCACGACAAGAATAAAGAGACCAGAACACCGTCTGGGACTCTTGAGCTCACCTATACCCCACAATAATTGGCCAACTAATGGGTATATTAGACTACGATATCAATTAGTTAAAAGAGACAATTGCTTTAGTGATTTTACTATATGTCTATCCATATTTAATTTTATATAATAATCCATAATTTATATTTTTTATAATTTATATAAAATGTAAAATTTTAATAAAGTCTTACAGCCAGGTTATAAAGTCTTAAAAATCAAATATCGAAATGCTATATTAAAAGTTACATAGATCAAAAAGAAGAAAAAGAAACAGTAAATGGACTTAATAATCTTTAGAAAATAAATCCTTAAAACTGAAGACAATTTTAAACTATTTATTGATCAACTTTAAATTGAGTTATTTTTTTAGTCGTAGCCATTCCTTTTTAAATTTAATCTACAGAGAATCATCGCTTCGATGTATTCGATTTTTTCTATAAAGAACTTTGTTTTCTTCTGGTCTTGGGCAATCAGAATAAAAGTTATGTCCCAACTACGTGCTCGATCCGTTCGATTTCGTCTGCAAAGTGTTGTTAGCATTTTATTTGGTTTTATTGATTTTTCTTGGAAAAATGTTGCAATATATATATTTGTATATATACCTATGTACATATGTATATATATTTTGGGCGATAAAAACTAAAGTTCACAGACCCATTTTTTTTTTTTTATTTTTTGGCTTTTAATTTCAATTTGACAAGCAAACCGCAAAAATAAAAGAAACTAGCCAAGGGAATGTGATTTTTTTTTCTTTTTTTGGCATTATACAATAACTCACGGCATTTGAGGATAATTTTTTTTTTTTCTTTTTATTTTTCATTGGTTCCATTTGGTCATGGTCTGGGTTCTTAATCGTTGGTTTTCTTCGATTCGGGCATAATTTTTTCAGTCTCATCTATCGATGTGGATGTCATTGTGAATATTTTTGATGTCGATATGAATCCGAGTATATGTATGACTACTACTATAAGTGTATGACTGTGTGGAGAGAATGTGTGTGTGTGTGTGTGTGTAAAGTTTTCTTTGCTAAGGAAGCAACATCATCATGTACGTGCGTTTAAATCTTCGATAACTTTTCTATCTGTACGTGACTAAAATGCAATGTGCCTTAAAAGCATTAAGCAAAAGAGAGAGAGAGAGAGAGAGAGAGAGAGAGACACATACACACACACACACCAATATTCGAATAAAAAGAATGAAAACGTAAAGACTAAGAGAGTATGAGAGAAGGAGATAGAGGGAGAGAGAGAGAGAGATGGAATTGGAGTTGGAGTACATCATGACATGGCCGAGAAGGTGAAAATGCAATAACAAAATTTTCAAAATGTGAATAAGAAAAAGTTAGAGTTAGAGCAAAGTGCCTTTTGTTCAAACTATACGATTTATCTTTAAAAACACTTTAAAAAAATTTAAAACACATTGAAACAGTAAAACATTGAAAAAAAAAAAATTATTTTATATACATATATTAAAATCTACGTATCAAAACTTTTACTCGAGTATTTAAATGTATTTAAAGTTTTCCTTTTTCAGAGAAAATTGAAAAGCTTTCAAATTTCATTTTAGTCTGTGACACATTTTTGTCTAAATTTTTGTCTATGTCTAAATGTATTCAATAATGATTTGATTACATTTGTTCAATTCATTTCGATATACAAATGATGCACATTCAATTGCACAATTTTGTTTGCTTCTGTTTATATTCTACAATTTTAAAAAACGTTTTTTCACAGTTTATTTATTATTATTTATGCTTTATTATTTAAACAATTGATTTGCAATATAATCGTCATATTATACACACGATTTTCAATTTCGATTGAATTTACCTTTAAACAAAACTATGTATTCGGATGTCATTCTCTGTTAATCAGTATTTGTTTGCATATATTGAAGAGCTTTTTCAATAAATATCCAAGAATTTAATATATTTGAATGAAGAATATTGGTTTTATTTATTATGTTATTCTTTGATATACTGTAGATAATTAAATAAATCTGATTAATATTATATAGTGTTTGCTTGACTTGATTTCAATTTGGCTAAAATGCAATCCACCAACTGCAGGTATTCATTAGCCATTCATTTGACCAAATTATTAAGCTCTTAAGCTTCTTTAAATGCTTTTCACGCTCTCTCTCTCTCTCGCGCTCTCTAACACTATTACTATCTCTCTGTCTCTGTCTTTGTCTATATATACATACATATATATGTCTTTGTTCCTTTATTGTTGGTTCACAGTAAACTTTTTGCCCTCATCAGCATCGACATTTGCATTCATCAAGGCAACATTAAATGCCCTGGAAAATCTTTTAGTCAATGTGGCAACATATGTTACGCATTCTGTCTGAATGTGTGAGTGTGTGTGTGTGTGTGCCTGTGTGTATGTGTGATGCATCCTTATTGTATACCCGTTTGTCCACATAAGTAGACAACAGAATTTTAGCACATGCTCACATTTTCTCTTCTGGCATTTCTCTTCATGGCCATTAAATGCATCTTGAGCTAACTTTAGCCACTGCAAAACTATTGAAGACAACCAGAAGCAGCAACCAAGCAACCCCTCTCTCTCTCTCTCTCTCCTCTCTCTCTCTGTCTATCTCTTTCTTTCTAGTTCTCTGGTGATGACATATGTACTATCTCTGTGTGTGTGTGTGTGTGAGAAGCAGATGGAGAAAAGTCGCCTCCGGCTAAGTAAAATGCAATGACAAATAGGCGACAAAACGAAATGAGAAATATGCCCAAGGAGAAAGAATGAGTTTCGGTTTAAATCGGAAAGGGGGCATGCAGCAATGTGTGGCACGAGCAAAACACTGAGAACTGAGAACTGAGAACTGAGATTAGAAAAGCATTTGTTGAAATCAAAAAGTCAAACAAGAAATGAAATGAAACAAGAGCAAGAACGGAACTGCAAAAGTCCTTGACAACGGCGAGAGAATATTAAAAAAAAAAAAAATAAAGAAAGAAAGAAAAAGGAAAAAAGGCATGTGGGGAAAAAAGAGAAAGAAAGAAAGAAACAAACTAGAAAGCCGAACCAATTGAAAAATGAAATGAATAAGTAAGACTCAAAGGCCAGAACGTGTGTGTATGTGTGTGTGTGTGTGTGTGTGTGTAAAGATAAACTGCCCAAGCACGTGAATGTGGTTGTTTGTGACAGAGGGGGGGGTGAGGAAGGGCATAGCCCTTGGTCAGAGGGTCGCGTCCAAGTGCCAAGTTTCAATTAGTGCTGCAAACTTAATTAAGCAATAACGGGACTCATACTGTATTTTCTATGCTCGTCGCTTGCTCTCTTTCATTCATTTTTTCCCATGCACACACACACACACACACACACTCTCTCTCTCACACACACTCTCTTTCTCCTTAAATGTCTTTTTCACACATTTGTTTTCTAGTTCTTATTTTTGCCAAGGCAACACATAAATAACAAAAACTAAAACAATAAGTGCAAGCGAGATAGCAAGAGAGACAGAGAATCGAATGAATGAATGCCTGACAAATGCCAGAAAAGGAAAAACACAAAAAACATAAAAATTGTATTCATTCTATATAATAGAATATTCGAATACACTATAAAACCAAAACTGAATAATCAAATGAATATTCAAATACTTTTCAAGATTATATGTATAAACCAAAAAAAAAAAAATTAATCTGAATAAATGATTAAACAAATAAATAAATGAATTAATCACAAAAATGAATAAATAATAGGTACTATTCATAAGTAAATACAAATCAAATCAAACGAAAAATTAGTCTTAGTTACTAAACCATAAATAATAAATGTGAATAGCAGCAATAAATAAATGATTTAACAAATAAATAAATGAATGAATCATAAAAATGGTTAATTAATATTACTCATAATTATATATAACGTATTTTAAGTTAAAGCAACTAAGATTAATTTAAAAAACAAAACCTATTCTAACATTATTTTTATTATTAAATAAATGAATAAGTTTTTGAATTAAAGTTGAATACAAAAAGAAAACCTCTTTCAACTTTCAAAAATCTTAATAATAGTTTGAAATAATATATGTATGTATATAAATATATGTGAATAGTTTGTGAGTGCTGCAAATCAACTAACTTAAAAATGTACAAATGCATCAATTGTACTCAATGGGCCAAGATGAATAGGGCCAAGGCAAAAAGGTGTCACCTTCACATTCATATCCTTGGAATTCTTGGCATCCTTGGCGACTTTGTTGTCGCCTCCATTGTTAAATGAATGAAAGATTGCTGACACGGCCGCTCATCAAGAGGATGGATCCTGTCCCCATTTCCTGTTACCCTTCACCAAAAGTGTTTGTTGATGCTGATGCCTGCAAGTGTGGACCAACCAGGTGCGTGTGCATCGCATAACTCATACGCCGCGTTGCTTAGCGATTTATGGCCACTGACTGCAAATGAACAAAAGAGAACTAACCGTATACCCTCATACCTCATACCCCCTGCCATCATGGCTAAGTCTTTTGACAAATTGCATTGCCTTGGCTGTTTATTGAATAACGAACAAAGTCTGAGGTGGCGGCAATGTGGTCATAGACTGAAGAATGATGCCGCATAGGGACATGGATATATATATGGTAGACCAACTGCAGTCAGATAATGGAGATGAGACGAAATGCTTTTAATTAACTGTATAGCGAGTTGAGTTGAATTGAAACCCTTCAACCATATAAACTATTCGCCGACAAACCAAACACTTGACGAAAATGAATTAATTAGATGTAATTAGAGGTGTATTTCTCCTGAACACTGAGAGAAATAACATATGAATTCAAATTCACTAATCTTCCTTCCTCTCTCTCTCTCTCTCTCTCTCTCTCTCTCGCTTTCTAACTCCCTCACTATCTGTATACAAATAATTTAAATTTAGTTTTCATTCAATTTAATATAAAATAAAATAAAAACATATCCTAACAAAATTAGTTTTAAACTATGGAAATATGTTCGCTTATACACATACAACTAAAATATAAAAGATTTTTGAAGATAAATATAAATGTATATATATATATATATATAGTATATATCCTTTCTACCTTTTAGCTAATATATTCATTTCCATTCACTTACTTCCTGTCAAAATCAATTTGCTGGCTAAAAGCGCGACCAACTTGCTAACTTGCTGTGAACTGTTGCCATTTGCGTTTAATTAGCAAAATGAAATTACCCACACAACCACGCCCACAATAACACCCACATCTTGCCACGTTTCCATTTTGGAGAGGGAGAGGCAAAAGTTGCCTTAGGTACGACAAGAGTTATTTGCATTTAATGCGCAACATTTGTTCTGGTTTTATTCATGTGACCCAAAGCATTATTATTGGGCAGGACTGAATGGTCAATCCTGAAGAATCAAGAATAGATGCATATACATACATACTATATGTATATATATACCATTGCTATTGTTTCTTAACAATTGAAAAATATTTTATTCAATTTTATTCAAATACTTTTGAACATTCTTTTTCGGCCGAGTGGATTAAGTTAAGGTTTACCTTCTTGTACGCCAAAATCAGAATTTCTTGGAAATCCCATTAGTTACAATTAGCAGTTTAAATATATACCTATACATCTGCATTTCAAATTGATTAATAGGTCTTATACTTTCGATGTAAAAGAGATTTAGAGAAAATAAATTCACTGTATTAAATACTCTGTGAGCCACTGTATGTATACATATGTACATATGTACATACAGTGGCGAGCACATGTGGATACATGTTTCGATACTGTGACTTTGAGTGGCTGTAAAACCCAGAAAAATGCATAAATCAATTTCAAAATTTTTAACAAAAAGCCTTTATTAATACATATATAAAACGAAAAACAAAAAAAAATGTAATTCATTATCTCCTTCTTAGCTCGAACAATCGAGAAAAAACTTAAAAATGAGCATGTATATACTTTTGCTCGTATAACAAAACTTATCTACAGTGGTTCCAACGCCAAATCGGACAAGACGTTTCATTTATTTTAATGTGTTTTTTCTTAGGCAGTAAGTATCTTATTTTAAGTTTTAATATTTTTTCTTAATTCTATAATGTCTTATCTATCTAAAACAAACAAAAAAAAATTTAAATTTCAAACGGTAACATTTTTTTATTTTAAAAAACCAATAACAAGTCCGATTTTGAGCTTCAACGCCAAATCGGACATGTATATACTTTTGCTCGTATAACAAAACTTATCTATGTATGTATAAGGAATTTTTTTTAATATGCAGTCCAAAGGGCTTCGGCTTTAATCACGCTTTAAATGAACCTGGGCATACTCTCCACCAATTTTTCTATCAGTCCGTGCGATAGAGTGCTCCATTGCACCTGGACTCCACTCCAAAGCTCGTCCATTGTCCTTGGCGGAGTATCGTAGCGCGAGCCCATAGATTTTCGATCGGATTTAGATCTGGGCTTTGAGCCGGCCACTGCATCTTCAGAAAATGTTGATTATCGAGCCATTCCTATACAATTTTGGCCATGTATTTTGGATCGCGTTGGAAAACGCGACTTCGCTCTCTGGATACGCACTCTCATCTACAAAATCAGGAAGATTGGATTCCAAAACTTGTAGATAATCTTCCTTTTTCATTATCCCACTTATTTGGACCAAGTCGCCTCCTCCATGTACATATGTATGCATGTATGTATGTATGTATGTATGTACTACATACTTACATACATACATATGTAAATGTACTTCAATGAATATTATTGATAACTTCTGATGATCGAGAATGCTTGGCATAGGCAACTTCTACGGAATCTTGACTACTGGCAACTGAATGTCTTATGGCAACTGGAGAACTTTTGACAACTGGATGACTTTAATACCACTTCCTTTCCCTCGTAGACGGTAACTCAACTTTTCTTTACTCTAATGACTGTGATGACGATGTTGTCACAACCAAGCTTTTAACTGACACAGGGATGCCACCTAGATGTCATTTCAGTGTGACCCTCGTTGCATACATTTATTTATATACATACATATGTATATCACATCCAATTTAATAGAAATAATTTGCTTATTTTATTAAAAATAATTCTATCTATATACATATGTACATATCTGCATCTAAAATTAAAATTAATTAATTATTCTTTATTGAATAATTTGATAATAATACCAAATTTCCTTGCTTAAATATTTCAATTTCTTTCAATATGTATTAACTTTAATCACTTACTCCGTGTCTCTGACTATTAGTTGGTCATTTTGTCGCCACATATGATATGAAATTTGTTGGAAATTCTTAAAAAAAAAAATAAAAGGAAAAAAATGTACAATCAAATATTTTACAACTAAATGGCGCAAAAAAAAGAAGAAGAATAAAAAAAACGATAGACAAACATCTTGCGTCATTTTGTTTGCCATTTTATTTGTTAACGCTTTTCGCGAGTGGGTGGTGGCCAAAATGTGAATGAAGATGGCCAAAACGGGAGTAAAGGTGAAGTGAAGGGAAAGAGGGAAGAGGGGATGTGGATGGGGGTCCGATTGGTAGATTGAGTGTAAACCTATTAGAGAAATTGCCAACTAAATGAACCTGAGCCCACGCACCACCTGTAACATAGATAGGCCACGTTTCTAGACACGATTCCGGCCAATCTGCAGGTCAATTCAATTATGTTACTACTATATACCTGTACAATGTTGTTGCTTTGCTTTTGTACCTGTTGTTTTTGTTCTTATTCTTGTTGTTGCTGCTGTAATGCGGCTCAAGTCTACCACACGTAAACGAGGGCATCTAAAGAAGTTTACACAAAGTTAAAGTAAAGTTAACTTAAGTTAAATTAAAGTAGAAAGATGACAAGATTTAAACAATTTATAAAAATAATTAACAAAGCACAAGCGTTTAATCTAAAAAACAAAATTGTTTACAAGCCCATAAAATATAAAATAAATATATGTATATATAATATGTATGTATGCAGATATATATTAATATATTACTCATTCGCATATTGACCTAAGCTAAAGTTATAAGAATACATTTTTTTACTTTACTTGACTTTTCCATAAATATATGTAAAAAATATATAGAATTGTTTAACTGTATCAATTACAAATTGAATTTTAAGTTTAAGTTTAATATTATTATTTTTTTAATATTTGGCTTAAAGATAATAATATTATTACAATAAAATAATCTGTAGTGGAAAAAATGTTTTTTAATTTTTATAATAATGAAATAATTATATACTGATATATATTAATGATGTATTATTGATATTTTATTGAATTGTTCCATTTACTTTAATTAAGGAGGATTTGTCCATAATTAAGTACAATGGACAAATCCTCCGAAGGAATCTTTACTTCAAAGGGCTCTAATTCAGTCAAATCTCGTCCGATTTTGAAAAACGAAGTCTTTATTTGCTTTTCAGAATCGCCATTTTTAATTAGCATAAAAATCTGAAAAACTAATTTTCAACTCGATTTTCGCATATTTTAACGATGGTTACACTGCAAAAATTGACAAAAATCCGGTCAAAATTTTTTTTCCATCTTTTTTCAACTTTTAATGCAGTTTTTTTATATGTAAATTATCCAGAAGATTGATGTAAAACTTTTCCAAATCGGCCGAAAGATGGCCAATTTAGAGCCTATAGAAGATTGGTAAAATCCTTCAAAAGAGTCAAATCTGATTATGAAAAACTATGTCTTTATTTAATTTTTAGAATCGCCATTTTTAATTAACATAAAAATCTGGAAAACTAATTTAAATATAAATAAAATATAATTTAATATAAAGAAAATTTATATTCAATTAATGAGAATTTCGACGGATTGGTACAGGGTATACTCCAAGTCGGCATGGACGACTTGTTTACTTCATTTTAACTATCTTTATTTTTTTTGTTTTGGCTTCGGTTTTTCTTTTTTAATTTTTTTTTACTCTATCCTATTTCTCAACCAGAGATGGACTGTTGATTCGTCCCTGAAGACAGATTTGATATTTAACCTTCTCTTTTCAGATGTGAATATGCATTGTATCCTTTAGGTGATCTATCAACCTTCTGTACTCCATGAATCCTTATGTTATGTGATCGACACTAGGATAAACTGCAAATAAATGCAAATTAATTTAAATCGTTAGTGGCATCAAAATTGTATAATTTATAATTGAGAATACAGAGAATAGAATATATAAATTATTTGTAAAAAATGAATGACATGAAAATAATAAAGATAATTTATATGTATAAGATGGTATTGATCTACTGGCTATGTTTTGATTTACAAAACTGCCCTCGCATTTTGAGTTTCCTTCGTCTTCTCCTTACCAATATCCTACCCCCCTAACCACCAACCCCCTCACATATGGTTTCGTTTGAATGTTATTTAAGACACACACACATACATATATACATATGTACATATATGTATGTATGTACCTTTTGTGGCTGTAAATATTTAATGCATTCTTTGGCTTTCAGTATGGAGCGTAGGCCATTTTCATAAAGCTTTTCCCCACATATCAACTCAACCGGCTACCCACTTCCATTCCCTAAACACACACACACACACACAGAGACAATTCGACAACTTCCTCTCCCTATTCCATACCTTTCGATGGTAAAAATTGCTATAAAAATAAAGCCGAAATGCTCGAGTTTTTCTGGACTAGCGTTATTATTGTTATTAAATTTTATTTCCTTTAACTGTTGCTGGTAAGACAAATTAGAGCGAAACGGTATGAAAGAGGAAGTTTACCAAAGGGGGGGGGGGAGTACGTAGATGGTTGGATACCAGTCCTGGCCAAGGACTAGCTTCACAACCATTTTACGCACAACGTTTTAATGTTGTGTTTGTATGCTCATCAATATTTATTGCGGTTCGGCTACGTGAGCCGCACACAATCAGTGAGTCAGGAAGCAGGAGCCACCAGTCAGGAGTCGATAGCCAGGACCTTTGCTCCTTCGTTTGTTCGTTGTGCTAACATTTGTGCAAATATTTTTATTATATCCTAGTACTTGTGACATTAACAGGGTACAAATGGCAGGCATTCACATTAACCACCAATATATCATATTTAATATATATTTAAAATTATATAAATATCTTTTTTTATCTACATTAGTATTTGTTTAAACCAAAACATAGATAATTGTCAATTACTTGAATATTACAGGGTATATTGATGGTCGAAATAATCTTCATTTTCAATTGGTTTCATTCGTGTTATTGTTGCGGCTGACCCAGGAGGAGAATACACAGAACACAACAAAAACGGGGGGGGAAGAAGAAAAAAACAAACCCCAAGCCAGCGGAGCCTTGTTACCAACAACCATCGTCTGATATATTACAGACTGCAATATGATGGTGGCCAGAGGGGCTAAAGAGAATGTTGGTGGGTTAAGGAAAGTAGCAGCAAGTTGGGACTAAACAATGAGAGAAAGCAAGTGGCGAATGGTGGCCAAATGTCGGACGGTTCGTGGTAACTTCCCTTGCCCATTTGGAGCGAGGTTATTTACTATTCAAAAACTTCAATTACCGCAAAGTAGTCGCCGGGGCGTTAATCGCCAGTAGGAACAATCACCGCCACCCACACCACCACCACCCACACCACCACCACCCACACCACCACCATTGCCAGCTCCGGCGGCACCACTTTCAACCACTTTCCATCCCTTGGTTCTTATGCTGATTTAACGGTTAATTTGCAAATAAATAAAACAAAACTTTATTGGTTATTAAGTCATTTTTGCATTCAATTGTTGGCAATTTACACACACAATCCGCCTAAAAGTAGGCAAACAAATTTCCCCCCCATTTTCAACATAGAACAGAATACACAAATTATAAAAACAATTAGTGAATTTAAATATACAATCACAATGAATTGTGAAATTTGTGAGAAATTTAAGGAATTTCATTACGTAACTTTGATTGCAAATCAGAATCGAAAATCAGTTGTCCTTGAAAGAAAGAGTGAGTGAGAGAGAGATAGAGAGAGAGGGAGAGATTATTATTAGACTATTTATCAGATATTTATGGTTCAAGTTAAGCTAATAAAATTATAACAATTTCTTATCTCAACAGTTAGTAAACAGTTGCTAGAAGCGTAGAAATTTAACTGAAATAATGAATTAAAAATCCGAAATTAAGAAAAAAATGCAAAAATGGAAATTGCAAGGTTATATAAAAAATTATTTGTATACGGTTTTATAATTATTTTATAATATATAATTCTATATCTATATACAATATTTGAAACTTATTAATAGCAAATTTTTACTATATATTTTGATTATTTATGTACATTAATAAGTTTGAAATATTTATATATTATGTATCGGATTTGTATATAAAAGTAAACAATTTTCATGCAAAAAAAGCTTGTAATTAAAGTAAAAATAAATTTGTTAAATATTATACATTAAATTAAATTTATCTTATTCTAAAGAACATTGTTTAGTGAGTTTAATGAAAGTAAAAGTTGATTGTTTTTTTCTTATATTTTTTACTAGTTAGTTAGTTAATATAAAAACTACCTTCATGTCCTTAATCCATATCGAATGCCCTGAATTTTAGTGTCCTTTGCAGAATCTCTTGACCTTTCAATCTGGCTATGGTTTACCCATAATAAAAGCTTAAGTTAAAAAAAATTCTGAATTCCTTTTTGAATTAAATTACAATAAGCTATATAATATAAACATAAAATTGCTTTTTTTTTGTATTTTTGTATTTTTTTTTTATTTTTATTTTTCTATATTTTATTTTATTTTTCAAGTGTTTTTCATTCATATTTTAAGCTACTTTGGATAGCAATTTCTTTCGAAAATAAATAAAATATAATAAAATAAATAAATAAATAAATAAAATTATAATTATGGGTTCATATAGAACTATGATCACATCTCTCTCCTAACTCCTCTAAATGAGATATAATAAAAATTTTTACTAACGGTCATGACTAACAAAGGACTCAAAAAGGTATATGCAACGCATAGTAGAAGAGATAAAGTTTTATAATCTGATAGATTCATATGATTCAATAGCTCAGGTGAGGTTTGTGCATAAAGATCACGCCAAGCATTATTCTACGATTAGTAAGAGAAGGTAGATTAAATAAAGGAAATCTATTTGAGTGCGATGGCAAATTGATATTGCGATCCCAGTTTCATATAGATAATATTCTTGCTTGGTGTGACCCACAATATAGAATAGATCGGCCCAATACGGCAATCCATATCTTTGCCCACAGTTGGGGAAATATAAGACTTGAGAATTAGTTAACGTTCATTTCGTAAGGATATATCCAAATTAGTCATCTCATCGACACGTTTTAAAGCACTTAATATATACGAGCACATACATAGTGAATCACTTGATAGTTCAGTATAAATATTATATAAATTTCAATACATTTCTATTTTTTTTTTTGGGGGGCGGTTGTTTTTGTTGTTATTTTGAATCTATAAGTACTTGATAGAAAGACTTTCTTAACGGGAATTCAACATAAAATCGCTGTGTATTTTCTTCCTTCTTATGATAAACATCTTGTTTTTGGACGATATTGTGCAGAAAAGAGATTAAATTTGAACATGTTTAGTCTTCATATGCTTTTACCATAAGCGAAATCCTGAAGAGCTTGAATTTCTCTGGACGCCAGGATAAAGGGGATAAAAGATAGAAGGTGGAGTGGGGGGGGGTGTCATAGGGAGGACAAAGACAAGCAGTAGATAGACGTGTTAGCCAAAGCCGCTTTTGGCTTGCCACTTTTATACATGTCTATGGGTATATGTGTGTGTGTGTGTGTAGATATGTGTGTGCCGCTGTGTGTGTGTAGGTACGTATTTTTCTTTTTCATCCTTCTTCCTTTTTTTTTTTTCTTTCTTTCTTTTTCTAACCAGGCAAAACATTTCAACGCTCTTGGCATGCGTGTCCTTGCTAGGGAGATGGTGCACATCCTGTGTATGCCCCACTGTACGTGTACGTGTACATGTGTCTGTGTGGAGTCCTTGCTGCAGGATTCTTGGCTCTGATTACAAAGTAAGCCGTTAAGAGTGTAGTTTTGCTTTTTATATATACATACAATCAACTTGGCGAGCCTTGAAGCAGGACAACGCATACAACTGATTGCTGAAATAAATGTAGAGACACACAGAGAGATAGAGAGTGAGAGAGAGAGAGATAGAGAGAGAGATAGAGAGAGAGAGAGTGAGATGAGGTAAACAAGATAAGGCAATGGTAAAGAATATACCGGTAAACTACAAATACCGATAAGCAATAAAAATGAATTACACATAAAAAAAAGAAAAAAAAAATTTATGGACAAATAAAAAGAACGCAAATTGAACGCTTAATAAGTAAATAAATCCATAGTCAACTAAAATGAATTATTATAATGTTTAAAGGGAAATCCTACAAAAGTCTCGTTATCGGTTAACATTATTTATTGTTTTCCACTATTCTTTCTAATGATATTCAGTTATTAACTGAAACAGAATATCTATATGAATATATCTACATATATATATGATATATCTATAATCATATTAAATAAATAAATTAAATAATCTGTTATTCCAAGGGCATTCCATTTAATTAAATGAAAATGAAAAACCCTTATGAGATTTTCTTTTTATCGGAGATTGCATCGGTGGTCTATATATGTATATACAATGCATATATACGATACTTATTCTGTTCTTAAGACATTTTATTGGTTACTTGAAGTTAAAGTAACATTTTCTTATTCTTAAACCACTCTCGTATCTGCTTCTACTTCACCTCCTCCTTCTCCTTCCTCTTCCATTCCTCCATCTGCAGCCTAACCATATCAGCACTTGGTTTTTGCCATAAAAAACAGAACAGCGACAATGGAAATTGCCAAGTCGCATTATTTATCATATTCGCAACGGGGATAAGGAAGGGGATATTGGGAAGATGCAGGAAGAGGGAAGCCAAAACAAAATGGTGGCCACTGCCGCTGGTTGCTCTGTTGTGCTGATGCTGTTCGGCTGTTTGGCTGTTTGGCTGTTTGGCTGTTTGGCTGTTCGGCGCAACGGATGCTTGGCATTTATTGCAGGCGGCAATATTTTGTCGCTGGATCGCGAATCCTTGGGATCCTTCTCCAACATCTCTTGTGCAAAAGTGCATCCTGTATGTGCATCCTGTTTGTCCACATAAACGCCTGCCGGCCCCGTTAGCACACCTGCCCGTCCGCCCCCCTGCCCGCCTGCCTGACATCATATTTTCCCCTAGCATAAATGGCAAGTCATGTCATTGTCAGGCTGCAAATAAAGGACCAAAGGACTTAGGTAAAAGAGAAAAAGCAAAACCAGCCAGGAAGCACTGACTCACGTCCATGGTTGAACTCAGGTTAACAAAGCAAACAATCAAGTTGAAAATGTATGAAAAAATTTACAATAAAAAAATTAATTTAATATAATTGTATATAAAAATATATATATATAGTATATATCTTAAATCATTCAGATCAATCAACAATTTATAACTAATTCTAATTAAATAATGTATGAATTTTTAACGTATTATAAATGGAATTTAATATCCCATTTCAGAGTTTTATTTCAAAAACCTTTGAACTAATTATTTTCATATCTTAAATACATTTCAAAAGCTATACAAATCGGTTTTAGAATTAGAATTTGTATTGAAAAAAATAGATGCCTTTTCTTTTTTTTATGTTTCGTTTTTGTAGGACCTTATGTACATTTTTTACAATCCAATTTCATGGAACTGTGCGAGGTGGAAAACGGAAATTGCAAAGATTATAGAAGATTGGCTCAAAGCCTGGTCTTTCAATTCGAAAAAGAAAAACAAAAATTCCGAAAATTTCGACAATTTTTTTTTTTTTTACATCGGTTTATTGGATAAAAAGGGGGGAAATGGTAGATTTTGTAATACCATGCAAGTCACTTCTCATACCATTTCGTTCTCTTGACTTTCACCTTACCCTCCCCTCCTCCTCCTCCTCCTCCTCCTTATCCTTCCCCTCCTCCACTGTCCAATTCTCGTTGTTGTGATGCTTTACGCGCAGCTTTTGTTTACAATTTATTTTGTCATGTGTCGAAAATTGCAAATTTATGAGTTTTTGATGAGTCTTTTTGTGTGTTTGTATCCCATTCCCGGCATTATGGCTGAAAACTCTCTACCATGGCTAACATCCTAATGCCCAGCAGTGTGCTACCCATCACACCATCACACCACACCAACACCCCTCACCCATCCGTCCATCCATCCGTCTATCCGTCCATCTAGTTGTTTGCCTTTTGTGTGGGTCAGCACACGCACAAAATGGTACAGAGATACGAGTCCATCGAAACGGAGACGGAGAGAAGTGATATAGCCACAGCATGTCCTGGGCTTTTTGACTTTTGATTAAATTCGCACGCGCCAAAGACAAAAGGAAAACAGAATAGAATAACATAAAATAAAATGAAAACAACAAAAAGAACAAAAAGACAAGCAAAGAAAAGAAGAAAAAAGAAATGTGAAAATAAAAACTAAAATGGCATCACGAGGCGCTAGGAAACAACAAGAAATAAACATTTAAAAACATTTTAAAAGCTCGAGCTGACGAATTTTATATACTCTATTTATATAGAATGCAGGTAACTATAAAATGTAGGAAATAAACTAAAAATATATATATATATATATATATATATATATATATATATATATATGTATATATATATATATAGAGAGAGAGAGAGTGAGAGTCTCTAGCAGAAGCACACTCTACTTCTTTGTAATCTTTATTTAATATATCCTTGCATATATCGTACATACGTAAGAGTAGAGTATGCCTTTTTATTGATGCATAGTACTTGTCACACTGTGCCATAATAATAAGTTTCATTCTGAATGGTTTATTACAAAGACAGAGACAGCAAATCATATCCTTCAGATCAGCTAAAGCAAACGATATTTGAACTTTAAGATATTTCTATAGTATCGATAAAAGTCTGCAATATTTGAATAATATATCTCAATATGTAAAAAATATAATATATATAATTTAATTACAATCTTATTGAAAAAATATAAACATTTTTATTCTTATCGGTAACAATCGGTAGATTGTTCATTTAATTAATTGATAACATTCAAAATTTAACTAACAACAAATATTCATATTTACACAAATTTCAGGTTAATAGTAATTCTAAAAAACATACACTTATTGTGAAGGATATATCCATATAGATGCACATTGTTCAGTTCTGTTCAATACATGCCAAAGCAAAAAAAAAAAAACAAATACAAAACTTACTCAACTTATACTAGAAAAGTTTGCATAATTCTAACACACATATAATTTATACATATATGTACATACAATATAGTATGTGGTATCAGATATATTTCTATTGCTTTTGGTGACCCAAATTTATGATACTCTCTCCCACAGGGTATAAAAATGCGCGAGTAAAATAAATATAAAAAAAAGCCAAAAAATTCAAAAATAAAACAAAATTTTGTTGTGCACAAATTGGTTTTAAAGCCTTTAAGGCATTCCGTTCAAGTGGAAACCAGGTAAATTGGTGGCATGATGAATTGGGGTTAAGGGGCCTGATGTTTGAGGGGAAAAGTGGGATTGCGTCTTATTCAATTTAAATACGGGCCCAAAAAACTATGCAACAGAATTTTCAAACAATTTTCAGTCCTGATGCGGTAAATATCTTCTGTATCTATATATGTATCTAAACAACAGATATGTAAATATATTGATCAAAAATTAAATACCCTATTGAATGATTAATATTATGGCATTATAGATTTATCATCGATCGTGGTTAATACTTAAAATTAATCAAAACAAAATGAAAGGAAACGAAAATCTTGTTAATATAAATTTGTATATTTGCATTTCCATGACATAAGCATAATATAGTTGTCTATTTTCAGAAAATATATATATATTTATATCTATTCCTGAACGCTTTAACCAAGCTAAAGTTGATTAAATTGTAACCAATTCGAAGTTACTTTTTTCCCAAGTCGATCAATGTTGATTTTGAGTAGAGAGAGTAAATAATATAATATATCTGAAAATAACATATATAATCTCGATTCATAGGCTATCAATTTTCTCAATCATTAAACTAAATATATATTATACGAGAATATTTTTGAAATTGTAAATAAATTGCATTTTGATTTTACTTTAGAAACTTTCCAATTTTCGACTAGAAATAAAAGTACAAAAGATTTAAGTTTATTTTAATCTCTATTATTTAAATATGATTTATTTTAAAAATACTGATGTTAATATGATAAATTATAGAAAACTCTCTTAAGAAAATCTTCTATCAGTATGTGTCTCTTTCTCTTTTTCAGTCTCTTTGTATTACTCTTGGTGAGACTTCAACATACTTGGGTATTTTATTGTATTCGGACTGAGTCACTTGTATTTTATATACAACTTTGAAATGTATTTCTATAGAAATATATATATATATCTGTACCTATGTATATATACATAGTATGAGTATTATAGTATTGTTTGTATTTATTGTATGACTTTACAATGACTTTGCATAAGCGAAAATTCAACTTTCAATAAGCATTCCTTAATTAAATGTACGTATACACTAAGTATATCCATACAAATATATATATATGTATTTATATATACGTATATATGTATGTATGTATGTTGTATAAGATTGTATATATTTACAATCGTTTGCAATTTACAAACAAGAGATGAAAGAGCAATAGCTGCGGGAGAAAGGGAATAGAGTTGAGAGTAAGACAAAGTTCGATTTACCCAGGTGGATGACCATTAAGGTGTCATATACTCACAACAACAACAACAACAATAACTAGCAATTTTATTACATACATACATACATACGATCATTTAAATCGTTAATATTTAATTACTATACACTATATTTATTATGATAAAGGGTATATTAAGCAAAAGTTAGCAAATAATATTTAGAAATTATATTTCGTGTTTACTTAAAGATTCAAATTTTTAACTTTAAGCGATATCTGACGTATGTATATATCTAAATTATAGTGTTGCATTTGTGAGTGAATTTAAATTTATGAATATTAAATAATGTATAATAATAGGATATCGTCAAGTCAGCACCCCAACTCTAGAGTCATGTAACCCAACTAAATGCCAATCGACATAATATATACAAATATATATACATATGTATATACATATATATATATATATCCATTGGAAATGTGCAACTGATGTGGCGTTGTTTACGTTGGATCTTGGTCCGTAACCACAAAGAACCTCCGCCATATTCAAAAGTATTATATTGACACCGCAATTTGAATACTTTAATATTAAAAATACAAAATATAAGATGTATTTCAAATTAAATATTAAACAATGATTGATTGATATATTGATTGATTCATTATTGATAAATCTTACAATTGCTTATGGTCCTAACATTGATCTACTTATAATAAATCCCAATCCCACGAATTTGAATTAAATTTCAACAAATTCATTTGAAAATTCGAATTATATTTTCAATTAAAAAATGTGTAGGAATCAATATTTTAATATGTATAGTAATTGATTAAATCTATTTCCCAGTAAATTGATATACACACATACATACATATCTCAAATAGTTTTATTTATATATGTAGTTTTAATATCTATTTTCAAGATTTTTGAAAACTTAACGGAATTTGTAAAGACTTTTCAAAAAAAGTTTGTCTTAGAGTTTATTTAAGCTTAATACTTATTTTATTTTTCACACTTGAAACTCCAAGAAGCAAATTTACCCCACATGCACTTGGATACTCTTTCATAATGTCAATGAATGTATCCACATACATACCTACATACATATGTATGCATGTACATACTACATATGTATGTATGTATGTATGTATGTATGTATGTATGTATGTATGTGCATGGGGGTATTATGACAACAAGACGAGCACGAGTGCCCGCAATAGAACTAAGAAAGAAGAAGAAGAAGAAAAAAAAGAGAAAAAACAGTTCAACTAATTAGCGCAAGTGACTTTTGGAACGTTGCCGTCGCTGTCGCTGTCGTCGTCGTTGTTGTCGCTGCTGTCGTTGCTGTTGTTGCCGTCGTCGAGGTAGTTGGTGTGTGCCTTCTCAATTGAATCGCGTTGAGCTTAAAAGTTTGCCTGTAAAAATATTTATATGCACATATAAGAAAATATATGTACCAACAACAATAACAATAATAAAAAACAATTAACACATTTATTCTTATTTATTCATTTTTTTTTTTTTATTTCCAACCGGTTGTTATATATTTTCGGGGGCAAAAAAAAAAAAAAAGCAAGCAAAAACAGAATGTTAAGTGGAGCAAGAGTGTAACTAACTATACATAATACATATCTTTATCTTTAACTCCCGCCGATTGTTCACTGTTCACTAGCTCTTACTCATTCGGCCTCCCTTCCTATCTCGCTCGCTCGCTCGCTTTCTCTCTCTCACTCTCTGTCTCTCTGTTTGTGTGTCTCTTTAATCTTTTTAAATTGCAAGAAATCTCAGTTTGAAATTCTGAATTCAGAATCGCTGCCGGCAAATATTTAGTTCTGAGACGTACGGCAAAGGAGAGACAACAAATGGAACAATCAAATTAAAAAAAAAAATGCATTAAGTGAAAATAATAAAGGAAAAATTATATTTTATATTCTTTTTTTCCGTTTTTTTTTTTTTGTATTAAGCGCGCGTGTGAATTATTAATAATAAAAATGAAAAGGAAAAATAAATAGAAAATACATATATTGAATACCTGTTTCATACTCTCAAAGCTCACCCGCTATACCGTATATGAGAATATTTTTGCGATAAGCAATATATTTTTGTCACCTCGAAAATCAACAGAACAACCCCCTCGCACCGCCCCGCCCCGCCTTAGCGCATCAACTACAGCATTTACTACCCACTGATAAGCTTTGATAGCACACGAAAAACGGAAAGCTTCTACATCATACTATTTCTCTCCCACTCTGTATGTGGCGTCTCTTCCATCTATCTCTCTCATCGGGAAGCAAGCAAGAACACGCAGAGTTTTTAAACAGCTGTTGGACCCAATGTCAGCTGGGAGGAAACAAAGGCAAAAGTGCAATAAAAAGCTAAAATAAAACAATTTACTATTTTATAATAATTATTCAAAAACAAAAAACAAACAAAAAAAAAACCAAAGAATAACAACAAACAGAACAACAATGGCCAGAGATCGATTACCCGAACTTTTGCAGGTAAAGTCAAATTGAAATATACATACATATGTATATACAAACATATACATATGTATGTATATATATTTAAGTGTCTATAAACACATACACACATACATATATGATAATTAGTTACAGTGTGTCAAAATCCAACAGTTGCAAATTCAGATTTAGCGGTACATTGTGATCCCTTTATAGAAAATGGAGAACCTCTTCTGAAAAATTTACAAATTTTCAATATGCGTATACGTAATATAATTCTAGATTATTTGATCTATTATAAATACAAGTAAAATGATGAAAATATAAATGAAATATGTTTCAAAAATACTTTTAAAGAAAGCTAATATATAGAAAAGCTGCAGAATATAATATTGCCTACTTATAGAGTGAGTTTTAAGCATATTTTTAATTGAAATTCAAATGATTTCATACGATTTTTATATTTGAATAATTATGAAAGTTTTTTTAACTGTATATTATCGGTCCACTATTAGGCAAGAGAAACCTCATTTATTAAAGACCCGATTTAACCTTAAAGTATTTACATTTTTCACACTAATTTTGATGTATATTGTTAATTCTTTTATTTATATACCTTTATGTTATATTGATGTATGTATGTATATATACATATATTTTTTTTCGTTGTAATGTTGGGCAGTCATGCGTGGGTATGTGGGGTGTTAAATGTTTATCAGATTGTTCATAGATAACAGCGATATCACACACACATATACAAATATATATATATATATGTGTGTGTGTGTGTATGTATGTATATAAAACAACCTAATTTCCTACCCCCCTCAATAACAGTTGTTTTGCGAAGCTCTAAGTGAATTTTCAGTTCGAAGTCATTTTTATTGTACATTTACACCGGACCAGATTGCGTTGCGATTTTGTTTGTTAATTTTTGTATTGTTTGTGCAATTTTTACAGCGTTCGCTCAGCTCTAATTCAAATTCATCGTCAACTAATGGCTCATCGTTGCTGTTAAGTGTATATAACGGGACAACCGAAGCCATTACAAATGATAATAATAAAAATACTAACGGTAATAGCAGCAACAAGGATCGACAAAATATTAAAATGTCTGAATACGGGACAAATGTGGATGCTATACTCATTCCGGTATGTAGAAATTAAGATTCCCACTATCTCTCTCTCTCCCTCTCTCTCTTTCTCTCTCACACATTTTCTTTTTGTCTTTCTCTGCATATCCCACTTGGAGAAGTGAGAAAGAATGCTTTCTGTGTAACTTATCGTTTGTTTTGGGTATGAATCAGTCGATATTACTCAATCGTTGTTGATGCCCGAACTCGTGATAAGCAGCTTATGCAGTTTATTTTATTTATATGTTATATACATATATATAAGTACGTATATGTATATATGAAAAATTATACATATCAGCATATATACAAATGTAGTCAATTCTGGCCACGCCCACTTGAAAAATCGTTTAGCATCATCAATTGATCTTTGCAAATAATTATTCATATTTCACACCCAAATGGGTTTATATTTGAATTCAATTTCTAACTCTATGAAATTTAAATGCATATAGCTTTTTAATCTGATTAAAGTAACTGAAGAAAACCTTAAAGAAAATGTTTTTCACCAGAAAACGTTCGTCAAATATAACTAATCGGAATATTGATAAAAGCAAAAATAGTTTAAATTATTAGTTCCTCAAGAGTATTTATTATTCTTTCTCTAACTAAAATTAAAACACTTAGATTTTATATGTATTAAACAATAAGTACTTATGTATAAATATATATTATAAATTTAACTATTTATCTAACTATCGTAACTGTTTTTTGCAGTACTCGGAAATACGAGTTCAACTATCACAAATTGCCGCCAATCTGGAGGCTATGAATCGTATGAGCCAAACTGTCAATCTGCGAACGTTTAATGGTAACACCAAATCCGAAATATTATATATGAAAATTTCAATTTTTTTTTTTAATTAAATTTATTCCATAGAAAATGAAATGGATGATCTGCATAATAAAAATCTACGCTTGGGCAATCAATTGATAAGCCGTTTTAGAGAATTCAAAGCGAATCTGCCGCCAGAGAACGATTATAGTTTGGAGGCACGCATAAGACGAACTTTATTTTATGGTCTATACCAGACATTCATAAATCTTTGGCATAAGAATGAATCGTTTCTACAGAATTTTGAAACGAAAATGAAGAAAAATCTTCGAATGCATTCAAAGATCAGTGAGTACAAACAGTGTTTATTCAATTTTCTATCATAATCAAAGGAATTCTAATGTTTCAGTTCATTCGGAGGCCAGCGAACAAGAGATTGAGTTACTGATCGAGAATAAGACAACTAAACTATTTGTAGATAATGTAAGTGAAATTATAATATAAAATCAAGTATGTATGTAAAGGCATTAAATTTAGTGCTAATTTTTTAATTTGTTTTTTTTTTCTTATCAAGTACCTGCAAGAAACAGAAAAGGAGAGACAAACTTTACGTGATCTCATGGATCGTTTTAATGAGCTACGTAAACTCGAAAAATCTATTGAAGACGTTCATGCCCTATTTATACGCATCCAGACACTGGTCATGGAGCAAAGTGAGACGATACAAAGGGTCGAGTTTCACGCACAACAGGCCACCCTGTATACGGACAAAGGAGCCGTCGATTTGGATAAGGCCGAAAAGCATCAGAAGAAAGCTCGCAAGGTGAGATGAATTTTCAATGGTTTGTCGTAATACTGGTTCGTTTAACAATAGTAATAGTATCTTTATATTTTTTAATTTGAATTTATTTTTTCAGAAAAAATTTATGCTCATTGCCATACTCGTTGCCGTAGTACTAGTATTATTATTTGTGGGCATTTTTTTATGATGGCTACAACGTCAACAACTACCGCCACAATTTAAATTTTTT
This sequence comes from Drosophila sturtevanti, assembly GCA_018150375.1. Taxonomy (NCBI): domain Eukaryota; kingdom Metazoa; phylum Arthropoda; class Insecta; order Diptera; family Drosophilidae; genus Drosophila; species Drosophila sturtevanti. The sequence goes on from JAECWJ010000378.1 coordinate 3,179,895, forward strand.
CTTATATTAAGTTTTAAGTTAAAAATTCAAAATTTATGTTTTATAAAAATCCCAACAAAAAACCGAAAATAACTGTGCGTTCTTTTTTAAAACAGTGAAATTCACCACACCAAAGAGAAAATGGCGCTTTTGAAATAAGCAAGATTCAACCATAGAGATGTCACTTTGAATACTCTTCCAAAGAAACTAACAGTACATATATACATACATATATGAGAGAATATGTTCTCTTATGTCTTAAAGAAGAATAGTTTGCTTTCATCAAATTGGCGCTCCAACAGAGTTCATTAAACTTTAACTTATTGATAAATAAGAGAACAAAGAATTATAGCATTCTTAAGAACATGTTTGATAAAGAAGATTGATAAAGATCAAATAAATACAGAACTGAGAAAACTCAAAATCGGTAAAGAATTCGTATAATTCGATTTTAACGATACTTATGTTTCTTTATTTAACCTATATGTATGTACATATATATAACAAAAATTTGGCGGATATTGTCTTAGTTATCGAGACGTTGGTTAGACTGTTATCGCTAAGGTAGTTGTTTGCGTCGAACAGCACATTTGTGGTATTTAACATTCCCCTGTTAACTATAACAGTGAGCAGAGTGCTAAGCGATATCAACATCTAGCGTCTACATTTTTTTTTTAATATATGTGTATATATATATAAATATAGCAAACAACCGATTTTTCATGTTGCCAATAAATTAGGTGAGTGTATTGGCCAATATACGGGATTGCCAATCTAATTGAATTGCGAGTCATGGATACAAAATAAACAAAATGCGTAAAGAGAATGATGCCTGGGGAAAATCAAAGCAGAAGGAAACAAAAACAAAACTTTAGACCCGTTTCCTCTGCTGGTCTCCTTTCTTGCTCAATCCTCTCTCTGTCTCTCTCTCTCTGTCTCTTTATGTTTCTCGCTCTCTGAGCGCCATTTTCTGTGAATGGTTCCGGGACGCAATAAACTGAAATTAAATTGTTCCAGGCAAGGATTCGCCAAGGTGGTGGTGGGCCAGTGGCCAGTGATTGGCATAAAATGGAAGAAATGTGTAAAAATGTGAAATCCTCAACTCTTGTGGAGGCTGCCCCTGTCATCGCAACCGCAACCACAACTACAACCACAACCGTTGATCCAATTCCCCTATTACCCGATGCCAACGCCAACCGGATTAATGGGAAACTAATTTCAACAATATTACCATTAAACCATCCAATTCCATTAAAAACTGTACCAGAAGAGGAGCTACTGGGGTCGGTGATAACCGTTACCCACAATTGCCCTGGTACGCGGGCTAGTGCACGAGTCATACAGAAAATGAAATTGGATCAAACGCGTCCAATGACACCGCCACCATCAGAACGGGAGCACGGTGGCAGAAAAGATGACAAGTCTAATCAAAAGACACCATCACAATTGAAATCGGGTGGCGGTGCTGGTGGTGGGAATACCAATTCCGGTAGCACTGGTGGACCTGGTAATAGCAAAACTACATGGACAAATATTGAACGTAATTGCTTCTTTGATGCATTAAATGAATTTGGCAAGGATTTCGAATCGTTGGCCAATTGCATCAATGGCAAACTGAAACGTCGCAGCTCCTATAATGACAACTACAGCTTCAAGACCAAGGATCATGTGCGTCAGCATTATTATCAAACGTATCACAAAATTTGTAAATATGTTAGATATTCCGATGGTAAGTTCTTATTATATCAACCTTCCCTCCCCCGTTTGAAAAGCTGAAGTAAATTTTTATCAATTGCGTTTCAATTTTTTCATTTTGCTAGAATTAAAAAAACCATCCCAGGAGCTCTATACATTGATTAATTATGGTGAAATGCGTCGCAAGCTACAATTCCTTACGGAGAAACATTTTATGAAATTGAGACATTTGGTCTATCATGGTCAGATTACAGTGCGTTGCAAGGGCAAAAATATACGGATTAAAACGCCATCCTGCAAGGCTTTGCGACGCTTGAATCAGTTAGATGGTAATTCCGTAGTTTCTAGACATGATCAGTGGATTAAACGAAACGTCTTGATTTCTGTTTTCATTCTCTTTGATTCAGATTCATTGGAAGATATACGTTTGCCGAGTAAAGTGGAAGTCCTTGTTACACCCTTAAATATGGAATCATTTGGCCGCGTCCAATCGTTGGCCCAGAATCCACGTAGTCGTGTTATTGTCCCACTTCATAAAAAGCTAATTAGTTTCATACAAACATTTGAATTTAAATGGCGCAGCATTAATCAGCGTATGAGCGAGGAGCGTCTTATGGCCCTGGCCAATTCATCTGCCATTAGTTCCTCACCCAGTAGTAGTAGTAGTAGTAGTGATCAACAGGAATCAGCGACATCACAACAACAAATGCAACAACAGCAGGCAACATTATCAGATCCATCACTATGTTTTCAACCCAAACCAGGAGTGGCCATACATCGTCCATTGCTTAATATTACGGCATATTTGAATAGTGTTAATATATGTTTAACCGCTTACGAGGAAAGATTAGGCGTGAAAGTACGTAGCGAGACACTTGGCAATAATGTGGTTACCACTACAGCGTCCAATAAGCGTGCCCGGACTGAAAGCGGTTCCGATAAACGTTCACCGGAGACCAAAAAACCCAAATTATTGAACAGTCCAACTTTGGAAAAGTCAATCGATGAGGTAACCCCGATGATAACAACGACAATGGTGGGTTCAGTAGTTGGAGGAGAATCGATAATAACGGAAAACAATAATGTCAAGGTGGAGATTAGTAGCGGTGATGAATTAAGCGAAGAAATCCATGAGTTTTTAAATGGTTGTGCCAATCAAGATGTTACTACAAATCCTGCACCTGCTCCACCACCGCCACCACCGACTGCATCCCGAGCAAAACGAAAAGAGGCCAAAGAGGCAGCTGCTGCGGCAGTTGCACGAAATTTTAAGCCTCTGCTTAGTGATGATATAATCAAACGTATACGCAAGGGTTGGACCATTTCCAATGCAGCAGATATAACCATTGGTGATCTGTATGTGGTTCTCGGTCAGGATTCGAAATTGGAACTCGATTATTATTGGTGTGAGCCCGCGCCGGCGCCGGGATTAACGGCAGCAACGGTTCCAATAGAAAACTCCTTATTATCAGCATCCTCAACATCGTCGACAACATCAACATCAACATCATCTCTTCCATATAATACCAATGACTGTGATAGCGTGGAACGTGTCAAAGCGGTGACAACATCAACGGTTAGCAACAAGCTAAAACATCTTCTCCTTATAGCCAATCTCAGCGAGCGTGTACGGAAGCGTCAATGTAATTGTGGACACATTTGTGATCGTAAACGGGATCTAATGAACAAGGCACAACAATTGGCAGCTGGCACAGATGGTCATAGTTCCAGTGTGGCCAGTAGTGAAATAATATTTCGTACACCCATGTTGCCAGTGCGTCGACCTATAGCCAATATTATGGATCCAGTGCGTCAATTATCATCGGTAAGCAATCTAATCCACATCCGATCCATTCCCATCCGGATTTTCAATAAATGACTTCATTTTTTATTCCTTTTTTTTCAGCTAACACGTCAGAAAATCAATCGTCAAGTTTTGGTTCAACGTCGAATATTGCCACCAACCAGCATGGGTCGTCCCTATGATCATTTGCATGTACGCCAATTGCATAGTAGCCTTTTTGAGCCAATCTCATCATCCACAACGACAGCTGTTGTTCAGTTGCAAACAACTTCAGCTATGGCGGCTGATCAGGAATCGACATGTGATGATGATGATAGCTCAGTTGTCGGTCGGGATATGCCAACTTTGGATTTCACAGCGCCAAGTACATCAAAATCATCATCATCTGTATTATCATCGGGAACAGCATCAACATCCATAAGTGCAGCATCTACCACAGTAGCCATAACATTGCCAGAGGATGCCATACAAGATGAAACTACAAGTGAGTTAAAGAGACTGCAACAGTTATCCTTTGGCTTGCTCTAAATCAAGTCTCTCTCTCTCTCTCTCTCTCTTTCTCTTTCTTTTATGTATAGGTTCAACAGGCGAACAATTTTTTAATGGCAGCGTTAGTCCCATGCATCTCCTTAGAGACTCCACATCCAATGCACGATGGCTGGAGGAGAATATTAATGATTTCTCATTGACCAGTTTATTAGGTCATTTAGATGAAATCGATGCCACTAGGGATATACTAGTAAGTGCACTTAATCCGAAACTATGTTCCAGATAATATTTATACATATATATATGTATATTTGAAATGTAATTTGTTTTCTAGGATCCATCTTCAAGCATGTCGGTGATTAGTGAGAGCAGTGTGGATTTTCGTCACAAGTTCCAGGAGATTGCTGCCTTATTGCAGCAACAGGAAAAGGACTAGCAGTGCCTCCACCGCATACATGCATACACTCACACACATAACACACTCGTACTACGATTATATATCATTTGCATCCTGATATTATTAATCATAATATTTAAAAATTAAGAAAAGAAACCTTATATTTATGTTAATTCTCCCCCCTCCTGACCACAATGTGTTGGGTCCTTGTGATGTTTCATTTGTCTTATTTGTAGACTTTTTTTTTCTATTATTATTATTATATGCTACTCACAAACACCCCCCTTCACACAAACACAGAGTATTAAAATTTTATGAAAGGAAAAAGAAACTTTTAAACATAAAGCACTCATAATTGCATATATATATGCATATTTTATATTGGTTGTTGAAAAGAAAGAAAACCTTATGTATTTATTACCCTTAAAGAGATCAAATCAAAGTCACCCCCTGCTATGTAATCTACGATTTTGCAAATTTTTTGCCAACCTCTTTTTTTCCTTTTTTTTAATTTTTGTTATAGTTGATAATATAGGCTAAGTTGTAGTGATAATTCTGGTAGCTCTTCCTAAAACTTCCTTTGTATAAATAGATTGAGACCATTGCACTTGAGAAGGTGATACAAATCAGATTGCCCAATCTTTAATAACTTAAAGAAATCAGAATTTGGAAAAACAAAATCCACAGGAAATGTATTCACCTTCTTGTTTTTAATTTTTTTTTTTTTTTAAATTTCTGTAATTTAACATTCAATTTGAAATGTTCCACACATACAAATAATAAAAATCAAATAAAGGACAAAAAAACCACCTTCCAAGTACAAAAGTTGATCAATCGTATAGTTATTTTTTAATATTAAACCAATCAGAACAAATAAATAACAATCGATGGATTTGCTAGTTATATTTTAAATAAGACTATTTACTAAATTTATACAAATTTAAGAAATTTACACACTTTTCAATTATTAACATTATTAGTACAAGGTACTCAACAAAATCAAGAAGAAAATCTTTAATATGGAAGTGATATGATAAACACATATTAAAATGAATGCGTTACCATATATGGAAAAGTACAATAACGCAATCTGTTCAGTTTAGGCAGGTATATATAGCTGTATGATAGACCAATATAAGCCAGATATGGAAAAATTATGTAAATATGACGGCACTAATTCCAATCTTAGTATATAGTATACAGAATGCAGATTGAACAGTTTGTTGATTTTTTTGGTTTGTTTTTACTTTTTAATTAATCGATTAATTAAATCAAATTAGACCGTGAAGACAGATTACATTTGCCAAATAACGATAACTAGAGCAAGTTATAAAGATAATTTTTGTTTGTGAGTGACAAAAAAAGCATGGACACATGCACCTCACTGGGAAATGGCTCCATCGGAAGGACTTTCACATTGAGTTGCGACCTTTTTTGTTACTTTGTATGGCGGCCGTGCGAGGACTTAATCGATTGATGTGGGCGGGTTGGGTATATATATCTATATATATATAGATAGATATATACAATGCACACTGATGTTTCTTTAACGACCCAATATGCTGCGTGACCATTTCTTAACCATAGGCTTCGTCTTAGACTGCTCAACACGTTCCGCTTCCTGCATTTGTTCGGCCAATTTTCGTTGATTTTCTCTAAACTGGCTAATTGGATCATCAAATTGGCGATAATAATGCAAAACTTCTCGGACATCATCCACATCATTTTGAGCAATGGCTGAAATAACAAAGAAAATAAAAAAAATATAAAAATAAAAATAAAAATAAAAAATGAGACATTAATTGAATTATTATGTACTATAATATTATAATCACATACTTCTTAAAAAGGCAATCAAATCCAAAAGCTGAACATCATCATCATTGCCATGCCAGCGGGCAATGCCAAATGTATTATCCGGATGCATTTTTGTGGCATTCGCATCCCAATCAACAACTATCACCTATGAAATGAATAGAAAATTTATAATTATCAATGGGTAATTTTTTTTTTTTTTTTGCAGACTTACCCGCTTTAAATCGCGATTTAAATTATCTAAATTTTTGACATGATGGCCATCAACAAAATGGGTGGCATCACGGACCAAACGATACATGATATAACCATTTGGATCAAGGGCATCCAATATGGGAAACACAGTCATGCCTTGTTCGGCAGTGAAGACAACTATTTCAAAATCTTTGGCACATTCAGCCAGAAATAGATCAACATTGGGACGCTTTTTGAACCGCCAACCAGTCTGGTATGTCCAATCTGGATGAACGAGAACATCCTTCATTTCCAATACCAAAGTAAATCGTGGCTGTACATAAGGATGTTTAAGCGGATCGGGTAAGAGCTGTGATCGCGACGGCTCTTGAATCATTTTTTGATAATAATGCAATGATTTCCACATTCGTTGTACATACTGTTGTACAAGTGGCTTGCCAGTAAACTCATCCTCAATTGCCTCACCATCAGGATCCAATTCGGGTTTGCCAAATTCATAGATACCCCATAAAACAGTAGTCAGGCCGCCACCACCAAATATGGCAAAACTATCAATGCAGTTAAAATTCTAATAGAATTAAATTAATAAATCTAAATTTCATCATAAATTTACCCTAGCTTCATGCGTTTCCAAGCACGTTCATTTTCTTTGGCCTCCTCTTCTTCTCGCTTCTGACGTTCCTGTTCGGCCCCGCTGTCAACTTCGGGTGCTGTTTGCGGGAATAGCTTAGATAGCAATGGCGCCGGTGCTGCACCGGGCCTCTCCTCTTCTGCAACCAAAAACAACAAAAAAAAAAATTTTTATTCATGTAACGGGAAAAAAAAAAATAATCCCACTTTACATCATCATAATCAACTTACTGTTACGTTTTATTTGAGCCGTGCATAAAGTGCGCCTTAACTGTGACTGGGCGAGTGTGGGCGGATAGGTGGAATAACCTGGCCTATAACTCGGATAATGATTACCCAATGTGCGTCGCAATGTCGAAAGGTCTAGGATACGGGCACGTGGAGAGTTCAACATGCGCAGCATTTGAATAACTGTCGGTGGTGGCATGGCTTGTGTACCTTCGAGATGCAGCAACTGTTGTCCTTTAGCATGAAATGCCTAAAACTCCTGCTTAGCTAAAGGTTACGTTTTTTTTTACCCAAACCCCAAAATAAAAAGCAACCTCCAAACCGGCTATTAAAAGGCGTTAGTGCATTTTTCCCATCAGCTGCCAGTCCAGGGCTGCAAAAGCTCTCTAGTTTGCTCTTAAATATTCCTTGGTTAATGTTTTAAAATAAACTAATGGATTTTTAAAATTATTTTATTATATTTTTTCTTTTTTTTTTTTTTTTTGCTATTAAAAGTGTTGAAGCCGGAATTCGTATTATGTCAACTTTGTGACCCATGTCTAACTGACAGTTGAGCAACCTATTAATGTTAACTTTCCTGCAGCCCTGGCATTTGATTTTAACCCATATTATTCTGAATAATTGTCAATATCAACTGGTCTGCAATCATTCATTTAAATTAACTTGTATCTGTCTCCATTGTTTAATTTAAGCGCTTGCCTTAAAATAATTTTAGGCTGAGACAATTTATCGATAAAATTAGCAGTTCATCGATAATAAGAGACAAAATACAAATACGTAAAGTTGGCGGTTAATTTTTGTTAAGGATGACCAAAACAAATGAGGGAAAAGGGCATTTTGATTAACTATTACCATCTTCAACACGTCCTAAAATGATTTTACCTTTAACTTTAATAAAAATCAAAACTTTGCTGAATAAGTTTAAAGAAATTCGACTTTAATTTTAATATCAACCATGTTCACAAAAAAAAAATTGAAAACTTTCATACATATTATGTACATACAATAATAATAATAGATTTTTGTATATTTTCAAATAAACATTATAGGTATTCAATGTAAACGGTCTAGATAAAGGCGAAAAAATACGTACGTTTATCTTTGTATATAATTGTGAACAAGAGATCACAATGCCAATAAAATCAATGAGATTTAAATAATATTAATATACACATTTTATGATAAAAAAAAACACTGTTTCGCTTATTATTCTATCGGCATTATCTCTCAACATAATATATTTTTCTAAATGTTAATTTATGACTAAATTTAGGTGCTTAAAAAACTTGGGTACATTCAGCCGGACCACCGACTTTAAATATCCTGTACTAAAGTGGGGATAAATTATAATAATATATAATAATGTATATATGTATATATATATATACATATATATATATATATATATATGTATATTTATGTTTATGTATATGTATATACATATTTTTAAGTATAAATATTTCTATACTAAAATATTTCTTTTCTAATTGCGATTTTAATGCGGTCATCGGCTCCTTTTTAGCGAAAAATAGTTAACAGTCAAGATCTTGATACAGACAACAGACAGATGAAGGAGACTCTAGATTAAATCAATTTATGTTTTATCCCAATGCAAAACTTGGAGTACAGGGTATGACTGGGGTCCTTGTTGTCGTTGGTCTTTGTTTTTAGAGCACCACACCTACCTTAGAGGTGGACAGCGATGCCTGATCAGCAGTAACATCGGCCAAATGATATAGTGCACCGCTATCACACGCATCACGATTGTTAAACTGCCTTGACGTATCCTTGCTGTGTACACGTAAATGGCTATTCAGACGCTTCTTGGTGGGGAATGCCTTCTCGCATATTTCACACTTAAACGGCTTTTCACCGGAATGCAAACGGACATGGGCATTAAGGTTACTTGTAAAAGTGAAAGCTCGACCGCAAACAGGACACTTGTGTGGTTTTTCACCGGAATGCACAAGCATGTGCTTCTTGTAGCCAGATTTCTGTGATAAGCCGACACCGCATATTTCGCATCTGAAAGCCTTTTCACCCGTATGGCTAACCTTGTGTTGCCTAAGCGATGACGAATCATAGTAGGCCTTATGGCACAGATCACAGGCATAGGGTCGCTCACCGGTATGGGTTAGCTTGTGTCGCTTTAAATGATCAAGAGCTGCATAACCGCGTCCACATTGCTCACATTTATATGGTTTATCCTCGGCATGCGTATGCTTGTGGGCAGCCAAACTGGATGTCGTTCTATAAAAACGTGCACATATATTACACTGATGCGGCTTTACATTGCTGTGAGTTAGCATGTGTTCTTTATAATTGCGCAAATGTTTCAATTTTTTGCCACATTTCTCACAGGTAAAAAGCTTCTCATCAATATGTGATCGCATATGCTGATTGAGGCGACACATCTGACGGAAGGACTTTTGGCAAATGGAACATACATGGGGTAAGACATCGCTTACAGATGTCAGCATTTCAGTTTCTTCCAAATAAACCTCCTCTTGATCTTCCACCTGTTGTTCTTCTTGTTCCTGATCGGGTTCATGGTTCTGTTCCTGGTCTTGTTCCAATTCTTGCTCTACTTCAGTCTGTAAATAAAAAATAGAAAACAACAAATATATATTTAGATTCAATAACTTCATCTAATAGAACCCATTTACCCTCTCATTAATTTCGATCACTTCGTCTAGGGATTCATCTTCCGCTTGAGGCAATTCAATTATTTCATCTTCTATCATCTCATTGGTGACCTCAATCTCGTTTGCATTGGCTACTAGAGAGGCATATTCACTTTTTATTGTCACATATTCCACATCCGAGTACGTCATATCCAAATGCATGTGCTGATCGTGTACCTCTTCAATGACAAATTCTTCAATTGCTGATTCCGTCTCTTCATCATCATCTTTATCTATAACATGGTCTATTTCCAGCTCTTCCTCTTCTGCTTCCACGGTTTCCTCCGTTTCGTCTTCTATTAAAGATTTATCCTGATCTTGTTCATGTAACATTTCAATCATCATATACTCTTCATCATCACCCTCTACTTCTTCCGATATTTCACCTTTAACAGCTTGACTGCCATCTCCGTCTACCTCATCCAGGCCCAAGCGCAGTAGCTCATCGGAATCAATTACCATGCGTTTGAAATTGAAAGCTTGCTCTAAAAGCTGAATGCAGCGCAAACAAATATGTTGGGGCATTGTTGAGCCACCATTTCGTGTCTCAAATGATAAGCTTGTGCAAAATTTCAGCATTTTTGATAAGGTTGTTGTTGTTGTTCTTGCGGAGGTCCCGGAACCACCAGGACTGTCCACCAGTCCTGCTCCAACTTCCACCTCATCATGAAGCGACTTGTATTGCTTACAAGCTCGTGTGCAAGTACGGCAATTAAGTACCACTCCGCCGCCGGCACCACCACCCACCATGCTGTTAATATGTGTTGTATGAGAAATGTTTACAAATTTTAATTTTAGTTTTCGTTAAAGATGACCGATAATTATTCCACCAGCTATCGATAATTTTATGTCACACTGCTATAATCGATAGTAACAGAAAACGTTTAACTTATCGCTAGTTAACAAACTGTAAAACATTTCAATGTTATCAGTTTATAATTTAAAACCAGAAATAAAGGTACCTATTAGTTTTTTTAAAAAAACAATTGAAAATATGCATTTTTCGTGGTATTACGAGCTTAGTCGTCTTGTTACGCAGCAAAAGAAAAAAACTGGTTACGAAATTCCAACTAGATTCCAACCGAAATTTCAAACAGCTTTAAGCGTTTCAAAAAACTATATCCCAATATTCGGCGATTGATTGGGATTTTTATAATTTGCAAATGAAAATTTATCTTTTGTATAAAAGCTTCTTCTATGAGCAAAAGATTGTAGTTAATAATTAATATCATTTGGAAAAAATTGTTATTTTAATAAAGCTAATATTTCACTACAATGACGATAAAAAAATATCCGTTTTAATCTTTAACTTTCACCTCTCTTCACATATGTACATATGAGTTATATGCCGTCGCCCATAAAAACAGTATTTATATAATACATATATTACACAAAAACGTAAAAAGAGAGTGGGAGAGAAATAATAGTCAGTCAATCTAATACTTAAATCCATATGCTAAAGTATCATCAGGGATTGGTTTTAAAAAAACAAAGGGAACACCAATGTCCTTTATCCTCAGTTGATGCACCAGATTAAAGATCCGCTAGGATCATGTGCCAGGCAAAAATATCTTTAGAATCTTAACTCCACTTTACTTTTATGAAAGCAGTCCATTAAATTCAAATCCAGGATATATGAAACGGCTCACAACTTTCTTTTTTTAACTGCAACATATTTGCCTTCTTCTTATGTGTTGGTATGGAAAAAGCTAAATAGAGAGAGATAGCGATACAGATAAGCGAGACTTGTGCTTAACTTTTGTCTAGTCAAAAACAAATGTCATGCAAGCAAAAACTTAAGTTATTTGATTTTTATAAAAGTTCTCAATCTATTCTTTGTGGCAACCGATAACCCTCTCTCTTTTCAAAAACTAATATTAAAAAATAAAGGTAAATATGGTAATTGGCCCAAAACCGATTGAATGGATCTGTATTAATTGTAACATTAATTAATAATATTTAACCATTTGGAGTTTGACGTTAAATTTTGATTCTTTCTGTTAAATAAATTGTTAATTGTTTTTTATATTCCACCAATAATCATAATTATGTAGTTATAAACGTAATAGATATGTTTTTCAATCATTTTGATTGATAATTCTTAAAGCAATGAAAATAGTTTGACAAACAGATTAGAAAACTAGAAAAGATTAGTGGATTTGGTAAGTACTCAAAAATCTCTGGTACAAAATGATTCAAACGTTACGGTGGTATTAATAGTACTTAACTTTTTCTTTCCAAATGCCACAAGATGATTCTATATATGTAAGTATGTATCACATAGGAAAAGTCATCTTCATATGTAATTTCAACATATTTATTGATGTAATTCAAAAAATTAAATATAAGTTATGTTTATAATTATTACTGCTTACTATGCAAAATTACTTCGCAGTTTTGCGTTGGTTTTTTTGTATTTTTTTTGTGTTGTTTTTCCTTCTTTTGTTTATTTGTTTTTTTTTTTTTATTATTTTTAATATCTTTTCTTTTTTTGTTTTGTTTCTTATTTTTGTTTGTTTTCAATTAAATTTTTGTTTTTGTTTTTTATTTATTACTCTTCTCTATTCGCTTGGCTTTGCTTGCGGGTTCCTCTTCGTTTCTTTCATGTTTTTTTTTTTTTTTGTTTAATTATTTGTTTATTTGAATTAGTTATTGAGTTTTTATATCGCTTTTTATTGTTGTTGTTGTTCTTCATTTTGTTTATAATTATGCATGGGATTTGATTTTATATGAATCAAATTTCATATATATTTCTATATAGTATATATATATGTATATTATATGTGTATATGTTGTCTATATACATACATATAGATATATATATATATATATTTATATATACTCCCATATATATATATATATATGTATATATATATATATATATTCATAATTCCTTGTAATTTATTATGCTAAGTGTTTTCTTCTTCTTGCTGTGGTAGATGTAAGTGTGTGTGTGTGTGTGTGTGCGAGTGTGTGTGTGAGTGTATGCGTGTGTGTATGTGTGTGTATGGGTTTGCATATGATTGTATATGCATGTGTTTTGCTTATAGAGTGAAACTCCAATTGGAGTTACCATTAGTTGCTTTAAATGTGTTTCTATTGCTTCCAATTACGAATCTGAATCGCGTTTTCTTTCAGTTTTTTAATTGTGGTTTTTCTTGTTGTTTGTTTGTTTGCTTTACTCCTTATTTGTTTAGTATTGAATTTAAGTTAATATTAAGAAAACATTCTATCTCCCATTTCTTTCAGTTTACACGAATTTCTACCGCTTCTGCTGCTTTCTTTTAAACTTCCTGCTCCTGCGCTTCTTCTTCTTCTTCTTATTTGCCTTATACTTCTACTCTACTCATTATCATCACCTCTTCTCGTCTTCTACGACATCATGCTTGCGTGTATATTTCTCTGTGTCTCTGTGTGTAGGTGTGTGTGTATGTGTGTGTGTGTGTGTGTGTGTGTGTGTGTGTGTGTGTGTGTGTGTGTGTGTGTATGTGTGTGTTTTATGTTCCCCCATTTCTATGTATTGTGTATATATGTATTTCTGCTTTTATGTTTTACATCTCAAATCCCACACAGATCTTTGATGATTCTCTCCCTCTCTTTTTCTCAGTTGCCTTGCTGCTTAGTCCGTGATCAATTGGGGTTTGGCATTTTGTTTCTCTTTCTCCTTGTCCAATTGCTCCAATAGTATAGCTGGATTCGCTTGACCCTGGTGGGTCTTCTGCTTCAGCATTGTCCAATCATAAATGTAATCATATTGATGATTCAGCGTCCTAAACAGGATGCTATATATATGAAAAGAAGATAAAAAAGGGAAACCCAATTAAATATATGTATATTAAAAATAACAAAAAAAGATATGGAGCATATTTAGAATCTTCTGAATCGTCGTATTAAATTCATAATGATAACGAGAACAAAATATTTGTTAGAGGAAAGTTTTTTTTGTTTTGTTTAAACTTAATCGTTAACTTACCGGAACAATTGACGTAGGTACATATAATCTGGCTGCTCTTCAAAACGCAAACTACGACAATAGTTCAAGTACATGGAGAACTCTGCCGGCGATCCCTTGCACAGCACCTCAATGGGTGTGGACATTTTCTTTTCCGAGATTTTCTCATATTTTTGCTGCTTAGTATTGGCCTTCATACCCTGCCAGGGTAAGACGCCGCGATTGAAATACATCATCACATAACCCAATGATTCCATATCATCGCGACGCGACTGCTCGATACCCAAATGGGCATTGATCGAGGCATAGCGGGCGGTACCCGTTAGATTTTTATCCTCGCGATACGAGATGTGTTGTCGCGTATGGGGATCACGGTATTTCTTGGCCAAACCGAAATCGATTATAAACAGCTTGTTGCAATGCCGCCCAATGCCCATGAGAAAATTATCTGGCTTAATGTCACGATGAATAAAGCACTTGAGATGTATATACTCCAGGCGGCCAATCATCTGGTCAACCAACATTAGTACCGTCTTGATAGTAAAGTGGCGCGTACAGAAATTGAATAGATCCTCCAGCGATGGACCAAGCAAATCCATTACCAAAGTATTAAAGTTCTTTTCCTTGCCATGATGACGGAGACGGGGAAAACCAACTCCACCGCTTAGAATTCGGTATAATTTGGCCTCATACAACAACTGAGGATGACGAGCATTGGAGCTTTCCATCTTGATAGCCACCTCCTCGCCACTCTGAATGCTCATACCCAGATATATATCGCCAAAGGAGCCGCTCCCTATTATAGCACAAAAAATTTATTCAAATTTATTGATTTGGATCAATTTTTGGGAATTAATATTAAATAAGAACTTACCGATCTTGCGTATCACGCGATATTTGCCACCGATTAATATTTCGCCACGGTGGTCCTTAGCCATCCGCATTTTGTCCATGATGGAAGCCTGCTCCTCTCTCTACGTTTCGGCACTTAACTGAACTCAATTATATATATATATATATATATATTTTTTTTTTAATTTGCGAAAGAGAGATATGTAAAGAGAAACAGGTGTGAAAGGGAAAGATTAAGACTTTAATAATGATATGTTTTCCGGCAAATGTCTGATGTTGATTGAAAATATTAGAAAATTATGAAATAAATGAAAATAAGGTAAAAATATATTCAACGATTGTAAAACTATTTAATTAATTTACATAATTTA
Organism: Drosophila sturtevanti; assembly: GCA_018150375.1. NCBI lineage: Eukaryota > Metazoa > Arthropoda > Insecta > Diptera > Drosophilidae > Drosophila > Drosophila sturtevanti. The sequence continues at coordinate 3,194,986 of JAECWJ010000378.1, forward strand.
CAACAAAAATTAAGT